>QANU01057090.1:647992-765014 GCA_003254905.1 Nissolia schottii | reverse complement strand
CCCCACCGACACTCTGCCCACCATCCAATACGCCGCCTTCGTGAATCACATTCACCATCACCACCATCCTCCCGTCATGTTGCCTCACCCTAAACGCCACCAGATCTGCTCTGCCCCGCCACGCCACCCTAACCATGCCTCACCCCATCCTCATATCTTGCCTCACCACCATTGTCCCCATCCATTCGGCGTAGTATCACCCTCCACTACGCTCATGCTGGTTGAGATCCTAATTTTAAACCATAGATACCATTATCGCCACAGAAGGACCGCCGAAACCGTTGCGATATAGCTTGTTGTGGCTTCGAGTGTTAGATTTGTGGTCTTTCTGGATTGGGATCCTGATCGTCGCTGCGTGGTGAGTAGTGATGTGAGCATGACGAGCAACGCGTGGAGGTTCTCAGATTCAGTTTAATTTGTTGGTCTATTGATTCTTCCTCTTCTTTGCTTGCGCCAGTAATGTTTATGATCATTGTTCATGTTGCAATTGCGTTGATTCATGTTTGAGATGCTTGAGATGGGGGGTCCTCTGCTTGGTTTTTTTGTTTCTCAATATTGTTTTGTATCTTAATATGGTGGTCGCGATGATGCGTTGGTGGTGGTTGCAGTAGTGTCAAGGGCGTCAACAGAGATTATGATGATGAGGCAGTGGAAGGTGGTGGGAAAGGGGGTATTGGAAGGCTGATGGCGAGATTGACGGTAGTGGGGAATGGTTGATAGTGAGAATTTGAGGGGATCTTATTGTGTAACATCCCTACTTATGCACTACACAATAAATGGATGAGATTAAAAGGTACATGGTGCATTGAACTTAACTGGGCGTATCATAATTGTTGTTTGTATTAAAGTTATGTTTTATTCATTAAATTTGGACCATCCATTTGTATAAAATATTGGATAATGGTGAGTTTGTAGTTGTTGTACCATACCCTAAAACTTTGGTCGTTATACCAAAGCCCTCGCCTAATTAAATTTGTTAAAAGTATTTTGATAATTATCATATATATATATTTCTAGGAATATTATCATCAATCCAACATATTTATAATTTATTCCTAGAAATGTAAAAAATATTTTCAAAAATTTTAATGGTGAAACAAATAAGTTTTGTAGGATAAACAAGAATGATATTTCTAAGTATTATATTATTGAGAATATGATTTCAAAATTTGAAATAAACGCACCCTAAACTTTATACTTAGATTCACTTATTTTTTATTTATCTTAATTTGACTTCAAATTTTATTTTTAATTTTTTTATTCCAAAAAATAACTATTTTAATATGCAAATTCTTTATTTAGATTGGAAGATGGTTATGTTTGAAAATAATAATATTTAAGATCAAATTAAAAGAAAAAATAAGTAAATTTAAATATAATACTTAAATAAACAAAAAATTAATTTTAATTGATTAAGAAAAAGAGGTACCATACTACTGAATTTTTTAGGCACGTAGCTTTCACCTTCTTTTACTTTTTTTGGGTCAGAATCAGACGTTCATATAAAGTTAAATGAAAATGTACACATGTTTTCAATAAACTTGGACCAAAATTAAATAANCACTTTTTTCTTTTAGCTAAGTTTTGTCTTATTAAACTTTTTATTTGCGGGATTTTAATAAAACTTGATCTCTATCAAAATTTTCGGTGGGTGGTTACTATTGTACTTTGTTTGTCTTATTGGATTTAAGTTGTCATTAACTTAAAAAAAAACTAATTTTATATGTTATTTTCAGTTTAACATGATTTGTTTTAAAAACACATTGATTGGTCAGGTTAAATGTTTCTTAATTACTGAATTTATTATTGTCCTAATTATTGGAAATATAATAAAATTTTAAATATGATATATTTTTTTATTTTGATATACTTAAATTATAAAGTTTTTACATGTATGTTATCCAATGCTTATAAAATAAATGTATTATCCAATCATTGATGTGCCAATATAAAAAAATAACAAGTATTTTTATTATGACGAAAATTGCGGTGATTCCTAAAAAAAGTAGAGGTATGATACATTTTTTATTTTATGAAAAAAAATCAAATTAAGCAATAAAAAAATTAAATTCATTTATTTTCTACCTAAGTATTATTATAAGGGTGCGTTTGTTTTAATGTATATTTACTTATTTTTGAAAATGAGCATTTGATATTTATTCCCGCATTTATTTAAGGTATAAAATTTACTCTTAGAAACAAATTATTCATAGCAAAATTATATACCAAAATTTTTATGCATTTCTATTTTCATCTCAAAGATTGAAAATGTTTTATAGTGAAAATATTATACAAAAAATATTAATTTATTCTCAATTTTTATTTTAAAAGATAATATAATTAAATGGCGCGCCAAAGTTTTTGGATATGGTACAATGAGTATTATAGTGCATCCATCAAAGTTTGGTATACTATACACTAGTTATTCTAATGGACAAATGTGATAGACTAGTTGTGCACTTAGCACTTATGGTCCACTCTAACATCTCTGTAAATCCACAGATGAAGTGTCACCCCTCTCAACCACCTTTCTGGNAAAGGTCCCATTACCTTCAGACCCAAAAAAAAAAAGGTCCATTACCTCCACACCCACTCCACCCCGTCGCTAGCATTAACCCCACACAACACAATTTACACAGCACAGCTTTTCCATTCTGGCAAGTTCTATGATCTTGTATCACGAATTTCTTTTTGCATTAATTGAATATTTGAAATCCCCCAGTTGCCCTTCAACTTCGACCCGGCACTTCCACCCTTGTGCGTTGTGTGCATTCATCATCGTCATCATTATTATTATTATTTGCACTTGCTTCTAATAATCGGAAACCAAGTGTTACCTTTTCGGCAAACTCACGATCTCTCCGGAACCCTACACACACACTCACTCTCTCTCTTCCCCCCGAAGCTGCTCGCGAAGATCGACGAGCAGTTTCAGTTTCGATGCGCGATGAATTCAATTGAGCTCAATTTCGAGGTCTGATTCTGCAACCATGTCCGTGTGGTATTCCTTCTGGAGATCCAGAGATCGTTTCTCCTTAGATCAACTCAGGTCACTCTCCGTTTTCCCTACGCGCTTCTTCGTTTTCTTTTCAAATTAGCTTAAATTGTTGATTATCGCATTCTAAATCTCGAAGTATTTTAGTCAATTAATGCAATCTAGTTTGGAAGAAATTTTTTTCATGAATAAATTGCTTGTACTGAGTTATTCAGTTGAATCTGATTGTTGTCGTGATGCGTCTGTGGTGTTAAGGTACCTAACTGAGCAATTGACGAAAGTCCAAATTGTTAATGAGGTTAATAAGGTAATATAATTAGCTCCATTTTAGCTTAAGAGCTTTCTTTGTTTTTGTCCTTTTGTATGGTTTTCCTAATTGTATCAATTGTGTTGTGTGTGGAAGGATTTTGTTATTGAGGCATTGAGATCAATTTCGGAGTTGATAACATATGGCGACCAACATGATCCAAGCTTTTTTGAGTGAGATGCTTAATCCTTAATAGTTTTGTTCCTTGGCATAATTGTTGCAGTGCGGGAAGTTTATTGTGTCCTTGGTTGTGGCAGATACTTCATGGAAAAGCAAGTCATGGGTGAGTTTGTGCGAATTCTAAAACTGAGTAGGACCATTAGCGTTCCACTTCAGTTGCTGCAAACAGTGAGCATAATGGTCCAGAACCTTAGAAGTGAACATGCTATATGTAGGTTGATTATATAATGGAGTTCACTGTTCCGCAGTTTAGTTAGTTTCTCAATGAGATGTAACCATGTTGATGGTCTTGATAATCTTTTTTGTTGAAAATTTTGCAGACTATATGTTTAGTAATGAACATATGAACTACTTAATAACATATTCGTTTGACTTTCGAAACGAAGAGCTGTTGTCATACTACATATCCTTTTTAAGGTTTGTTATTACTTAGTAAGTTATTTTATTTATCTTACAGATGAATGTTGGTCAATTATTGTACTGCATAAAACCTGTTTTGTGGGCCAGTATTTTTCCATCTACATCATCTTTGTACAGTATTGCTAATCAGTTCTCGGGTTACATGTCTTTTGGTTTTTGAAGAGCAATCAGTGGAAAGCTGAACAAGAACACGATTTCTCTACTTGTGAAGACTCGTGATGTAAGTTTTATTCTCTCAGAATATTGTTCTCCTCATGATGATTTGAATTATAGCTCTCCGAGTCTTGTAGCATCTTCATAACACTTGATTATTGGCTATCATGTTTGTCGCACTGGAATTGTAAAGGAGACTCAGTTTTAATGGAGTATTCTAGCTGTATGCCTTTGACGTTATAAGTTGGATAGATGTTGCTAGATTTTGTACTTTGGGAAGATTTGTATTGAAATTTTATTATTTACAAAAAGACAGGAAAGAAAGGAGGATGAAATGAAAAGTAGAAATATGATAATAACTTGTTTTAGATATTTTCCCTAGTGGATGACTTTGACGTTCAGAAGCTGATCATTGTTAGTCTGTAGTAGTCAAGTCTTGTGAGATCATTGATTTTATAGACATATTCATAATTGTTCATTAGTCTTTCCATTCTTTCAAGTATATTTGAATTATTATCTTCTTTGCTGGGGTTGGAGAAAAATCTGTCTTTAAATTTGATATGTCCAAGCATCTTCACGGTATTATTCTGTGCAACTAGGATGAAGTAGTTTCGTTTCCGCTGTATGTTGAGGCCATACGATTTGCATTTCATGAGGAGAGCATGGTTCGCACAGCAGTACGAACTGTGACGCTTAATGTTTATCATGGTGAGATTTTACTGTTTTACATTTTCCCTCTTCTGTAGTTTTTATTTTCTTCATTTCCTTCCTCAGCTCAACTTTTATGATGAAAACAATTGTAATTTTCTAATACATTTTATGCACATTTTTCAGTTGGAGATGACTCTGTAAATAGATATATAACCACCGCACCTCATGCAGATTACTTCTCAAATTTGATTTCATTTTTTAGGAAGCAGAGCTTGGATTTAAATAGATTGGTATCTGATACACTGACGTAAGCATCATAATTTTGTTTCTCTCTCATCTTTTTGCTTAAGATTTCCTTGTGTCCTGAAAGTCCAATTGTGGTTACAGAAATCCAGGCCCAGATTCAACCTCTACAATTATTTCAGCTGTAGATGAAATTGAGGATAACCTGTACTACTTTAGTGATGTGGTCTCTGCTGGAATACCTGATGTTGGGAGGCTAATAACGGACAGCGTTCTGATGGTTTTGATATTTCCATTACTTTTTCCTTCCCTGAGGATAGTGACTGATGATGTATGAAACCTCACTTTATGCCATTGTTGGTTCACCTTGATCCACGTAGATAGATTTTTATTCTTATTATGCAACTTGTTCTTATTAATGTTTAGTAGTACATTAATCCAGGACATGCGAAGTGGTGTTGTCACTTCTCTCTACTTACTTTGTTGCATCCTGAGGATAGTCAAAATTAAAGATTTGGCAAATACCATAGCTGCTGCACTTTTTTATCCTTTAGAGGCCTTTACAAGGAGTTCTTGGGGTAAATTCAATGGCCATATATCTGTTGACGGTTTCACATCTAAAAGCGAAGTGTCAGATAGTGATAATCTTGACAGCTGTGATGAGAGACGCTCAAAGGTCAATGTTCCATGCTCATCTAGCTATTCAGGTTTTCATTCAGAAAGTGTTCTCATGGAAAATGATTGTGGCAGTTCAAATTTGCCTTTAAGGTAAAAAACATTTAAGTCATATTTCCTTCTACTAATCTCAAGTTACTCAAATAACTGTTCTCTTTTTGTTTTTCTTCCTGTCACTGGAACTGGAAATACTATGTGTACTTTTCCTTTCGTGTTTTACAAAAGAGAAAAAAAGTGTTATAGCAATTGGGTTCATGTGTGCATCTATGATGTTTTTGAGTTGGAACATATAATAAAACTTGGGGCGGGGTTATACATGTATGTGTATCCATACATATACCAGGATCAAATTGTACTAGTACTAGTCTAAATTAAAACAACCCTTACACCATTAAAAAAACTTTTTGTTGTTACTTTTCTTTATGAAACTTACCATTGCGTTGAAAGTTCAAATCTATGAAATTCGTACTAATCTGATATCATTGAGTATATTTTTATTCACATAAAAATCCATGTCACATGTGTTTTTAAAACATAAAAATAAGAGCTGCTTGATGTCATTCTTATTGATGTTTTATTTTTAAATTTTTTTACCCATTTTCTACAAAATAGATAATTTTAGTTCAATGGTTGGGTTGGTAAACACTTTACAGAAAGTTATTGAATGGTTTAAGTATACTGTGTTTTGGCACCTTTATAACTTGATCCTGACACACACACACATGTATATTGATTGTTTTCTAACGATGTAGCGGTGCTACTTTAAGTTGTGATTCGAAACATTGTGTATAGGATTTCTTGTGTTTTTTCTTCTAATGACTTCTATGATTGATTTAGGGAAGTTTTGCTTGCATATGTAACAAAAGGGGATGATATTCAAGTTTTGGGTTCTTTGAGTGTGCTTGCCACCCTCCTGCAAACTAAAGGTTGTGCCACTGAGTTTTTGTTTGCTTTACTATGCATCCCTTGCTGTTTATTTATTATATCTTGTTCTGTAGAACTTGATGAGTCAATGCTAGATGAGCTTGGAATTCTTCCTCAACGTAAACAACACAAGAAACTCTTATTGGTAAGTCATATTCTTCCACTTTGATCTGTTTTAATCTATAAAACATTTGACAATTGGCTTTTGCAAATCCCTTTCTCTATATGTTACATTGATTTGGTGGGGATTGGATGTTTCACGTGTGAATGAGGTGCTTGTGAAATGAGATATATAGTGGAGGAGGAGAGTGCTCTGCGGGTTGCTTGTTAGCTTAGGGTAAAATAATAGTCCCACTTTAGAAAAGTAAGCTGGCAATAAAGAATAAGTGACATTAACTGCCTTGATGGTATTAGATGATATGAATTGTGTTAAAAGTACAGCTTTTTGTGATTTTCTGTACAAAAGTGTACATAAGTGATGCATGGCGTCACATAATTGTCTCTTTTTCTAGGCTACAAAACCCTACAGCTTAGTATTTTTCTTTTTAGATGAACTTGTCTATTGCTGATGTATCAAATGATTGACGACATTGCATATTTGTGTAGCAAGCTTTGGTTGGTGAGGGTTCAGGTGAAGAGCAACTTTTTTCTTCCAAAAGTAGCTTAGCAAGGGATGGAATTGGTAGTGAGCTTGATGTCTATCTTGAAAAGATCAAGGTTAGCAGTTGCTTTTACTCAATAGCTGTTTTATTTTAATTTTTCTCTACTGATATTTAGAAGCTTCATTGCTTGATGGTTGGCTTCCTTACATTTACCATGTTTAACAGGAGCAGTATGGAGTATCTCTTCAGCCTTGTGATATGGGAACAAGTAGTCGTGTACATAGATTTCAGGTAAATGTTTATATCTAGTGGGTTCTTGCTATGATATACTTTTCTTGTTTGTTTATTATGATATTTTGAATTTTTGCAATAGTTTATGTATACTGCGTGAAAGCACCCGACAAATTATTGGTAGTCACATTATTTCATTTAAGGTCATGGAACTGAAAGATTAGAATACTCGATGATTGTGCTTTAAGGTTGGTAGATAAGTTTGAACAGGAAGGGTCTCCAACCAATGAAAAATTTAGTTTGTTATGTTTGATCTTAGTTATTATGTGTGGTGTATTTTTCAGGTGATTGATGCATTAGTAAGCCTCTTTTGTCGTTCTAATATATCTGCCGAGACATTGTGGGATGGAGGTTGGCTTTTACGCCAGTTGCATCCTTACAGTGAGTCAGAATTCAACAGCCAGCACCTTGAATTGCTGAAAGTAAGTACATAATACTGATAATAGGCTTTTCGAGCAACAACCACACAGATTGCATATTGTTTACATGATTGATTGCATATTCACATGATTGCATATTGTTTACAAATTTATCAGTTTTCCCTTTCTGGTTAAACTATTGATGCTTGGCCATTACGACGATCCAATGGTTACTTTATAATTTCTGAGAGTATCAGTGCAGTAGAGCTTATCCCCTTATTAATGCAATTCTTTTATCCAAAAAAAGTCAGTGCAGTAGAGCTTTTAAGAGAGCTGAGTAGTATGATATAAGATACAATACATTGAATACAAAGTCACTTAAAAATCTTACATGCATTGCAAGTTGAAATCAATTTTATTAATATTTAGTTACGGGATTCTTTGTAGTGCAAGTATACTGATAATTTAAATGATTAATGGTCAACTAATACATAAAATGTGAGTATCGATATGAGTTTACCATTCCCATTTTAGTGACTCTCATTCAAGGTTGTTAAAATCGAGATCTTACGTAAGATTGAAAGAGCAAAATAAAAAAGTAAAACATGAAATCGTAACATGATTTAAATTGTAGGATCGTTCAATCTTACGTAATGGAATTGGATGACCTCTTCAAAATCGTAAAATCGTAAGATTTTAATATTTAAATCGAGATCTTAACAACCTTGCTCCCATTAAATGTGCCTGAAGATTAACTAAGTTTATGTCAAAAATATATATCAAAAGAAAAGCTATTAAAGAATAGAAGAGAACAGAAGCTGAAACACGAAAATAGGAAAATATTAAAGAATTCTTTAACTGCTCAGTAGAAGTAATAATTCGGTGATTTAAAATCTTGTTCTTTTTGATAAACCATGCCTTGGTGAGTGCTCTGCTCTCTTATCTTTCTCTTCAAAAGAGTAGGCACATTTGAAACCATGATTGCAGAATTTGATGTATGTACCAAGAATGGAAAAGAGATCATTTAATTGAAAAAGGGTATAGCAAATGGAAATGCCCGAATGTCGTACTACTCTTATCTGTGGTGCTATTTGCATTTCTTAATTACAGTAATTTTCCTGTCTGATACAGGATTCATACAATAGTTGTGCTTCTGCTCTTGTGGAGGAGGTTAGAGGTATTTGGCCCGACTTTCTTATTACCATTCTCTGTGATGAGTGGAAAAAGTGCAAAAGAGGTGAGTTTTATATCGTTTATAGTTCTGCTTGATTGTTGTGTTCAAGAGGTTTACTTTACATGCTTGAACTAGAAAATTTTCTACCTGTAGCAATGGAGTCGTCTTCTCCTCAAAAAGAATTCAATTGCATGCTTTTGCCACCACATAAGTTTTCTTCTGATGGTAAGTTTGTACCTGTTTAAACATTCTTTTTTCATTTGTCTGGTTTTTGTAATGGAGGGAAGCATTAGAAGGCTTTTAAATGACCTATGTGTTATTCCTACAGTTGATATTCCAGAGGGATCATCATTTGCCGCCGGAGAAAGAATGCATGAGTTGGTGAAGGTTTGTGCTCATTATTCTTAGCTTGTATATAATTTTTGAAAATGCAGTGCGACATACAAATTACAAAATGTGAATACCATGGGACTATTCTTAGTTTTTGTTCTTCAGGAATTCTCTTTTTTTTCCCATTTAGGTATTTGTCCTCCAGCATCAACTTCAAATATTCACTCTTGGTAGAGCTTTACCTGAGCAACCTCCAATTCATCCTCTTGGTAATTTCCCTGTGAATTGTCGTGCCAAGACTTCTGGGCTTGATGTGTCAGGCCCAAAGCCAGGCACTGAAGTCAGCCTTGGTAAGTGATCTGAACTGCAGTTTCCTGTATTCTCTCTGATTTCACTTACATTGAGGTTTTCGCTTTGCTGTAGGATGGGGATAGAAGAATAGAAGGAAGAGGGGAATTAGGAGAGGGAAGGTGGGACGGGGAGAAGGAAAAAGAGAGAAGGCAGGAACATCTTTACAATAATCTTAATTGCAAATAGTTGTCTGAGAACCCAACACAAAGTACCTAGGCACACTAGTCAAACCCAACCAATAGTAGTAAAGAAATCTGGCTTAGATACATTGTCATGAGATGTCAGTTTTGAGGTTTTCTGCATTGGCCTGTTGGTCATACACGAAACAAATTTTCTCTCATCTATACTTGTGAAGGTTGGGTCATTATGCAGTGAATAAAGTAACTGTTAAAGCATTTGTAGAATGCA
The DNA here is from genome assembly GCA_003254905.1 of Nissolia schottii. Taxonomy (NCBI): domain Eukaryota; kingdom Viridiplantae; phylum Streptophyta; class Magnoliopsida; order Fabales; family Fabaceae; genus Nissolia; species Nissolia schottii. Next base: position 754,951 of record QANU01057090.1, on the reverse strand, counting down.
GACAACTGAGCTATGAGAAATTATGAAATAGTATGTCTGATTCTGAGGCTGAAGCAGCAAACTGTATTGTTAACATGGCATGTCAGGATATAGACTAAAAGATTAAGCAAACTGCATTTATAAGTTTCTGGCAATAAACTTCACAGCAGGCTCAAGTTATCCATTGTAGGAAATGTTGGAGTCTTTGCAATATAAATTTATTATGTAATTTTGTAGTCTTTTCTTTTTTATTGTATATGTAAACAGCAGTTCTCGTAGGTTGTGTGCCATGTAGTTACTTTCTGTTGAACAGAATAATGCTACATGCTGTGGTCTTAAGTCAGCAATCCACTAATTCTTGTCAATTTTTATTTTAATTTTCTGTTTACAGTTAATGCCGTGCCCTGTAGAATTGCCTTCGAGAGGGGCAAAGAACGCCATTTTTGCTTTCTAGCGGTCTCTGTAGGAACATCTGGATGGCTTGTTCTTGCAGAAGAATTGCCACTGAAGAAGAACTATGGAGTTATTCGAGTTGCTGCACCTTTGGCTGGTTGCAATGTATGTATACTTGTCAGCAACCCATGCATCTTAATATTGAATGAAGTCATTGGCTTAGCCATTTGGAAAATTACAGAAAAAGAACAAAAAATATCACGGCAAGTTTATTTTCTGCTTAGGAATACATAACCGCTCATTTAGTTAATCCATAACTACTTAATTGACGTAATTATCTTCTTTGGTGGTGGTTGTTCTAAACCGGAAATATTTTACTAAGAATTTGTTTTAATAATTTCATTGTTTTGTTTTGTTGGTTTGGACACAGAACAATGTAATGTAATTTTAGAAGTTGCCTTAGACTTTGATTAGTCTGTATATAATAATCTTACGATCAGTTTTTGTCATCATTGTTTAGCCCAAGATTGATGATAGACATTCAAGATGGTTACACTTGCGTATCCGGCCATCGTCTCTACCCTTTCTAGATCCTGCGAAATTCAATGACTACGGGAAAATGAAAACAAAAGCTTTGGTAGATGGAAGATGGACACTGGCGTTCAGGGATGAGGAGTCTTGCAAGTCTGCTTTATTCATGATTGTTGAAGAGATTGGTTTCCTGAGTGATGAGGTTCATAGAAGACTAAAACCTTTGCTCAACCTCGAAACTGCAACAGATTTATCAGGCTCGTCTGTATGTGTTACAGATGATTCCCCTTCGTCTAGAACACCTTCCAATTCATTGTAAGTTCTTTGGCTTGGTTTAAAATAGTGGTTGTTTACTCAAAGGGGTGAGAAATTATTTAAGTCTTGTCACCCTTATGTGTATGCTCCCAAAATACATACCAGATTTGTAGATTAGCAACTGTGATTTAGTGTCATTCTTTTTGTATATTAGTCCATCTGTAAGTTTATGCTTTGCCCTAATTTTCTTTTTCTAGCAGCTCTAACCTAGGCCACCCCATATAATTTTTTCCTATTACATTATGAATACGTTCTGTAGCAAATGTAAATCTGAGGGAACCCCATAAAGAAAGCTTTTCCTCCTCCTCCTCTCCTTTTTTTTCCTCTATTGTCTGGAACGAATGTCCTTATTTTGTATAATTGTGAGCTAATGTTTATTTTATGATATGGAGTAATGTAAGCTATTTCTCTCTTACCCAGTTGCTCCAAGCAGTTATCTTTATGTTCGCCAGTATGTTAATACTTATAATTTGTATCTTCTATTGCAGTTATTCTTTTTCTTGACTTTGTATACGATCTTTATTGCCATTTATTTTTCAGCAATCCTAGAGCTAGATAATGTAGCCAAATTTTTATTTATTTTTATTTTTTTTAGAGAAATTATGATAGTTGGATGAAATGTAATGATAGGATTTCATGTTTCTACATTGTCAAGTTTGGGTTAAGCTAACAAGTGCCCTTATGGTTTAGGGTTTAAGGGCACTTGTTAAAGGACCAAAAATAAAATATTTTGATGTTTTCAATACTTTTAATATATTGAACTCTCCACATATTTATTTTTTTAATACATATTTACCTTTCATGGTTCCTTTCCAATGCTTTTATGTTTTCTGCGTCGTAAAGGCTGCTTTACTTTAATTTTGTTAAAAGTGAAAAATTCGAGCATACAAAAGCAATTATGAAGGTTGTGCATGTTGTTCGACGAGTAACACTGACCGACATTGCTCCCTGTTGAATCCTGTTCCGTGGTAGACCTTTGCTGCAATAACTTTTACGATCACAATTCTCTCTAGAAGTTAATGAAAATGTCTCGCAGACACTCGGTTTGTTTTGTTGCCCATTGTTAAGCTGAAGAGAGACAGGATGTCAAGTTGTTTTCGGAGAAACACAACACGGGAACAGTGCACTACATATGCCTGAATCACATTGATTTGCACACAATTTAGGCGCATAACTCGTTCAAGTAATGTTTGTGAATGCAAGAAAGAAATAAAAGTGCGTAACATATTAACAATGCCGTTGATATAAAAATTCCATTTAATAATCTTTAACACATCGTCGAAAGGGTTACAGTCAGATCCATAGATGGTTCACTGATTAATTCTTAGTCCCATACCTCCGAACCCTCTCGTCAATCCACTCCCTCATGTCACCCAACACAAGGTTGGCACTCTCGTCCGGCTCCCCCTGAATCAAAGAATGGTACATCCCTTCATACAGCTTTAAGGTCTTGTCCTCGCTGGAAGCCTTCTCGTAAAGGAGCTTGGACGAAGACGGGCAAGTAACGCCGTCAGAAGTCCCGTGTGCCGTGAGAAACGGGGCCGTAACCTTGAAGAAGTTATCCTGCACGTACTGGGTCACTCTAAGGAGCTCCCTCATAGTGCCCACCCTTGGTGGGCCCGTGTACCTCCTCGGATTGGACGCAATCACCTTCAATTTCTCCGGATCCCTAATGGCCTTCCCGACCATCTTGTTATCGGGCATGGCAGCCCAAGTATCGGCCCAACCGAAAAGCAGCCCATAAAGGAACAAATGCAGCTTACTGGGCTTCATGTCCTCCGGGATAACGAACAAAGGCGCGGAGAAGATCAGGCCCGTCCACGTGTCCGGCGGGGATTGAAAGTACATGAGCATGGTGGCCAGGCCGCCCATAGACTCCCCGAATAGGAAGGCCGGGAGGTGCTTGTAGGGATCGCTGCGGCGGACGTGGAGGAAGAAGGAGAGGGAGGTGGCGGCGATCTTGTCCATGTCGCCGAGGTAGCAGCGGAGGCCGTCGGAGCGGCCGTGGCCGAGGAGATCGGCGGCGAAGACGGCGTAGCCCCAGGTGGCGAAGTTGATGCAGATCTTCTGGAAGAGCCAGCCGGTGTCGGAGCCGTAGCCGTGAGTCATGAAGACGGTGGCCTTGACGCCGTGGGAGTTGAGGGGGTGGAAGCTCTGGGTGAAGATCTTGCCGTTGGGGGTTTCGAAGTAGGATTTGGTGTTGCGGACGCCTTGGGAGGTGTAGTACTCCTCTTCGGGCATGTGGCCCCAGAAGTTAGGGGGCACCTCCGATTTCTCTGCTGCCATTGCGCCTCTGTGTCAGGGAATGAAATTGGAAGCAGAGAAGAATGGAAAAGGTCAATAAATATGAAAAAAAGGGGGATGCGGAGTTGGTGGGTGTTAGTGGGACCCGTTAGAGTTGGTGAGCTGACCCCGTGGACCCTACCACTATGAGGAAAAATTGTTATGATTAGGTTGATGAAAGGTGTGCAAAGTTTGGTGAGCATCTCATGAGCATTTTCACTCGTTAATTTTAAAATAATTTGTATATTTCTTAACTATTTTAAAATGAAATCAATTTTAATAGTACACGATTAAATATGTGTTCTCGATAACAACAGCTGTTGTGGTTGGTGGGGTGTATTTTTTTTAATTATTTTATATTTTTGCTTGGGCTTTTTGTTTTTGGGTCCAGACTGGAGATATGGAGTTATGAAGATGTGGAACTGGCTTTGCACTTTTTTGGGTGGTGATAACAGGCCTGGTCTTGATCCATCAGATTGGACCCTTGCTTTGTTTTTTCGGTTAACTTGAGCCTTTGGTCTTGGAATTGTTGGGCTGAACGTGGAGGAAGATGTTGCAAATTTCAATGAGCTTTATCTTGGAATGGGCCAACACTGTTGTGGCGTTATAATGTAGTGTGGAGCCGCTGATCCCGAAAAAGAAAACGTTGACCTTAGCTCTTTTTTTTTTTTCACACACCAATCCTTTTTGCCCATTCCGTCACTAGCAATGGTACAGTGGTAAAAGACTTAAGTAATATTCACGAAGTCTGAGGTTTAAACTTCATTACCACCATGTATTGAGGGGAGAAGAAAAGAACAATCCTTTATAACTGCAACCTTGTTTTGGTTATAACTAAATTGTGAGAGTTCAACCATTGTAGCTTTCTTTTTGAAAAAATTGGTGGGAAAACAATTAATTGTGATTTCTTATAAAAGTGAGAACATTTAAAATTTATATTAGTTGCTGAGAGAAGATAGTAATTAAAATTCAAGATTGTATATTTTCTATTGCAAGTAAAAAATACTGAAGGTCTGATAGTCCCCATCATAGAATAATTCTGACGTGAATAAAGCTTAGCTCAAAGAAAAATCAGGCTCTCAAAATTATTTCTTATACCCAGCGATGTGCTAGCTAGCAACTTTTCACATCAATACACAAACATATAATCATTGTTTTTTTTCTTTTGGGTGGCAGGGGAAAGGTACACCTAGACTTTCTCAACATTAGATGATACAATCACTATAATAAAGCTTACCAACTCTACAATCGTAATGATTTCAGGCTTATTGTGCTGATATCTTTTGATGTACACCTAAATTATGTTCTTTTAAAACTTTTTAAATTAACAGCGCCATTGTGAACCTTTTCTTTTTTTCATCTGACAAAACAATCGATAGCTCATAGCACTAACTAAAGCGAAGAACCCACAAACAATAAGGGTAGCCCTTAAACATTGTGAAAGAGCCAAGCTAGATTTCGTCATAAAGAAACCTCAATGGAAGACATAGCTTTTTGGAAAACCTCAAAAACATCATTGTGATGGTGATAGTAGCTAAATTGGCAAGAAAGTGACACCAAAACCAAAAGCATGCATGTAAACAAAGTTGAATTGGTAATATAATTACTTCTATGAAGAATTTACGGATATCTTAATGCACCGGCAATACCAAAAATAAAATCAAATTTGTTGTGGTTTTAAGTGTGAGAATTAAATTTCACATTACTTAAATTTGAGTTAATTGAATAATATACATTTGGGAGGCCCAAACTTATTACCTTAAGATTTTAAGTCAAAATGTGACATCTGACTTATTGGTATTAGAACTGATAGTTTAAACTCGACCTAAAATTTGCTCACAAACGAATGACCATCACAATTGTTGATTTAGAATTGACTATTCCTTTAATCAATATAATTTTTTTATTTATTTACAATAATTAAATATAAAATCTTATGTGAGAGTAACAAGTATTTAATTAATATTTTAGGCAACAGTAAATTTAGCCTATACAGTAAATCTTTCTCTTTTGAATATTTTTTTTCTTCCCCGAACTTCATAATTTGTACATTTCCCCCCTATTTTTGCGTGCCATACTTTATAGTTTAAATTATACATTAACAAGTTTCATAATCATGCCTTATCTCATGTAAAATTTGTTCACGCCGTGGTCCATTTCATTATGAATATGGCGAATTCAATTTTAGTGACCGGATATCCATCATTCGACTATCATAGAGCAACTTTACGATATTAAAACAGCAGGACACTCAAGTGCTTTTTCTCTAAAGCAAAATGAAATTTTATGATCCTATCTTAACCTTAAGCAGAAAATCGAAATCATGATGATGTTCTAAGATGGGGAAAAAAGGATGCACTTCCGCCGTTCAATAAAATCATGCAAACCTTTAAGGTCAAAAGTAATGATATAGAACTTTGAAGAAATAAATATACTGGAACCAGAAAGCTTCAATATATTGTCTTGTAGTGAAAGGATACATTTCTTAATTATTTGAATTATTTTATCATTTTATTTTCATTGGTTGGATTGGCGCATAACAACTGCATATTTGTGCATGGGCGAAGCCCGAAGATACATAATAATGATATGGGTGTTCTTCGATTAAAGCGCATGGAGAAGAAAGAGAGAGAAGAATAATTTTCGAAAAGTTAACTTGAGAACTTTGTGTCACGTTACCCTTTCATTTTTTTAATACATCGTTATTCTGTCGTTTTGTCCACCCTTTCATTCCAAAGCAAAAACAAAAATAAATGTTAGGATGATAAATAATTTAAACAATCTTTATATGATTCATGAGATTTACATGTGTTACAATAATTCCATTATTTTCTCTCCCCACTTTTCTAATTGTTCACTCCAAAATACAAAATAACCTCATTTTGAGCATAGAGACCGAACTAGGTATTGCAACTTCATAGAACAACTTGAACATTTTTGTCTCTCTCTTCTTTTTCCTCCACACCCCCCCTCGAGGGAGAACAACATTAATGTGTTTAATGATCACTAGTACTTCTAAGATTTTGTTTCACCAATTTTGTTATTTGAACATACGAAAGAGTGTAGATATTATGTTATTTCTTTTACATCACATCATGAAACTCACTTTAAAATAAATCCTACAATAGGTTGTAAGAAGAGGGAATGTGTTTATATTTTATTTCACGCTCTCTTTTTATTTCCACACTAATTAATGTCTATCGAATGTACACAAATAAGTGAATAGCACTACTCTATTCATAGGTATATCCACTTCTTAAACTTAGTTAAGCTCATCATTGAAGAACTTAGATTCAGTTTGATTAGCGCTTATTTTGAAGTAACATTCTAAGAACTATAGTAAGGGATGATATTATCAAAGTAGCAGCAGCAGCAGCAGGAAATATTATCAAAATCACCCCCTATTCATAGCGCTTATTTGGGGTTAAAAAACAGAAGGAAAAACAAACACATACTATTTATATGAAGATTAACAGTTACACAACCTATTCCATTTTACACAAGAACCCCCCCCCCCTCTTAATTGTACCCAAAATAACTCACCCCATAAAGTACTTAACTTGGATACAGTTTGGCAGAGATGAACTCATGAACCCCCCACTACTATTATCCAATAATTCCCTATTATTATCCCCTTTACCACCATCCAAACAAAGCCTAAAAGGTATACCCTCTTCTACACTCAGTAACCTGCTTTGAAAAATGTCCTTGAGCCATTTCTCAAACATGCTGTTAGTAAAAGAACCACACCCAACAACCAAATCCTCAATCACCCTGTCATCTACACTAAAATTCCCCACTTGTTGCTTCTTCCTCCCACCAACATCCTCAAAAGACCCTTTGATCTTGGACAAGAACATCTCTGCCATCTCCCTGCTTCTAGCAGGACTTGTGCTGAACTCAAACCGGTTTCCAATTGATTCAAGAAAACCATTTGGGTTCATTGGATCAGCAATGGCTTCTAGAGTCAAATCACTTGAAATGGGACTACTCTCTCCTGTTATATGATCATCCCCTTCATCCTCTTCATCGGCTTTCATGTTGAGATCAAGGGTACTATTGAAGCTTGATTGTCTTGAAAACTCTTTCTTTTTACCTCCATGTTCAGAAACCAAGGATTCTTCTTCCTTCTCTTCAATTCTGGGGATCTTGATCTTTGAAAACAAATCCAGTTCAGCCTTTCGCTTTTGGCCAAAACAAGGTGCCTCTATGTTAGGCTTGGTTTCACTCACCTGCAGCAACAACCTCATCACAAAGTCCTTATAGTTCTGATCCTGTTCTTCATTTCTTGTGGAGCCACCTCTTGTCAAAATGAATATCACTTGGCCTAAATTTCCAAACTTTCCTGTTTCAAATCCATCAGAGAGGCATTTCTTGAAATGGGCATCGGCAAATTCAACGTTTTCTATCAACACCACAAGTTCTTGATGAGATCTCAGTGCTCCTGCAAGCATTTCAGAATATGGGGCTATTGAAGTCTCTTTCTTTAGCATGTTCAAGTGGAAGTGCTTATCAGCTGAGCCAAAAACTGATTCTGCAACAGCAAGTGCCAACCTTCTTTTGCCAATGGTGTCATTGCCTTGCAAAAGCAACCAAGTAATGTGTTTGGAATCATCGTCATCAATCAAGGACTCTGCTATGGAAGGAACAGTCTCAGAGTACCATGGCACATTCTCCTGCAATAGTTTACAAACATGAGCTCTTCGCAGTGTTCTATGATCAGTTATATCCCCCACCGATTCACCTGAACGACCATTGCCAAGAGCAAGGGTAGTCTTTACTTCTTTACCTTCTTCTTCCATGCCCTCAAGGGAACCCAAGACTGCTGGTTCTGCTGGTTGCCTTTTATCACCGAAGTTGAACTCAATGGTGCATGATTGTTGTTGGCGCCTGAATCGCGGTACATGATTGGAGCTATAAGTGGGTTTAGCTGCATTGTTGGCAAAGGATATAGAGCATGATGAATTGAAGGGGTGGATCTTTCCACTCCAAATGTTGTTGCTCCATTGGTTCTGAGGATGTTTGGTTTGGTGGAGACACTGGCATAGCCTATTCCATTTTCTTTTCAACTCAGTTAATTCATCCTGAAAACATTGAATTTTTCATAAATAATTCAGTAGAAAGTAAAATAAAGCTATTGATAAACTGAAAAAATAAACTTGGCTTTGCAGTATAATAATTTGTTTACCTTCTGATGGGGTTCGGTGCTATGAGGCTGAAGCCAGAAAGGCAACATTTTCTTCTGGCCTGATCTGAGAAATTGAGCTTCTTTTTCGTAATTGGAGGCACATTCTTCACAGCAATTGAGCTTGTCCTGATCCAACATGTTGTGGGAGGAGATGGAACTCATCTTTGAATCAAGCACAGTACTGCAAAATGAGTGCAAAACCACCAAATAAACTATAAAATCCAAAACTAAACAAAAAGGAACTGCTGAGTTTGGAATATGTAGTTACGCACTGCAATAGAAGCTGATTGCAGGTTCAATTCTTATGACTTACATAAGCACTGTTGATTCTATGAATAGAGCTTTATGCTTGGCACCTAATGATGAACCCCATATTAATTACCACAATAACTGTGGGTCATGATAGGTCCGCTTTTAAGATGATAAAGTTTCAATTTTGTAGAATATAGAGTGACAAAAGCAAAGGGAAGCAGAGAGCGTACGTACGTAGAAACACAAGAAAATGCAATGGAATGGAATTACTTACCCGGTGGAATTAGAAGCATGGAGGGTGAGGCCAAGTCCAGCAGATGGAACAAGAACAGGGTGGAGTCCCCATTGCGTCTCAAGAGGTGGCTGCCTCATCTGACACCTCATGTATGTCTGGTATGTTGCAGTCCCAATGAGCCACACCTTCCCACGCTCAGAGAACAGCTTCCCCATCTCTGAAACCACTCCCTCCACCACTCCCTCCTCCAGCGTCCACTTCAAGTCCCCTACATAGCACACAATGCCGCCCCCTCCTCCTAATGCAAGAGAATCCGCCACCTTCCTCTTCAGTTCCAACAGCTTCACATGCATCAGAGAATTACAAGAGGAGGAGAACTGGAGCTTGATGAAGCGGCTTGACTTCAACTCGTGAGGCACCTCCGACCTCTCAAACCTCGCCGTCAGCTCCCCTACCAGGCCTTGGGTCAGCGAAACAGAGTCCCCCACGATCACAGCGTTCTTCCTCTTGTTCCTCAAGAGAACGTCCATGACCAGCTTCACGTCCTCCTCCTTGTAATAATAGGAAGACGCATAATAATTAGGAGCCAGGAAGGTTCTAGAAGGGAACGTGGTTTGCTCAGAAGAAGACAAGTCATGCTCGACGCTGTTCTTGACGGCGGTGCTGGAGAAGCCTGCCTCCCGCATGACCCTGCTCACGCTGGGGTCATCGAGGATCGAAATGAGGAGCTGCTCCAGCTCGACCTTGACGGTTAGGAGCGCCGGTTGCTGAGTCTCTAATAAGGAGCCTCGTCTCTGGTGGGCCTGGGCCCGCTTGAGGGCGGCGACGAGGGCGTTGGAGAAGGAGGGGTGGAGGAGAGCAGGGGAAGGAGGGGCGGTGGGGAGGCGGCTGAGGGCGACGTTGAAGCAGAGGTCGAGGGCCCTGCATTGGAGAGGAGAGGAAGAGCGGAGGCAGGCTCGGCGGAAGGGGGAGCGGAGGGAGAGGAGAGTGGCGGCGACGTGGAGAGGGGTGAGGTGAGCATGGGAGCGGCGGCGGGCGAGGGAGAGGGAGTGGCTGAGGAGGGAGGCAGAGTCCGGTGAGAGGGTGGTCTGCTGCAGCAATGCAGTGGTGGTACTACCGCCTGCTCCTCCTGATCGCATAACTTGGCCCCACAATACCACCCCTTCAACTCCAACTCCAACTCCACTTTCTTTCTTTCTTTCTTTCTTTCTTCTTCTCTCTTCTCTCTGTGTTGTGATTATCCAAACGCCTTCTTCTTACTAGTTTGTTTTGATCACACACCGAAATAAATAACCACGCTATGCCCACCCACCTTTCTTTTCTTTTCTTCTCTTCTCTTTGTTTTTGCTTTTTCTTTCTCTTTCTCTTTCTCTTTCGTTTAAACATATCTTAATTTTATCATGTAATTAAAATAATCTAATGTAAAAATAACCCCTCTCTTAATTTTATGCTAATGAAGTTGCCAGCATTAATGTGGACCCGGAATTCAAAAATTTTACTCCTCCTCGTAGAGCCTTTTCACCCTTTTTCCACATCATCTTTTGAATAGACAGACAAAGCTCAGCAGAAATTCAATAAAATAAAATAAAAAACCTAAAAGGGGAAAGAAATAAAGAAAGAAGCCCATTGTGATGAAAGGTGAAAAAGAAAGAAACACGGAAAAGCAATGCGGTAATAGTACATATTTTTCTTCTTTTCAAACATTTTTTTTTTTGGAATCATATTATTATTATTATTATTATAATCATTTTAAATAACTTTTAAGTAATCATACTGGTAAAAATATAAAGTTAATCATACCATAATAAATTTAACATTTTTATCTGTATAATCGTTCAAAAATCATTTAGAATAATTATCATAATACCCTTTTTTTTTCTTTCTTTCTTTGTGAGAAAAAATTGTTGATTGTAATATTTATTTTAAATATTATATTAACTCATATTTTATTTATAAAAATGTTACATGTACACCTAATTTCATACACTCATACATGCACTATTAATAATGTACAAACTTTATTCTCACGAGTGCACAAACATTACAAACTTGTAAATGATACTCTCAACTATATTTAATTAAGTGCACAAACATTACATAAATTAAAACACAAACTTTATGTATATAAATACGAAGTGCATGTATGATGTATAATTTTTGGTGAACGTGTAGCATAACTCTTTTATTTATTATTAGATTAGATTATAACTAAAACTAACCCCTTGTTATTGTGATGTGGCTCCAATATTACCGTGTCCACAATCTCTCTCCCTCTTCACGCCAATCCTGGGTGAGAGACAACATCTTATTCCCCAAGTACCCAAAAAGCAAACCTCTGTCTCCTATGCTATCCTCCTCCATGGCATTATTGGTTCCTTTTTTCAGCCTCCTCCCTCTCTCCTCCTGCAAACTTGCAAATGACCCTTTTGTCTTAATCCCATCTAAGTTCCAACCACCCACTTACAAGAAAACCTTTTGTGTTGCCAAATAAAGGAACGCAAAACTGATATACTTATATTACTGCTATTATTGACACTCACGTTAGTACTCGTGCTCATGGCATGCCTTTCATTTTTTTGTTTTCTTAGAGGCCAGAAAACATGTTCCATCTGCAAGAGATTAATATTATCAACTTTCAGAGTATAGTACTCTGATTTTTTTGACTGCTCTCGGTTGATGTTTTTTAACCCTCGAGATATATTATGATCTTAATATTATCTATATCTCCATCTTTAATTCATTCTCAAGATCTAGGTTTTTCTATATAATTTGAGATACAAGCTTTATTTTATCCTCACTTAATTTTTTTTAATGGAATTCTAGGGTTATGAAAGGTATATTTATAGGATCTTAAGATGATAGTATAACTTATTTTGTTTAGTTATACTTTATTGAGTCTAGTGATGAAAATTTCAAATAATTTGTATGAGGTTATTTAAATTTTATTGTTGCTCATGTACCCACAAATATTATACACGACACCTATAAATTTGTCATGCTTACACTAATCTTTCCAAGGATTACTCAATGAGTCATATGTTTAAAGAATGTCTTAATACTATATTTCATATCGGGTGTTTTACCTAATGTATGTGATATGGCCTAACTTTGGGGAAATGTTAGTTTAATTTACCCAAATTTTCAGATCACAAGAATTGATATGTACAAAGACCTAACTTGATCAGAAAAAATAAACATATATACAAGCTTAAATTTAAAGGAACAAAAAAGGGAGGGAACAGATCTAGACATGAGACAGCTACGTATCATAAATCATAATTAGTTTCTTCATCTGAGCCTTTAAAGATTAATCCACAGAAAATGAATGTTTCTATATACATATGAATTAGTTTCCCGAATTGCGTTTTTTCCCTTTTGGCACTTCAGTTTGCACGCAGTTTAGTGACGTCTTCCCATGCAAAATATCTAGTTACTGAGAAGGCAGAATTAGACTTATCTTTGACCAAATGAAGGAAGGAAGCATATGGGGACCTCACGTGGTCACATTAATTTGACCCTTGCAAGATTCGAAGCATGATGATGTGTATGATAAGAAACCTAATCATTACTATAAAGCTTTTACTTTAAAATCTTAAACTCTTAAAAGAGGGATGTTATTTTAATATAAAAATTAGTGTAGATGTCAAGTCTTTCTTTTACAACATATCATAAGTTTAATATGAGTTTAAATTTCATAATATGTTGTGAGATAAAAGTTTAGCATCTATACAAAATTTTGTGTTAAAACAACATTTTATTTCTAAAAAAAAAATGAAAGATAACAAAACTTAAAATGACTAGGGTACAAAGAGAGAGAGGTGGGTTTTAAGATGCTCTTAATGGTATCGTATTCCTTGTCCTAAAAATTTATAATTTAATATTATACTAACTTAAAAATTTTAAATAATTATCATAATGTTTATAATGTAATTTTAATTTATTTTTAAATAATTATTATAATGTTTATAATGGAATTTAAATTTATGTTTAGTTATATAATTTTTCTAATTTTGATTTCCAAAAATTGAATCCTTAAATTATATGATTTAGGATTTTTTAAAAACTTTTTTTAAGTTTCAAAATTAATGATTTGATTATTTAGGTCGGTTAAATCTCTCTAATATAACCCCGAAAAAAAGAAAACATTTAGGCACTGAGGAGAAAATAGGGTAAATATTTTCAGCACCCCCATTTTATCTCTACACCGAACACATCCTTATTATATATATCAAAAGAAATATATACAAACTGAATCCCCCCACCCTATTTTACCTCTATACCAAACACATCCTTAGTATATATATCAAAAGAAATATATACAAAATGTACATTCACAATACATTTAAACTTTGAGTAATGATATTTATTTATACTACTAAATTAAGTAGACATACTTTAAGAGATATTTTCAAATGTCTGTTGTAAAAAAAAAAAAGTGAAACTTAATCTCAATCAATATTTAAATAACACGTTAAAATATTGTATCAAGTGCATACACGACATGGCACAAATATAATTTCTCTTAAACTAGATTAACTTAACGTTTGAATACTCATTTGAAGTCAAAGGCATATCACCGGCTATTACTTTGTATGAAGCTAATAAGCTTATCGAATATATCCAATTAATGCCCTTTTTAAGCTAGATAACTCTTGCCGTTTCACACTTATCTCATGATTGAAAGCTTCATATATATGATCAGATCATTGCTTACTGTGAAAAGTTAAAAAGCTAAAAACATATCATACAATGTCATGCGTGTGTGAATAGGATTTTTGAAGAGATCGCCACCTTTATATTCATATTCATTATTTCTTTTGAACACTCTTTATATGCTTTTTCTTCCGATTAAAGGAGCACCACTAAGTAGGTAATAATGACGCTCGCTCATTTTAAGGGGTCATCAATGCCTAAACCACCTTTAACAAAACAAAAAGGATATATATGAGGTTTTGATCAAAAGGGACGTTACGTGCTCAAATCATTGGAACATTATATTTCAAAGTTTGAAAAAAGTGAGCAAGACAATGAGCTTGCTCTAGTTTAAAGAAAAGGATCACTTTATGTGCAGTTCTCTTAATATGTACTTTCTCTGTTCACTTCTTGTTTTCATTTATAGGACTGAATATGGGTTGGATTAACTCGCCAATCCAACCCAACTCTCTTTGGATCAAATTGGGTCACGTCAGTGGGTCAAACTTGATAAATCTGTCACATATATAGGGTTAGGTATTGGGTTCAAATTCTGTAACCCGACTCGACCCCCGACCTGACTTCCCATAATAATAATAATAATAATAATAATAATAATAATNTTTCCCTCACCCTCAGACCCATCATCTCTCTTGAGCCTCAGCCACCACCACCTCGTCTCATGGTGCTGGCAGCACCACCTTTGCACTCTTTGTTTCCATCTGAGTCTTATTTCATCTCTCTTTGCCACCACTCTCCGTTTCCATTTCTCTCACTCAGACTCTCACCCCAGTTACTGATCTACTCACGGCGCCACCAACTTAGACCTCTGACAATGACGGAGAAGAGGAAGCTGTTCACCGCCACTAGATCCGGTTACCACCGCAACCACCATTCACCCTCTCACATCCTTTTCCATCTCTTAATTTTAGAAGGTTTGATTTGATTTTGTCCTAATTTGAGCCATAATTTTGATTTTAATTTTGCCCTAATTCAATTTGCCCTAATTTTGATTTTCCATCTTCCTTTTGTTATTGCTTGTATGATTGTTTCTCAACATAATGTTTTATATTTGTATGCTAGTTTCTTCTTTCTTATCTCTCAGTTCAGTTTCTGTTTGTGATATTGTTTCTCTTTACATTGTGTGTTTGACTATTTGTTATATTGTTTAGGGTGTCCAACTATGGTGAAAGAAACACAAGTAAGTGAGAATCAAGTTGCGAGCACTCCTACTCCTCAATATTTAACTCTAGTTTCAACTCCAAGTGAGACTCAACATGATGAAGCAATTACAACTTCAGATTTGGCTCTACCTCCATCAAGTGATGATTTTGCTAAAACTTCGACTAAAGAAAAGCTAGTGCAACCTGTTGGGATCATTTTACTGAGAATCGTATGGAGAGTGCAGTTATTTGCATTTATTATAATAAGGCATATGCTAGTGGTGGTGGTAAAAGTCATGGCACTAATAACCTTAATAATCATTTGAAAGTTTCTGAAAAGCACCTCGATAATATTGATAAGAAGCAAAAGACAATTTTTCTCAGAAATTTGAGTGATGATGGATTTGTGTCTATGAAACTTGCTGAATTTAGTCAAGAAAAATGTAGGGAATCACTTTGTAGAATAATAGTTGTTGATGAGCTTCCCTTTAGATTTGTTGAGAACAATGAGTTTAAGGATTTATGTAGCGCTAATCTACCACGGATTAAAATCCCTAGTTATGTAACAGTTACTAGAGATTGCAGGCAATTATTTGGATTTGAGAAAACTAAATTGAAGTTTATTTTGTCATTAAACTAACAAGTTGTTTCCCTAAAAACTGACACATGGACTTCAATTCAAAATTTCAATTACATGTGTGTGACCGGTCATTGCATTGATGAGGGATGGGTTTTGCACAAGAAAGTTATGAGTTTTGCATTGATTTCTAATCATAAGGGTGACATCATAGGAGCTTTAGAGAATTTCCTAAAAGATTGGGGTATTTCCAAGATTAGTTATGTAACTGTTGATAATGCCACGGCAAATACCTCGGGTTTAACTTATTTGGTGAGAGGTATGAGTCATTGGTACTCTAGTTCTAGGAGGGAGTATATGTGTATGAGGTGTACTACTTATATCTTAAATTTGATTGTTAGTGATGGGCTAAATACGAGGGAAATTGGTACCGCCATACGGAAAATTAGAGCTGCTTGTAAGTATGTAAGATCGTCACAATCTAAGTTGGCATGTTTTCAAAAGTGTGTTGATGATTTCAATCTAGATAGTAATCAGAAGCTAGTTCTAGATGTGTCAACTAGGTGGTATTCGACTTATATGATGTTGAAATTGGCTCAAAAGTTTTGGGAGGCTTTTAAACGTCTTGAACATGTGGATAATTACTTTGTGAGTGCTCTTGTTGGTGAGGGAGGACCTCCTAGTTATGATGATTGGAAGCGTGCAAATATCTTTATTCAATTTTTGCATATCGTTTATGATGTACACTTTCTTTTTCTACTTCCTTGCATGTTTGTTCAAGTCAATTCTTCCATAAACTATGTGTAATTCAAAATACTTTGGTGGAATGGTCAAAAAGTGGGGATACACTCTTGCGGATGATGACTGGTAATATGCAATCAAAATTTGATAAGTATTGAGATGTTAATGGGAGTTTGAATATAATGTTTCTAGTGGTTGTATTTCTTAATCCACGATACGATTATGTTGAATTTTGCTTGGCTGAAATGTATGATTCTAGTAATAACAATGTCAAGTCCAAGGAGGTAGTGGGAAAATTGAAAGACTTGATGTACAAGTTGTATGCTTAGTATGAGAAAACAAGTCCAATCCTTACTGTTGTATATTCTGATGTTGGATTAGGGTCTAACGATGAAAATATTGATATTGATAATACTAGAATGACCAAGTCTATCCCACTTAAAGGTAGGTTCAGATTGAGAGCAAACAAAGGCAATGTGAGATTAAAAAAAAAGAACGATTTGGAGAGGTACTTCAAAGATGAAGTTGTCATCGTCAACGATGGTGAAGAATTTGGTATTTTGAAATGGTGGAAAGGAAAGAAAACCAAGTATAATGTTTTATCTCGCTTAGCTAGAGATGTATTGGTTATTTCGGTGTCTATGGTATCATCGAAGTCTGCATTTAGCACTGGAGGTCGTGTGCTTGATCCTCTGTAGTTTGTTAGCTCTTGCCACAATAGAGGGCTTGATTTGCACACAAAATTGGCTTAGTCGTCAACCTACAAAGATGGGTCGACAAGATGATGAAAATGATATACAATACTTGTTTCTAAATTTTTTGACTTTGTTTATTATTATTATTATTATTATTATTATTTTGTATATTGAATGCTGAATTTGCGTTCTTGTATAATTATTACAAAAGTTGTAGAGTTTGAAGATATTGAGATTGATAGAATTTTATTAACTCATCTATGAGGTAAATTTATTTATGTTTACCATTCTTAAATTTCTACTTTTAAGTTTAATATTTTATCTAAACATGTGCTAACAATTATTTCTGCAAGTGCAATGGGTCAACATGCTCAGCCACAAAAGAAAATGTTGACAGAGAACTGCTAAATTATGGATTTGTGCTTTTGTTATGTATTTATTTGATTAGTTGGGTTATAATATTGTCTTTTGTTATGCATTTGTGCTTAAATTAGTTGGATAATTTTATTTTTAAATTTGTTAAATTTATGGATTATTATGAATTATGGATTACGTTGGCTTAATGCTTTATATTATGGACTTATTGGAGGGAGGACCTCCTTGTGTTAGCTTAATACCTTACGGATTATGGATTATTTATTGTCTTTATGCTTGAAATTGTGTTGTAAATATATATTAAGGATAGTCCTCCTAATTATGTTTATTTGTTGTGCTTAAAATACAGTTTTTAAAAAAAAATAAAAACAAGTTTTTTAATTTAAAAAGTAGGTGCTTATTTTTTTATGAGCTTGTTATACACATGATTTTTTTTTTCATTAGATTTTTTTTTTGGCCTAAGCTCATTTTATGCATTAAAAGATAATATTTTTTAATTAAAAATAGATTTTTATTTAAAAAAAGTTAAATAAAAAATGAATTTTTATTTAAAAAAAAAAAACAAGGCAGGTCACCCGCGACCCGCCTAATTCGACCCGTCTCAGGCAGGTCTCGGATCTGGTAGGTAAAAATGTGAAAATGACCTAACCCCGACCCATATTTAGGTGGGTCGATCGGGCTCTTACATGGTTGGGTCTGGCCCGACCTGACACATGTTCAGCCCTAGTCATTTCTCAAACAAAAATTTGTTTAAGATTATTTGTCATTTGAGTAGATTAATGAAACATTAAATATATTTTTTATAAATTCATTGTTATCTCTCATACTCCCAACAACACTTAATTATTATAACACTAGCTATTCAGGGTTAATTTTGTTTTCACACTCTATATTTTTTCTATCTTAATGTCAATTAAATGATTTATTAAATTGTGTGTTCTCTTAAAAAAAAAAACGACAATAAAAAGTTGATGAGAGGATTATTGTGATCGAAAATATTTGAAGGCTGCTAATACTACATATCTTTGGACTTCGATGATCGATCGATTAATGATTTGGTTTGCATGTTCCCTAACAGATTTTCAAACAAAGTATGAAAGTAAATTTAAGAGGCTTTATTAAATGAGACAGATCAGGTCCACATATGTTCCAAAGGTGTTAACGGGTAATTAACAATGTTTTACTATTTGTCTCTATATTCAAATTTTATATTAACACGAGTAATGTTATAATGAAAGAATTTATTCTCCGAACTTTTAACAAAAAAATTCGGGTAAAAGTGCTGGCTTTCAACATTCAAATTTTCTGTGCCCCCTTTTCTATACTCTAATATTTGTAATTTGATTCCTAGAAATTGATTTTCGATTTACATATTAACACAACCGTGTCTTGTATCAATAGGAGTTTGAGAGAAAAGATTTTAATCTCCTTAAGGCAATTAGACAAATATGAAGTGTACAGCTTCAATTGATTTTAAACTTTTGATCATTTTGGATTTTGCAATTGTATAGCTTTAATTGCATGTGTTAAAAGGTCATTATTCAAATTTCTCTAAAAGGAGCGAAAAATAAAAGTATAGTAGAAGAATGTGATGACCCTGTGTGTGGGTGACACTTGACAGTTCCACTTATTTAGGGTTATGCATGCCCCGAGACTTATTTTACAGCTGGGTTCTCTCCTAGTATTTTTCAAGAGTTTGATAGAAAAGACAATTCATTTGACCAAAAATGGAAATGACCATTAATTGCACATGTACTTAATTAATCCCCGGAGTTTTGATGATATATTTTGTTTACCACCAATGCCAATAAGGTCAATTTTTGTGGTGATGAACATATATAATTGGTTATGTGCCCAAAATATTCATCAATTAGTAGTAAATGTTCATTGTTAATTAAAAGTTTGATTGACGCAAGACAGTAGTTTTTTTGATACACTAATTGTAATGGTCAAGGAATAAATCTGATTGATTAGAAAAGAAAGAAAATGATAAAACGAGTTTGAGAAGCTCACATATCAAGAGCATGCATCTGGATTAATAATAACCTAGTGCGTTTATTTTCTTAAAATTAGATTAATAATTAGCTTGGAAATCCATAATTAATTGTAACGCCGGAATTAGGTTATCGAACCTATACAAAGTTTCATACCGTATCTTTGAGATGAATGCGTGTGAGATTTGGTAGCAGCATGCTTGTACATAATAAAGTAATTTAACCACCAAAAAATAGAAAAGAAGCAGCAAATACGATAGTAGTGTTTACACGTTAAAATATGAAGCTTTTTTCTTTTCTTTGGGGCAATTGCAATCCTTAATTTAGTGATGAATTAATCTAGCTAGTATAATCTTACTCAATATGCATAATTGAATACTAATGCCCTAAATTTAATTAGCATGTCCATCAAGGATTTCATGTATGCCATATAATATAATAAATAGTGGAGATTTCAAAATGATAAGAGTTGAAAATCAGACTGAAATTGAAAATAATAATGTTGTCAATTGTACTTGCAGTTCTCCTTATTTATTCATCAGCATAAAATCCTTCTTAATTACATACAATAGATTTCACATTATTGAATAATATCATCACGATATTCTTTATCATGTCAAGCTAGCCTCAATACTATTTTTTAGCTAATTTATGTGATAGAATTACACCTACAATCTCAATACACTTCAAAATAACTATTGTATTGATATTAATTTTTATAAGTAATTTTTTCTTTTCGTTAAGAGGAGTATGATATATCATAGTAACGAAATATATTAAGAAAGATTCACAATTCATTAAAACTTAATAATGCTCAACAAGAACTTAATATTATTCAAAATCACTTTAAAAAGAAGTTAATAGTACAAACCTCTTATTATTGTTTTTTTTAAAGGGAGTGCAATAACATNATATATATATATATATATATATATATCTATGTAATCAATCGTTGGTTAACTTTTAACATGGCCTCCTCAACCGTCCGGAGTGTGAAAGGAATGTGAGAAAAAGAAAGGAACAGATAAGGGAATGTAGGGTAGGGTCCCACACAGGTAAGGACAATGGATCCCACAAGTTGCAAAGCCCATTGCAGAGCCCCCTTGACTCATTCTCATATGTTACTACACAGTCACCAAATTCCCCGTCGCTGCTGACTCAAAAAGTTTAGGGTACAGAGAGAGAGAGAGAGAGATCTTTGGGGAGGTGAAAAAGAAGGCCTAGCGTGCAACTTTATACAATAAATTTCGCCAGAAAAAATAAAACATATATCCAATGTTACATGTGTTCTCTTTTCATTCTTTTCCGATTACAGTTCTCCCACTATGTTTGTTTTCACTTACTCACAAAACATTCCAACCCCTTTTTCTCGGGGAATGCTTAACCCATCAATTATCAAATTTATTAGTTAACACTATCACCTTTATCATTTTAATATATGCTTGCGGTGCTACTCTAACATTTCCTCATGTGCGTCAAATGTGTTCTCTAGAATTTTTTTTAAAATAAAACATCAAAATTAGTTCATTTCTTAAATGAATCAATTTAAAAATTATTATCAAAATAAATTGACTTTTTTTTTATAATGAGAGTCGATTTAAATTAACTTCTTTATAATTTTTAATTTTTTAATTGATTCAAAATGATGATTAGTTTATTTTTATTTTTTTAAAAAAGTCAATTTGAATCGACTCTTATATAAACATTTATTATATGCATATATGCATATGTAAACTATATAGATATTATGTATATACATATACATGCAAGTACATATATACAGTCCATTGTGTTTTTAAAAATAAAAAATTGATTTGAAATGAATTTAAAAAATAAACAATTAAAAAAATTGGGAGTTATAAGAAAGTCGATTTAAATTGACTTCATTTATAAAAAAAATTGTTTATTATTTAAAAACAACTTTTAAATTGATTCAATTAAAGAATAAATTAATTTTAATATTTTATTTTTTAAAAATTTCCGTGTTCTCAAATCCCTTTGCTTTAAATAGTAACACTTGTAGTAAAATATTTAAATTGTTTCTAGGATAATCTTATAAAATACATAAAACAAAATATAGAACCAGGCTAATCAGAACTAACAATGTATAACCAACAGGGATTGATTCAAGTGGTAAGCGACTTGGTATGCAATTATCCCAGCTGGAAGACTCGCCCGCCATAGGTGCGCGACCCAGGTCGACCCTTGATTAGTCAAGGTTAAGCCTTAGATACCGGGCAGACAATCTAAAAAAAAGAACTAACAATGTATTTATCAATGTTTAACTCGTTTTAAAAAAAAAGTTGTAAAAGAAGTAAATGAAGTCTCGTATTCAGATTAATAGAAACGGGTGATATATAATTAAAGCATTTTAAATAAAATCAATGAATAAAGACTTAGTCAAACTATTTCTCTCATACTTAATATATATATATATATATATATATATATATATATATATATATATATATAACTTTATTATTATAGTATAATAGAAGAAAATAATATATATTTTATATCATGAAATGGTATTTTGTATTTTATAAAGCCTTTTTTTTTTAATTTTACACGATCACATATATTGAAGGAGTAGTTTTATAACATACACATGATCATTATATGTCAGAATAAGTATTTTTGACCTGATGGTGCATGAAAATCAAATTCTTAAAGAGTTTGATGGTTATACAATGTTTGTGTAAGTAGAATTTTACCCTGTTATCGAATTATTGTCTTTGTTCAACAATAAAAGTGGTTAGGTGTCACGTGTACAATACACCACTATTTCAAAATCAAAAGTGTAACGTGCAATACCACATAATTGAATAATAGTATAAATAAATTAGTTTTATTATTTGTACATCATAAAAATTAACATATTATGTCAGAGAAATAAATATTACAAAGCATAAAAGTAAACATTACAAAATGAAAAAATAAACATGATCGAACACATAATGAATAATATTAAACACATATCCGTGCATATACAAAATAAAGAAATAAATATTATCAAACACATAAACGATTAATATTAAACACACGTATGCTCATGAATGTGTGGATAAATATTTTGTGACAATATCTTTTTTTTTGTAATGTTTATTTCTCTATTTTATAATGTTTAATTTTTTATGTATACAGAATATGAACTTTTGGGGTGTATAAATATTTTTTTTTTAAAATATAAAACTCTGATACTTTATGCGCTAGAGAAAATATTAGTTGTGCATAATATTCATTCACATGCATGCTTATAAGTTTAAATATAAGTATAAGGAAGAGAGAGAGGTGAATATCGGGGGAGTGAAATTAGTGGGGTAAAGGAAAAAGGAGAAGGAAGCTTTTGTTACTGAAATCTAAGAGATAGATTAAAGCAGGGTGACCGTAGTAAAGCAAAGGCAAAGAAATTGAAAGGAAAGCGAAAGAATCATGAAAGTATGTTCCTTTCTTTCACTACTCATCTTTCTATATTGCATGCAAAACGATGACAACCCACAAAAACCCATCATTGCTACCACTCTCCTCTTCGTTGCAACACTAATCCCGATAAAAATGTTATGCATCATGATATCTCTTTCCTTTTTTTTTTCTCTTTTGTTTTATAACACATATTGGAGAATGCATAAATAAATCATCAAAAGTGTTATACTTAAATATTAGGAAAAAAGCTGTCTAGAAATAAGAACAGAAGGAATGAGTGGTTGAAGATTATTTCTTTCCATATTGTCACTAACCTCTTCCTTTTCTGAATTACAATGTTGTCTTTACCTCTCTGAAATATAAAATTAAAAGGGATTCTATGGCACCTAATGCATAATTTATGAATGTAACCTTGGCTGATCTTAACAGGGTTTAAAGTTTTTAATTTATAATGCATATATAATTTGTGCTGTGGTGTTTGAATTTTCGCTCATAACCCTAAAGTTATTTATTTGGGAGAGATGGCTTTGATAATTTTAATTTGGAGAAAAATCATAACATACAATTCACCTTTGTGTTGGATTAACAGTTTATCCAAGGATAGTGCTGCATGTATGTAGTTGGTCCATTTTAATTGCAATATTGATAGTACTTTTCTGAAAAATATTATAGTATTTTAATCCAATATGTAATACTTTGTTATACAATAATATAAAATTTAGACTAAAGCCCCTCTTTAGTTTGTCTATGCAAGACCTTACGACTAATCAGTTCTAGTCAAGTTATTTTACATTTGCAATTTTTTTATGGGCAATGTTATTTGAAAATTAAAGGTGTTTAAACACTCTATACACATCCTATATTAAAAGAGAAAAACACAAAATTGTTATATTTGGAAAAAAAAAGTTGTAATGTAGATGCTATCAACACGTGTACATATGATGTTAAAAAAAAGTATTAATGTTATTATTTTTCATTTTTTTAACACGTTATCTCCATCAAATTACATTATCTCTTCACCACGTCATAACAGACTCTCTTTTCTATGCTCTCACTCTCTCATTCTTGTATTGCGTGAAAGTTACACGTCACGTGAGTATCAACATAATAGAAATATGTATCAAATTATAAATATACCAAATTGATATCTTTTTTTCTCTTCATCAAGTCAGACTCTCTCTTCTTTGATTTCACTCTCTCACTATAGCGTCAAACTCATTCATCACGTAAGTTCCAACATAATAAAAATAAGTATCATCATATTATAAAAGGTATATCAACATTTATAAAAAAATAAAAATAAAAACATTATTTTTTAAAAAACATTGATACATTTTCTTGTATTAATACTTATAATTATTACGTTGATAGTTATTTCTATTATGCTAATACTTATATGTTTTAATGATAGAGCGAACAAATTAAGAGCAAGAGAGAGAATGTGTGATTTGATGGAGAGAAAAAATTAAAAATGATTGAATTTTTTTATTATATTTTATGGTCTCTATTAAATGTCATCGTCATAATATTTTAGGATATTTAAGTATTTTAATGTAAAACTAACACATTTCTCTCTTTTATAATAAAAATTTAGGGTGAGACGATGATGCCGTATTCCAAGGCAGGAAAAACCAATCCAAACTTAAAAACTGAAGATATCACATTTACCTCACCCCAAAAGATACTAGTATTGTTATGAAGTTATGACCGCGTGTGTTCAATAAATTATTAAATGGCAGGTTTTTATATTAATTAGAACTAAAGGGACAAATTTTAAGATATTTTTGTGTGTCTAAATCATAAATCATCGATGTTACTAATTGATCCCTCAACTTAAAAAAGTGATAGATTAGTGTTTGTACTTTGCAAACGTTGGACTTATAGTCATAAGTAGTCACTGAACCTTCATAGTATTACTCTAAGTAGTCCATGAACAATCTAACCATTTTTTTTAGGACATGAGTAGGGACTAACGAATCCAACGTTTGCAAAGTCTATGGACTAATCTATCACTTTATAAGTTAAAAAACCAACTATGACACAAGTGTAAAATCCATGAACTAAATAGGTTATTAACCCTTAAAATTAAAATAAAGAGTCAATCGGTGGGGCTAAATATTTAGAAACAATACCTTTACATTATCTAAGAAAATATGACTTTTTCTATTATAAAATCGCTATCAAACGAAAGTATACATCATTTCCATTCTCCCCATCACTATACCTTAAAAGTACTTCACTTTTGAAACCTTATCACGTAGACCTTTTTATTTTATAATTATTTTTATAGAGGTTGCGATGGTCGCATTCTCTTATTATATATATTTATATTACGCAGGAAAACAACAGGGGGATGTAGCTCAAATGGTAGAGCGCTCGCTTTGCATGCGAGAGGTACAGGGTTCGATCCCCTGCATCTCCACTTTATGATATCTACTTTCAGACCTTTTCTCTAGCTTGTAACTAGGCCGCAAAGTTTGTTATTTTCGGCTGCATAAGCATGCTAGTAGTGTCTATATCATGAAATTTTTTGGTCTTATTTGATTTGATGCCCTTTTGATCATAACGCAATGTTAAAACATTCTCCAAATTGTAGACAGACACATTGCTTAGTTTAAACAAATTAACAAAACAATCCATTTTCTTGTGTTTTACTACATAAATCTGCTATTCTTTACCAGCTTATTTGTTAAAAAATGAAATCGAAGGAAAACTTACTCTAAGTTACTCAAATAATACTGACCCAACTAATAATAGTATAATAATATAATGCAAAAGGGCAAATTAAGATTATTGACCAACCTTATTATATAGTATAATATATAGTAATATTTATCTTGAAAAGGAATCTACATCAGGCTGTGTTGATTTTTAGTCTGTTTAGGGTATTCCTTTGGCGACCTTTTGGTCTGACAGTTAGACAGAGAAAATTGTAGCACGAAGATGGTGACACATAATTATATGTACTCGTATGCTGCTATGGGGATATAAATTGATTTATAAAAAGCTCTCTCTCTCTCTCTCTCTCTCACTCTCTCTCTCTCACACACACTTGTTCATAACATGATTTGATAGACAAAATGGGCAGAGAAATAACACAACACAACAAAACAAAGGGTAGCTAGTAGCTATGTCTATATATAAGGTACCAAAAATAGGTCAGAGACTACTGAGAACAAAACAAACTCTGCTGGGTTGAAAATAGACATCTCAAAAAACACCGTGAGCTTGGAATATTATTAGACTTAGATTCTTGAGAAATAATGCATTTGTGTTTCACAGAATGCTGGATCTCGAATAGACCCTCTTTCCCTCTCTCTCAAATGGTTAATTTGCTCTTCTTACATAAATATATTTTATATATTGATGTGCATACTGCAACATTGACCCCCCCTCTTACCCTACCTTTGTAGCAATCAAGCATGCCTTTGAGATATAATAACATTTACCACCTTCCTTTTTTTTATTGCTTTTCATTTTTTCCATTTCCAGGATTAGATTTCAGAATTTAACCAGTGTGGTGTTTGGATTTTACCTCAATTTTGGTGAATGGTAAATGACTAAATGGTTTTACATCAACTTTGTTGGTTTTATTGTGTGAGTGAGAAATCTATACAATTAAACTTATTTCAATAATCAATTTGCACACTTTTGACCTCTTTCCATGGAAAGAATGATGTGTGTATTTAGTAATATTTGAGAAACCTAATTCATCAACCTACTTATCAATTTATTCTTTTCTGTAATGATATGTGTATTTACAAGTAATACTTGACAATTTTTAAAATAAAATAGTAAAACAAATGTAAAGTGTCATTCATAAAAGTAAAGAAGTAGATAAATAGGTTAATGAGTTAAGTCTCTCAATCAATTTCAATTCATTTAATATGGGACATCCTATGATTCATGTCAACTCACATACCTCATTGATTATTAAATGAGATTTTATTGGATACGAGGTCTCATAAGAATCACATTTAGATGAAGTCTAAGTTAACATGGTATATATCTCACACCATGTAAGTACATGCAAGAACATAACTAACCTGTATGGTCAATAATGATTTATATGGGACTTCTATGCCTACGTTGTTCTTGCTTATGAGGGGCCAACCCCATCGTGGGTTAGTAAAAAAACCGAAATAATTCCCAATTAATGTCAAATTAAAGTGAGCAACATTTAGAGATGGTGTGATTCATATGGTTTCTAGATAATTAGTCACAATGATGATTAAAATTGTGGATTTTTTATAAGTATATTCCCCAAAATATAATAAATTCCCATAATATGCATATGATATAAGATTTATAATTGTATGGGTAACGGTACTGAAATTGCCACAAGGCATAGCGATTTCAGTACCATTTAAAAAAAAAGAAAAGAAAAAGAAAAAGGGGGATGAAATTGTCATATACTATGGCGATTTCAATTTTTCGGCCCATACGTTTGTAAAATTTGTATCCAACTCATTTTTTTAGCAACAATTATGTTATAAACCATACAAAAGTTAATGTCCGTAAAATTGTACTACTAGCTAATTATTTAGCTAAAATAGTAAGTGATGTTATGACCCTAAAAAGGAGGGTGATAAATCAAGGGGAAGTTTAAAGTATAATATTGTTCCTTCTTATATGTATTATGTTTCATGCAAGCATTTTCCAGAAATTTCATACTTTCGGCAGGAGTTAAGCAAAGATGTGTGAATAATAAACCCTATAATTCTTAACAAAAAAATTGGTACTTTTGCTGAAAAGATTTATGACTCCAAGTCTCCAATGAGACAATTGGCAAGTACTAGCTAGGGTGATGAATACATAGGATGATAAATATTATTTGTTCTATTTTTTTATATATTTTTTAAGTGATACCATTGCATGAAGTATTACTTAAGTATTAATTAAGAGTCGAGTCTAAACTTTTCTTTAACTAATATTTAAGAGACACTGCTTCCTTAAAAAATGATACAGGTAACATTATTACATACAAAGTCATCCGTGTCCAATGCCAATTGTATAATATATCACTTACATGTATATGTTCAACTTTCTTTCATCTCAATCCAAAAAAATGTGAAAGGAAAGTAGACAAGCACAAGAATACAATGCCAGAGTGAAGGGGTAGGGCATGAGAATGAAATCCCTGAAAAGATTCCATTTCAATTCATTCAACATAACCGATACAGCATTGGAGAATAAGAATATATGTCAAACAAAGCACTGTACACAAAGAAATGTCTCAAAATTATTTCATGTCATGACTGAATCAAAACCCTACAACCTGTCCAAAACACCTGAGAGGGCTGAGACAGTTTGGGAGGTTGACATCGACAACAGTTGAAGACATTGATGAATAGTTTTCAAACTCTGTCTTTCCCTTTTGTCCCATTCCAAGCTCAATCATGCTGCTGCTTATAGCTTAATTTTATATGCACTTTTTGAACCATGAAAAACAAACTTAGCGTTGGGATCATATAAGTAGTTTTTATTTTTTTTTATCATTAATAGTCTTGCCTTTATTCTTTCAATCATGAACGAACATCGAGGGTGATGTAGACAACAATTCACAGCAAGTGAAAAAAAAAATTCTCACACTTGCTCTTGGAATTTTAATATGAGTAATATTATTGAACATATGTTTTGGACACCAAAGCAAAATTTACAATGAAGCATGGTAAAAATACACAATCTAAGGGAAATGTTTTTGTTTGTTACTCTATATGCACTATTCCAATATATACCGCTTCTTCGGTTTATGGCAGTTAGTTTAGAAAGAAAAATTTAATGTACATAACAAAATGGACATAACATGAACATAGTCGATGAGAGAAAGATATAAAAAAAAAGTGAGTGTTGAGAAAGAAAATATGATGGACTCTTCAATACTTTGTTATATACAACTGTATGGAGAGGGTTTGATTTCTGGCTATGTGAATGGAGAGGGTTTGCTGAACCAACAAAACTCACCATAGTTGCTAGATGACTAGATTTCTTAAGCATTTGGTTAATGGTTTAATTTCTGACAGTGTGTATAGAAAAATCTTTGTTGGAAAAGGCATATTCATTTTAGTGATCTCAAAATCTCAAAGTGAGATTAGTCGCTGTTGACGAGAGATATTGCCTGACCAACAAAAAAAAGCTTTGCTATATACCACTATCATTACTCGACATACAAGAAATTTATGTTTTATTTTTTATTTTTATGAACTCATGGTATCTATTTTTGGTAACAATTTTTAATCTCTTTGTAGTAACTGAATTCACACGAACCAATAGATTCTATGGTATTTTTAATTCATCTTTTTAATTGATAGTAATATCAACTGATTATTTATGATTGTGGTACACATTTTCTTTCAAAATGTAGTGATTGAAAAAATAAGACAATCGCTTATAAAGGTGAGTCGTTATGGGCCTGATCAACTTACAGGCACAGCACAGTGATGTACACAACATAGTAACTTTGAGGCAAAAGCCAAACAGTGTAGTCAAACAATTAGATTAGAATAGGAATTATAAAGTTGCTACTGTACACACTCACACCCCACTATTATAGTAAAAAAAAAAGCTTCATTCACCTTTTACACCCTTTTATTGTACCCTGCTTTATCCAGTATTAAGACATGGATCTATGTATTTAAATCATTCGATTGAGGATCAAATCAGAAAAAGCCTTTGTCATATCTTTAATTATTTTTATGCCTGCTTAACTTCATCCCTCTCTCATACAGGTGCATGCATTAATGCACAAAATAAAAGAACTCCTCACAGAGGAGGAGGAGCACACATTAAGTATTTTGGTGTCATAGAATTGAGTGTTTATTCTTTATGCCCCCTAAAAGAATGCATTATGCATGCATAGTCAGGTTTTTATAAAACAGAATATATAGGGCAAATAACAGAATATAAGTTTTCCGAGCCTCTGACTTGAGGGGAAACATGAGAAAAAGCCAAAGGGAATATATGAGAAGCCAATGGCTATTGGTAATGTTTGTTGTATCAAACAAAC
This sequence comes from Nissolia schottii, assembly GCA_003254905.1. Lineage (NCBI taxonomy): Eukaryota > Viridiplantae > Streptophyta > Magnoliopsida > Fabales > Fabaceae > Nissolia > Nissolia schottii. Next base: position 725,109 of record QANU01057090.1, on the reverse strand, counting down.
AATGTTCCTTTTGGAGTTTGAAGAGGAAAAACGCATGCCCTATCAAGCTGACACACACACAACACAACACAACACAACACAACACAAACCCCTTCTTTCTTTCTTTCTCTCACACACTTGGCTCACCTTTTCAAGCTATTCCCCCCCTCTCCTAACAAGGATTCTCTCTTTGGCAGTGCAAATATATATATATATATATATATATATATATATATATATATCTCTTCTCTCAAGAGATAGTACTAGAGATTCTACTTTCATTTCACACCTTTTTGCTTCCCTCGTCATCCCTTTAAAAATGCACATTCTTGAGTGAAGAGTAAAAAATATATGCATAATGACATGCTGTCTCTGCCTTCAAAATTAATTTGCATGGAAATGTTAAGAAGCTAGACAGAGGGTGAATGATCCTCTTTTTCTGCCATTATAGTTCCTGTTATGCTTTATATTTTCCACTTTAATTAAAAAGACTACTCCACTTCCACTCTTAGCGTCATCATTGCAGCTGAGTAGGTGGGGGGATTGCATGTGTTGCTTTTATATGTCAGTTTTGTTTATGCTTTCTTTTTTTTGGTACCTAGGAATGTCTCTTTACTTGAGCTTCTAAACCACCTCCTTTCATTTGTTTACTCTCAATCCTTTGCAACCACCACTTTCTCGCACTTGGAAACATTCCAAGGGGTTACTTTTGGAAAGTTTGATAACTATTTGGTACTTACCTATATACAGGTCTACCCGATATTAATTGTGACTGATTCCTCTCCCTTTTCCACATCAGATATTTAAGCCAACATTCATGTCCACATTCAAGTTCTCTCTATTCATCTCAATTTTTATTTACATCAGCCACACTTTAAGCCTTGTTGGGGTAAGTTGATAGTAGTAACCAGATTCTTCAAACAAGTTTGAACTCAAAACTAAATTGTGAATCAATATTCAGTCAGCAGAGGCATAAATTGTGAATTGTCCAAAACTAAAATAACTTACATCTCATATTAGCACCACATTCCTCTAACTGGGGTCAGTCAAGTGATACACAATGATCTAAGTATATTGTGCAAAAAAATGATAAAAAACTAAGTAGAGTGTGGCTTCTATTTCTACATAGGCATTTACACCCAATGTTATACTGCTACTGTTAAGTAATCTTCACAACATTACCACATAACTTCAGATTGGAGGTGATAGACTTGTCACCTGTGCAACCATTAATCAAAAATGGCGGATCATTCTCACGCAAAAACAGCAAAGAATGCTGTCACACAGCACTGAGTTGATCTAAAACTTGACTTGAGAGTAGGGAACTCAGACATATTCTTAAGAGTTAGCTTGCCATGATCCTAAAGCAACAATACTCAATTACTTGGGATCCAATCGACCTTCTTTTCTACCGCACAAACGACGTGGGAATTTCTCTTCTTGGTCCTCACTAAGTTCCTCGTGGTCAGCACTTCTAGTCACAATTCTTAAAGGGTGGGCCTCTGTGTTGAACACCCATTCATCAAGAGAGATGACTGAAGACGGCGAAAACAGAAGATAGAGGTACTTGAGTGTTTCTGCGAGGAAGAAGCTCTGCATCATATTGTCTTTGACGCCTGTGGTCACCTGGGAATTTAGCCAGAGTTTAGTTATTTTCTGTTGTGACTCGCGAACAAGCTAGAAGACAGGCAAATGCTCCATTGAGTGATCATTTTTTATTCTCATAATGTATAAGAAAATCTTCCTCAAAAAAAAAAAACTAATTCAATCACTTCTAGATTGAACACACATTATTTATCATCATCTCAATAACAAACATTTTGGCAAAGCAATTAATTATGCCAAACAATTTTACCTAAAGACCTGAGTAATTGAATTAAATGCACGCAGCTTTTCCATTGCTAAGAAAATAATTTTGGAGAAAATATTGAATGGCCGGGAGAAGTTCTTACATCTTTTAGTCCAACATATCCTGTCTCTATCCGAGAGTGCTTTTCAAATGCTTGGAAAATATTCCAACCCCATTCTTGGTATGTCTTGTTTCCAGTGAAACGCCAGAGATAGAAGAGTGACTCGATCGTTTCTGGTCTTAGGATATTCCACGAGGTACCAACAATCATATCCTACAATTTTGTTTGCCTTAGCAACAACATCTTAGGGATTCAGAGAACAAAGTGATATTGGAAGATTCAAACCTCTCCCTTGCGGAAGTAATAGTTCTCCCCGGCCAGCTTAGTTGGGGTTGTCTGGTAGAAGTTGTAGCAAGTCCATGCAAGCTGCATAATGGACTTCAGTATAAGTTCGAAAGGAAAATGGCAATTGAAACCGATAATTTTCAGGCACAAAGTAGTACTTATCAGTTAAAACCTTCTCTTCTTTGGATAACATTCAATTAAATTCGAAAGTTACAACCTCGCTACAGGAATACAGGATTAAACATGTAAAAATTATTTCCTTATCTCTTACTTTTCCCTCCTTCCCCTCCACACTTCCAAAGTGACCTAGCCCAACCAACCAAACCCAATTTCACCGAGTCCGAGATTAGATGAACAATGCCTACTCATAAATTTAATAGGTAAAGGGACGAGAACATCAATTCAATGTTGCCAAACAATAGCACTATTGACATTAAATATGTTAAGTAATTATCAAATCGAGTGATGACTTGACACAAATACTTCTGAAGCATTACCTCCTCTGCTAGAGACATCATTTTTTCTGCTTCTCCAGGGCAATAGCCAGAAGATCCCAAGGCCAGCATCCCAGGAACAAAACATGCTAATTCATCCATCTGAAATGAAGACAAGGGGGTCAGTAGATTCTTTTCATAACACACACAGCTAAGGTTGTATAAATTTACTTTTCAAATAGCACCTTGTCAAAGAGGGCATTTCCTAGCTTCTCAGATACGTATACAAAAGATGATGGTGTTGACTTCTTAATCAAGCTTTTAAGACCCTTCATTGATGCCTCCCACATTTCCCTGAATACCATTTGGATGCACATTTAAATATATGGGGTCCAGATGCTGGCTTAATTGAAATTTGTAACTTAAATTAATATATATATATATATATATATATATATATATATATAATGCACAAAGAAAGACTGCCAGATGATCGTAGCATATCAGACCAAATAGAAAACATCAAAACACATGCACAAAACAAAGCACAGAAGAAAGTGGTGGCATGTTTGTCACAAGTCAGGTGTTTTGTGAAATATATATTGTTAAGGGATCAGAGAATACCAAACGTAGGTTCTAGTAATTATAAAAATGATCACAATTCACAATTTTGGGTACTGATATATGGCAGTCCACACTACAATACTTTGGCTTCTTTCACAAACTTATGGCAACAAAATAAGTGCAAGCTGCATTAGTGAGAGGCAAAGTCAGATGCATTCCCTGTGACTAAAGATGTCTGGATCAATAACTTTGTATTGCACAAAGACAACAAAATATAAAAGAAATATGACTTTCCAGTTTCCACGTCCAATACCTGTAGAACTTTACCGCTTCAGTCTTGTTACCTTGTATCCAAGCCTTGAGTAGATACTCATAGAAGCTGCAAAACACAAATTGGCAGCCTTTTCAGTATATGGAGAATGAAGTGACTCGAAAATGTCAAGCAGTCTACAACCAAGTGAGGGTTAAACATGCAAGAGGAAATTTAAATTCAACAAATTGTGACACTGTTACTACCAATCCAAAGAAGACAAATTGAGCAATCAGTTCTGTACCATTCACCAATGTTATTCCTTCAAAATATGCATTAAGAATATGTGGAAACGTCTCTGATTATAGGTGAACCATCATTACAATGCACGATTGCATGTCAACATATTAAAAATCATCATGCACCCTCTGAACCCATAAACATTCATAACTTCAATTTATTCCTTATTCCCAGTAACCATAAAACATCATCAATATGGGAAACTAACTTAGATCAATAGGGCCCCTCTACGAAATTCAATGTATCATCAAACTATTTCATTCCCCAAAGAGGGTCCCCAATCCATCTGTATCCTCTAAATTCCACAAGGCTCATCAAAGAGTTCAACAAAATTTTGCATGAAGGTGCAATTGAATTTTATTTGAAGATATAGTTGGCCAGATTAGCCTAAATGACTGAAAATGATAAGATCACAGAAATGATGAAGTTGTAGGATATTATCAGTGTCATTACCTATCACCCATAGCACCAAATGTAATTGATCCACCTGATTTAGCTCCGGTAAGTGGATTAATATATATGGGAAGCAACCCATCTGCAGGAAAAACTCTATGGAACTCTTTGATGACCTTTTCTGCCTGAAATATCAAAAGGCAAATACCTCAAAACAACATAAAAAGAATAAACTTTCACTCTCTTGCACAAAATCAGTACACTCTCAATATCAGTATGCCTCGGCATGTGAAAAACAAGAATATAACTAGTTCACCTCACAGAAGATACTTACAAAGTTGCTATTACTAATTGCCAAGAGTTGATTATTCAGGATGCACATGTAAAAAACAGCATGAGATTTACCTTCTGCTGGTACTTGAAATCATTTGTCCTTTGAGAGAGAGCGATAAATTCAAGCTGCTCTGAACCAGAATCTGCGAGAATACTGGTTCCCTAGAAACACAGAACGATTCATTATATAAGAGGAGCTACAACAAGGAAAAGATTCCTAGTTTCCTTGTTCACTACTGCAACGCACTACTGGTAACAAAAACTTAAGCAAATAGCTGCAGAAAAGATTCATTTAATCTTTATAATAAAATAAAATCAGATAACCATTCGCAAGAAAACATAATAAAGTACATAACTTATTGTATTGGCAAAAAACAGACTGCAAATCCAACAGAAATAGCTGATGGTATAAGCAAAGATGCTTCTTATATCCTTGCTGATCCCATTGATTAATCAATGAAAATTATCGTTAGAATTAAACTTAATCTAAACATTTAGGACAAACAGAGATTCAAGAAACTCAAAGTCACCATGTTTAAAATCCCTGACAAGTGACAACAATGACACCAGCAATGAGAAAACTTTCTGATAAATATCAGAGCTTGTATATTTAAGACATTAACCATAGACAAGTAAATGAAGTGCATATTAAGTCCCAAACATACCCGTGTCCACATAGGATTATTTGCATTGCCATATGCCAAGTTAATTCTATTAAAGGGGATTCCTGAAGGTGTATTCCAAGCAGGCAACAGCTTATCTGCAAGTTCTCTAGCTTTTTCAAGGAAGACATCATCACCAGAGAGATCGTATGCACTAAGAAGACCACCTAGAACTCTGAATACAACCAAATTACAGACAAATGAGAGAGGAAAATGGACTAGAATGCAAAATCTGCTGCAATGAGCCAATTTACAACAACTATCAGGCTGGGAAAAAAGCACTCCAACAAAAACAAGATTGAACCTTCTAATTCAACCTTATGGTTGTCTCGAATACACTGACTTCAATGTTCTTGTTAAGATACAATGAGTGCGCAATCCACCTGCAATATTTATTATATTAGTCACTTTGAATGTAACAAATCCTTCAATCCATAATCTAGAACTATGAAACAACAATAACAACAACAACATGGAAACAATAACAATAGCTTATTGACATTCACACACCCATGCGTCAACAAAAAGAGTGATTATGAGATATCACTCAGAACACTCAAAAGGTAGGAAATCCTTTCTGTTTTTCCCCCCTTCTGAATCCAACTATTGCATTGAGTTGGATAAGAATGTAAAATGAGACCAAGAATATATACACATTTACAGAGAAACACACATACACAGACATATTTGGAAGAACATATATATAAGCTGATTGCATAATCAACTATATGAAAAATAAGGTAGAACTCACTCTCTAGCTTTTCTGAACTGAGTATCAAGACCCATTATAAATAATGTGTCAAGAGAATCTACTAAAGTTGCTCCTAGTCCGCCAAAACTGTCAACACCAGTCCTTGTTTCTGGCTGTGAGAGGAACAGCAAACAAATTAGTTGCATTATTCAAATGCTATCAACGAAGGAATCGAAGAACCAAAGTGTGAATAACAGAAAGCTTAGATTTACGTGAGAAAGACCATTCCAAACTCTGAAGTCTGGACTATAGCAGGAAAGGAAAACTATAGTTAAAAATGAATATGCAATGATATATTTTGTTAATGTTTTTCACATGCGCAGTGTGTCCTTGACAAAACTCAGTTTAAGAAAGAACATTCACAAATTATCGTCTTTTATTGTAAAAGTATATATAGATTGAAGGAACAAAAGCTGAGCCAAAACTTAGCCTAAATGTTCGCTACCACCAACTTATCCAGCTTAATGAAGTTCAATGCAATGCAAGTTGAGCAACTTGTTCCTAGCAATGAGTCACTAACTTCTCTGGTAAAACATAAGTTAACTCATCTACCTTATGCAAAAGGAGGGGAGAAGTAATGCAAGTAATAGGCATAAAACTCATCCCATGCAGAAGTAGATTAACATAAAAATATTATGCAAAACCTTAAGTTCATCCTTGCCCCATGCATACTTTTCATAAGATGTCCATGCATGAAGCATAGCATCTTTTACTTTCTCTCTCCGTTGTGCGCTAATAGGATCATCCTCAACAGAAATGCTCTCGGAAAGTATACTGATTTTCTCATCATTTGGGATGGTTTCTGGTGAGCCTTTCATCTGGCTCTTTAAATCTTCCAGCTGCAATTTCAAATAACTTAAGCAAAGACAACACTGCCACTAAAAGGCCAAAAAAAGCTTTTAAAGAAAGCACAAAAGGGATAATCAAAATCTGCAGATCTTACCGTATTTTGCAGGCTGGTAACCTCTTCTTTTAATCTCAAAATACTCTCCTGGTCAGAAAAAAGGAAGAACTATATTTCAAAAGATATATAAAAATAAATGAAAGTTACAAATCCAAGCTATTAAAAGACTACAGTAGAATCATGTTTGAATCGCCAAAACCAAAGCAAAGATGCTCAATTCAACAATGCCCCCAGTAGTAAAACATCAACACATTTGTACTTCAACAACTATGATCAAATAAACTCTCCAGTTTCAAACATAAGAACGGATGGGATGAGACCATCCATAACACTAAGTGGCACCCCATCATCATTTTTTTTTCCCTTTTTCCACACAACAACAATTAAATGCAAATGCCAGATTAAAAAAAAATTAAAAAAGTTTTTTTTTTAATCTTTTTTAACTGTTCCAACCCTCTTCCAGAATTTTACAGAAGGAGGTTGATCTCAGGTCTATAATAATGCAAATAGGCCCCTCAAAAATAAAAGCACGTTTTTTTCAAACCAAATAGCTCACAGAAAATCAGAAAACACATGTTACCATCAATGTGAAACAAACATAACCCGTGTGCATCACGATTCTCCAATAACATACAAATAAACAAGGAGAAGCAAAAAAAACAAAGACGACATTATTATTACAAGTTTGAAAAGAAAAAAAAGAAGACAAAAAAAAAAAAAAAGAGGCATGTATGTATGCATGCCTGTACCTGATGCTCCCTGCTGAGTGATTGCCGGTCATAGAAAAGCCATGTGAGAGAAATGCAAACGACAATGACCAGCGCAAGTCTTTTGGGCCTCTTCATGTAGTACCGTGGCTGTACATAGCGCCATCCCCGCCACGTGGACGAAGACGATGATGATGCTGATGAATAAGATTTCTTCCCCATTCCCCAAAACAACCAAGAATTCAAGATTCCTTCCAAATCAATCAATCAATCAATCAATCAATCAATCAAAACCGGCCTAACCCGGAAGAGGGATTTCAACAACTTGAGGAATTGAAAATGATTGGGGGGGTGGAAATGGGTGGTTAAGAGGGAGCACACAAGGGTATGAAAGAGGCGTAAGGTGGAACATGGATGTGGGCAATAATTGTCGGAGGAATTTTCCTTTGTTTTTCTTTGTTTATACATTTGGGAGGTTAAGGAAAGCCTCCCCTCCCCTGTTTATGAGGAGACTAAAGATTGCTATTTCAGTGGTAGTACTACTTTCCTTTCTTTGGTTCATTTTTTTTTTTTTTTTATTGAAACCATCGGAATCTAAGCGTTGAATAATTTGAAATAACACGGATGCTTTGTTGCCAACATGATCAATTCAAATTATTATGTTACTATACAATCCGAATAACTATGTATCCATGTTATGAATCAATCCGTGTTGGTTTAATTTTGTTAATTGAATGGATTCTCTAATATTAAAATTAATCATATTTAAGGGAGGTAAAAATACATAAATTTTAATTGAGTATGACCAATTTTAAAATGATTTTACTTATTTAAAATTGTTGTGTCTTTATATTTTTTTACATGACTAAAAAGACCAATTTAATTCTAGAAAATGACCAATTTTGACATTAGGGTCCATTCCGTTTTGGTAAATTTGTACCATCAAACTAGTATAATATTTCGCGTATATAGTTTTTGAGGTAGTTGTCGTAAATTCGGTAACATATTATATTTAAAGAGAGAGATGGTTGAATCTCATTTTTATGTGTTTTTGGTATGTGTGGAAAAAGATAAGAATAGTAAATTAAATGGATGGGAGTTTAAGAGCTAAAAGTAGAAGATACGTAAAAAAAAATTATTAATGAAGTTATTAAAAGATTTATATATATTGTAATTGTTTGAGTGTAAATATGATTTTTTTTTAATGTAAATATAATATGTTCCAGTCTAAATCTAACTAGGGAACTTGGATCTCGCACACTCGAGATGATTAAGCAATAATGAAAACTTGAGATGACCTAGAAGTATAACGCTTAACTCAGTGACCATGAAACTTAGACAATAATGAGTCATTTATCATTTGTGTAATCGTCAAAGAACACGCAACTAGCATAACCGCTATTGAACATCATAAACACAATTATGGACCGCATAATTATGTTCTATCAGGATAACAATTTCAATTACAAAGTACCTCAACAAACAAAATTTCAACCATTTCTCACAATATATATATACACACACATGAACCTTTGTTTATGCTCATGTACATGATCTTTATCTATTATTCACCTAACATTAGATAGACTTGAACGTCAGAGTGTTTTTTGCATGCACAATCACTGCTGTTCAAGGCTGCCAACCACCCTCGTGTTCACCGTCTTCAAGCTCTTGAAATCAACTCAAAATCTGAATTACAGGCAACATCTCAATCCTGTCCAATTTGCAGATAACATCTATGATATAATATATTGTATGGTATATATCATTAACACCACCTTATAATGCAAAACTTGGTCATTCATTCAACCCGATTGAATGTTTGTATTGTGAGAAAATTATGGCGGGTGAGTCTCACCGCGGGGGTAACTGTGTACACAAGGTCTTGAACTCAGAACCTTTATTAAGCGATACCAATTAAGCCGCTTACCACTTGAACCAACCCCGTTGGTACATTTTTTTTTAGATAATATGAAGTTTTACATCATATTCTTTATTTTAGTCAACAAACCCCATCTACTTTTATAAATGACATTTGTGTCGCGGACCAAAAATCAATAATTGAGTCTAATTATGTTAGATTGGGCTGGATTAAGTTCAAATGGCTCTTAAAAACTTGTTTTTTCTTTTTTAAAGATAATTATATTTTAGATCAAATACATTGTATCATTTAATAAGAATTAAACAAGACTCCTTTAATTTATTAATTCACACACAACTAAAAAAAAAGTCACTAAAACTATTAACTTTGGACCCTCGTAATAGGTGGATTTTGCACGCAGGGATGAACGTTTTCATGTTGGCCGAAAAAGAAAGAAAGAAAGGAAGGTTTTCACTGACAAAAAGTTCAAAGGTAGGACCATAAATCAGAAGTCGTTCTTTAAAGTGATGACGTCAACGTGGTTCATTCCACGTAGCTTCTTCAACAATGGAGAAATATGACTTATCAGTCTGTGTTTGGGTGGTTCGTCCCCTCATTCAAAATCAAGTTGGCTTCAATAAAATAATGATTGGTTAAAGATTTATAAATATAAATATTTTAAAATTTTAGTGTATTTAATGCATTGAATTATTAAAGTTTTTTTAAAAATAAAGGTTTGTTTTTAGTATCTTTAAGAAATGTCTTAAAAAAAACCCATAAAATAAGAATTCCTTAACCTCGCTATGTTCTCACTAGAGAATACAACTAACATTGTGCAATTAATAGAAAATTGAATGATAATAATAATGATAATGATAATGAAATTTATTTCTCTCACTGCAATAAACTTTTTAACAATAATTGTACCTCAAATAAAGAATTCATTATACGTAACAAAGTTTACTACATATATATACTCATTTATGTATTTGAGTCACCCTCGTGTACTCTTCTGGTGTAGACACATTGAAACATAGGAGGCGCCGCAATTAGAAGATGGGGAGAAGGTTCATTCGTGTATGACATCACCTGTGATGACATCACAGCAGTCAACCATGACGTTGTAACGAATTTTATATATTTTAGAGGGTTGATGTCTTATTTGATTATTGAAATTTACATCATTATCTTTGTTAGTCTCTCAATTTATAAAAAATAACAGGTAATTTTTTGGAATTTGTAAACGTTTTACTCGTTAGTCTCTATCTCATGTTCTAAAAGGAAATAGTTAGATTGTTCAATAACTATTTAAGGTAATACTATGAATGTTCGTGGACTACTTAAGACATCAATTTTAAAATTGATAGACTAACTAAGATACATGTGTAAAGTTTAGGAACTAAATATGGTATTAACGATTTTTTAAAAGCAATTTATCTACTCAATTAGCGATACGGATGGCAATGGGGAAGGGTGGGTTTTACCTTAACCTGCCCCGCCCCGCATCCTATTAACACTAACCTTTACTTGCCACGTCCCTACCTGTAGGTTTTAAATATTATAAACCGCCCCGCCTCTTTTTTAGAACACCTACTAAAATACTATAAAATTTAATCCACATAAAGATTAACATAATCATATAATAAATACAACAAATGTTAACATTCAACATTGATTAAATGTAGAAGGATCCAATAGCAATAAAAATTAAATAACAACCAACTTTCCAATAAGTCACACAGAAATATCTAAGATACATATAAGTTTCAAATAAATTTCAAGTAACAAAAAAAAGCCATTCCTTATCTCTTGTGCAGCTTCCCAACTCTTCAAGCTATCATTCTTCACTATCCACATCATCTTCCACATCACTAACCAATTGATAATCATTCATAATAATAGGTTTTTCCCTACAAATTAAACATGATAAATTCATTAATAAATCAATTATTGTTATTAGAAAACCAAAATTAAAAAAAACATATGAAACAATTTACCTTTATACATAGCACTTGATCACAGCCAATTTTAACAGCACATCAAAGCTTCTATTGTGTCTTCATGTAGATTAGGACGATAAGGACCAATCAAGCGATCACTCGCACTAAACGCGGATTCAGAAACAACAATAGTCACAGGCATAGCAAATACATCTCTAGCAATTTTTTGAAGAGTTGGAGAGAGAGAAACGAGCCAGTAATCGTCCCGTCAGTGGCTGGTGGTTAACGACACAGCGGAACGGATCTCCAAGATAGAGAGATGAGAAACAAAGTGACATGTTAGAGAAAGAGAGGAATTAAGTTGTTAGATTTGAATAGAAGAGTACCGCAACAACACAAAATTAAGTTTATAAATTGTTGAGTTTTTACTTTTTTTATTAAAGTTTTATATAATTTTTTTTATTATATATATATATATATATATATATATATATATATATATATATGGTGCGAGGCGGGTAGGGGCAAGTTTTAAACCCATCCCAAACTAATTGGGTAGGGCGGGCGCCCTACGGGTAAGATTCATGTTGGTGTCCCTTACTGGCGAACACGTAAATTCATTGGTACTGAATTACTTTAGCTCATTCAATCAAGTTGAAATCTTGTGTATACACTTAGTTACTTGTGATCACACCAAAAAAGTCCAGGTACTCTTAAATATATTTTGGTCTCAATTTTCAAGTTGCACAATATTCTTTTGGTAATGAAGGGGGTAGCGTTTCTAGTGTACAAGTCAAAAATTGGCACATTGAATATACATGCACTTTCCTCACAATGAACTATACTTTGTTCACCATTGTCCATCATTCAATTGAACCTAATTTTGATCTGATGGTCAAAAATAAAATAGTCTTCTTACGATGGAAAATGCAGAAGGAGGGTTTTGTATGTGGCATAAGGTTTCTAGTTGTAGGGTGTTCACAGTATGATTTGGATTATTTTGAGTGAAAAATCTATTCGATCAAGAAATATAGTTTTTGGTGGTTTGGATTTGGTTAGATAAAAAATCTGATCCAATCAAATCCAAATTTTAGTGGTTTGGATTGAATTGGTTTAATCGGTTTTTAATAAATTAAAACTTTAAGTTTATTATATTATAAAATAGGGTTAAATATGTTTTTAGTCCCTGTAAAATTAAATTTTTTGTCTTTGGTCCCTAAATATTTTTTTCGTTAGGAATTAGTCCATATCATTAGTAGGAGACGTTATCTATTAACGTGTTCTTTAAATGTGTCACGTGACATGTCACGTGACAAACTTATCCACCCAAAACTCAACTGAATCATGGTGTATGATGTCTCGCACGCGATGCATTAAACAATGTCTCGATACCTCTTTGGAGCCTTCATCTCGCATGAGATATGTTTTGTCTCGCGCAAGATGCATCTCTGAGACATAATCTTTATGGATCATTACTTTGCATTGATACATTACAAGTATATATACATGGAATTGGTGAGAGCTTATAGTAAGCTCACATACACTAGATTTTAACATCCTATAACAGAATAGATAACTAACTCTGAAGCTGCATAACTAACTTAACAACCTAACTGTTATCTATTGCTGACTTGGCCTTATGGCCTTCAGCGTGATAGCTAGGTAGGTTACATGTTTTGATTATTAGTTGAGTTATATTGCATTGCATATTTGATCTTATATTCAATTCAAGGAAAAAGTTAACTAATAGAGGGTACACTGAACAATTTTTACAAGGATCAAATATGAGATAAATAGACACAATTTTTTTACGGGTAGATAGGCACTTTTATTAATGTAGAACTCGCCATTAATATTAACCAATTGTTTATGTTTTTCTTTTTTTCCCCTTAAATTTTTCTGTCATAACATGATAATATGACACTATCATGTTAGTGAGGATCGCCAGAGAATAGGAATCAATTGCACATCATGTTTTCTTCTAACGGACAAGCTAGCCAAAGGATTTAGTCATATGCCAAGTTCTTCATGCTTGTTCCAATTAATCAAAATGGATAAACAAATTTGCAAGTGATAATAGAATCCTAACAGTACCAAATGTGATGCCATGACACATCCTACTTTCCAACACCAAATGGAATCAACTAATAAAATTGATCTTCACCACATCTGATCATTTTGAGCTACCAAGGGACGTTTTTGGATAAATTAAAGTTTTTAAGCTTCAATCCAATCGTTTAGACTTAGTATCCCTCCCAATAATGGACCATGCATTAATTAATAAAAACTATATACTATTGATTAAAGTCATAATGTGTGTACACATACTTACACACACGCGTGCGCGAGGGAGCGCGCGCGCGCACACATACATACATACATACATACATACATACATACATATCATTTATTCTCCTTTGTGCAGTTGATACACCCGTCAAGATCCGTGAGATGAAAGATTCAGAGAGGCATCGATGCACTGTTTAATGCATCTCGTGCGAGACATCATACATCATGGGTGGGTCGGGTTTTGGGTGGATGGGTTTGTCACATGAGACATTTAATGGACACATCAATAGATAACGTCTCCTACTAACGACAATGACTAAAACTAACCAATTTTTTTTTCAATGACTAATCCCTAATGCAAAATTTTCAGGAACCAAACACAAAATTTTCAATTTCATAGGGACTAAAAACATACTGAACCCTATAAACTATATGTAACTTAAGCTAATAAATGAAAATATAACAATAAAAACCGATTAACTCATTTTTTATATGCATAAAATGATATTTAAGTAAGAGTGACAATAAAAATATAAACATTATGTGATAAATAAAAATGATTATAAATAAAAGTAAAAACTTAATAACATAAAACTATATTATATGTATTTGTGGTTTGGATTGAATTAGATCGATTTTGAAAATTAAATATAAATCCAATCCAATCCAATCCAAGCAATTTTAAAAAAATAAGATCCAATTAAATCTAAATTTTTGCGATTTCAACAAGGGACTGCCTTTGAATTCGCTGATAGCAATATATCTGTAGGTGGAACACAAGCCACAAGTGCAATCTTAATGACGACGAGATGTGTTATCCACAACGTTTAGGCTTTGACAGCAGCTCAATCGTGGACAGTGATGCAACACTAGGTGAGAACTCTTGGTGCTGATAACAAGCGGATGGGGTAGCCATTAAGAATCTAAACATCTCCTTAATTGGTTTTGGAGAGAAAGATGATGGATTATCCTTAACAGCTTGACTTTGAGAATGTCATAATTTACTGTGAACTTATCGAGGTTGTGGTAATAGGGGTGGTCGGTGGATAAAGGGGTTACGATAAAAATGAAAATTTTGAGTCTCAACTAAGGATAAATTAGTCTTTTTGTAACTAAAAATTAAGAGAGAAAAATAATCTATTATAATAAGTAATTTAGGGTGCAGGGACGAGGCTGGTCATCCACATGTCTAGCCCACAGATAAATAGAGTGGAGGCGGGGTGGACCAATTTTGTAGCAAGTCAAAATTTCAGGTTCATTCTGCTGTTTATTTAACCTGTTAATTGGTAGGCTGACCTGCGAGTTGAAATAAAAATTTAAAAATAAATAAATAATTTAATAATTTGACTGAAAAAATACACACACTATACTAAAGAAAAAAATACACACACATAATAAAATAAAAGAACTCCATGTCCATAAAATAACTCCGATTCACAAAGCTAAAATAAATCGACACAATTTTATATATTTTTTCCTCCGTATTATGTTATTATTTTTTTTTAATTTAATTTTATCTCGCAAATCAACCTACAAGTTTACTAAGTTCAAAATCAGTGTTCGTCCCATGAAAAATTACGAGCAGCCCACCCCACCTGTATGAGCCGGACCCAAGTCAAAGTGCCCTTTTATGTGTTGCACGCTAGAAAGCAAACGTAACCAAATGAGAAGTTTCATTTCTAAGAGTCAATGAAATATAAACTGGCCTAAAATCCTATTCGGACCATGAACTTAGACAGTCAAAATTCATGTTGCTGAGCCATTTTTTTAAGCTTACCAAAAAATGATTCGACCCTAAAAATTAAGTTGGATTGTTTCTCATTCAAACCTTTTTGTTGTACAAGTTATCAGATGCCATACAATTTAAACTTTTCTTTTTCATGACAATTAGAATAAGACTTAATTTTTCAAAAAAGGAGCACGTTTAGGGTATCTCATAGGTGCATAAGGGGTCAAAAATAATAAATAAATTGGACATTATATTATTATTGAACAAAATGAAGATTTTAACATGCTTCAAATTAATGTTATTTTATTTCGACCATGTTGGATCATTATCTTATTTTAGTTTTGTTTTGCTTATTTATTTTAAGTATTTAAAATATTTAAATTTATTTTATTTTATTAGCTTAATGTTATGTATATGGTTATGAGACTTATCTTTAGTTTTATATTTTGTTTTATCTTTAATTTAAATTTGAATCTAAAGTAAGATGTTATAAATATCTCATAAACTAGTATAGTGAAGAAAAGTTAAATTTTTTATTATTTTCTCTATAAAAACCTTTCTTTGCAAAGATGCGATCTCTTTGTTTGTGCAAAATGAATGATTTATTTTACTTGTTGTATCAACAAATTATCAGAATAGACATAGTCTAGACCAAATAAAAAATAATAATGTTTCTTTTACACATTTGGAGACACAAGCATGTAAAATTAAGATGACAACATTTATATTTGAATTTTAAGTTTTTTGTACATTTAGTCAAAACTAGGGGTGTACATGAGCTGGGTTTGCCTTTACCCAAACACGATCCTATATTTGGACCGAGTCAATCTGTTTTAGACCTAAATAGACTCAATCATCTTTAGGCCGAGTTAAAACTCGGGTTTGGACTAGACCCAAACGGGCCAATGTTATCTCAAACCAAAAAATAAAAAATGACATCCATCAAAAAATGAAGTTGAAAAAATTGCAAACCAACTATTTCATTTCTCATTTTGCTTTCTATTTGAATAAGCATCATAGTTCATAACTAAACACCCATTAATTTCAAACACAACAACAAAATGACATAAAAATTTTAATCTTAGCATTTTCATTCAAACTTCCATAGTTTTAGTGCACAACACAAACAATAAAAAAATAATAGGTACACTCATTAAGATGCATAAATTAAGAAAATTATACATATTTCATATGCTATGTTTCTACTTTATAAGCACCAAAATAAACATATAGTTTAACTACAATAGATTATTTAAAAAATGGTGTACCATAAAATGTACATGCGATGGGTTGGGTCAGGTTTTCTTTTACTCGAACTCGACTGGACTAATTTTAAAGACCTAAATCTGGTCCAAAATTTGAATAGACCTGGTTATCATTGGACAGAATGCTTCGAACCGATATAGATTAACGGACTGGACCGAATTTTGTACACCCCCTAGTCAAAACCACGCATAATTTGGGATTTAGAGGGAGTATATCCGAACAGATATCGATTAGTAGTTTGTTGGTGGCAATGACTTGTTTGATTTTAACGATTAATGTGAATAACGCGGCAGCACAGTCCACATTTTATTTGACTGTGTAAAATGGATGATATTTCTAGGAACAAGCAGCCATCACTGTCAAAACATGAGTGAGAGAGACCTAAGCTTCCTTGCTTTCACGTGCCTAAATGAATTATATCCCATCGCACTCCTCGTCCAGCCCCTATATATATATATATACACATANCCCCCCCCGGGACAAAATTAAAATTATAAATTATAAAATAAAAAAAATAAAGACATTGGCGCATCATCGTTTATTCTACATCCCTCCTTTCTTTCTTTCTCTGTTTCTTTGGTTTCATTTCTTTTGTGTGCCTCGACACCAACAACATGGAAAACATTGGAGAGGAGCTCAAGCAATATTACATCTTGTCGGAGAACGTGTTCTTCCAAAACGAAGAGTTTGACAGGTAATTTAATTAATTAATTAGACAAACTCACTACACTGCCAAAAACTTGCTTAATCAATTCCGTTAATTTATATATAAATGAAGATGTGTTTATGTGTGCATATACATATTTTATAATAATTAACGGTTACGATGGATATGGAATTGATATGCAGCTGCTGGCAATTTGATGATCAAACCTTCTCCGGGCACTACGATTCGAGCTCCCCGGATGGCGGGGCTTCGTCGTACCCGGCATCCAAGAACATTGTCTCCGAGAGGAATAGGCGGAAGAAGCTCACCGACCGGCTCCATGCACTTAGAGCAGTGGTCCCCAACATTAGTAAGGTACACATAGGGCATTAATTGTTTAGTTATTTTAACAATTATTGTCAGTGACTGTATTTGGTATAAAAAATAACACATATGAGAAAAACAGAAAACATTTTGTCTCGTGTCTCCGTCTCATTATCCTGTCTTTGATATCAAATGCATCTTTTAACCCTTATTCTCGAGTTCAAGCTTTTGGTTGACATGATGTTATATGCAGATGGATAGGGCATCGATCATTCAGGATGCGATTGAATACATACAGCACCTGCATGAGCAAGAGCAGAGGATCCAAGGAGAGATAATGGAGCTTGAATCAGGGAAGCTAAAGAATCAAATTGAGTTTGAGGAGGAGGAGCTGCCCCCTTTGCTGAGGTCCAAGAAGAAGAGAACAACAGATCACCACCACATGATATTTGACCCTGCAGCCACCACTTCAAGAAATTACCCAATTGAAATCATTGAGGTATAACCCCCTCCCTCCCCACCTCTTTGGTTTGCGTCATCTCTCTCTCTCTCTCTCTCTCTTCTATGATTGATGTTTCTTAATGTGTTTGTGCTTATTTGTCACGGAGAGGGGCGTCTACCTGCCCCCTAAACAGGTCAGGTAAAAGTTGTGAATAGGTGTGGACAACTATTTCTAATTATTTTTTATTGTCTATCTATTAATTAATTGAAAATAAATAGTTTAAATGGTTGATTACAAAATTATATTATCTTTTTTGTTCCTTCAACTATCTTGCTTGAAAGTTTTCAAATTCTATTTGAAATCGATTCATGAATTAATACAACTTTCTCTAATTAAATGACGGTATATAACATTGATGTGAATATTATTATGTTATTGATCAAAAACACAATGACAACTCTTTATCGTAAATTAATCAATAATAATCAAGGTTTGAAAGTATATATCAACTTCTAGAGCGTAGGCACTCAATGAATGGATGAAATGCAAAATTTATCAATATCTATGTCATAGCACTTCAGCTGTATAACAATATAAATATAGTTAAATAGTTAAGCATAAAAAAAAGTTAAACATGCTCAATTATAAGTCCAAATAGTTAAACTCTTAACTCTTAGACTCTAAAATAAAATTTAGAGTCCAAAATGAAACTTTTAAAATTTTGGTATTTAAAAATAAAAATCACAGGCTCACAGGTCAGACTATTTTTTTTTCAAATTTTTATAGGTTTATTTTTTGCAAGTAAAGTTCATCCATTTAACCGGACTCGTAGGCCAAACTCGCGAATCAAACTCATTTTGACAGCCCTAGTCACTCACCTTTAATGGACTTTTTTACCAAGTTATCCACCACGACATTTTTAATGGACCTTTAATGAATCCACATTCATTGATATTTCGTTCAACAATATTTTATGTAGACGAGAATAAATATATTTTTCTCGTAATACATTATAAACGGATGATTATTAATTAAATTATCTTTATCTTTAAATCAACGTACTTTATTTTGTTTATTTTATATGTCATTGTCACATTATTATTATTATTATTATTATTATTATTATTATTACATATGTTTTAAAGTATTTATTTTATATTTTCAACTTTATCCTTCATGCAATTCAAAACATACTGAGAAATACAGTGTAAGGTGGCTAATAGAACGAATTAATTAGAAGTTCATAATTAGATAAAAATATTTTCATAAACATACTTCATAACAAAAAAAAAGTAATTGTGTTTTTTTTTCTTATAAAAAATGCTAAAATAATATATAAAAGGGATTAAGACTAAGGAAATTGTAATTAAATTTAATTGAGAAAATAAGTTATAAGAACAAAATAAAAAAACTAATAATATCCTTTAATATTCTCAAATAATGAATGATTTAGGGTAAATCCTTTTTTCTCAATAAATTAGGATAAATCATTTAATTATGCGGAATTTTGTATATGGTGGATGACAGCTGAGGGTAATGCACTTGAGAGAGAAGATTTTTGTGGTGAGCTTAAGATGCCACAAAAAGACAGACACAATGGTGAAACTGTGTGAGGCCTTCGAGTCTTTAAAGCTGAAGATTATCACAGCCAACATCACTTCTTTTTCAGGCACTCTTTTGAAGACCGTCTTCATTGAGGTCAGTCTCCCCTTAATTTATATATATATATATATATATATATATATTCATTCTTTTTTTGTTAATAATAAACACCACTCATTTAAGTTATTCATTGACATTGAATTACGGGAGATGTCACTTAAATTACTAACTCTCAGAATCTCAACCCTAACGTAGCAACATTTTTAAATTAGAAGATATGAGAATATATTTATATAGTTAAAATATGTGTACCTAACAAAATACATGTACCAATTAATATTTTTTTACTCAAAGTAAAATATGGGGCCTACGTGGTAGGAAATTGATGGATCACTTTAATTAAAGCGGAAAGGAAGAGAATAGTGGATAGTTTAAAGGCCATGATGAAGAGGGCGTGATCCATTGCATTTCCTGATTGAAACCGAACCATGAATGAGTTCAAGAGGACCCCAATGAATATTGTTCTTTTTTAAAGCACAAATGATTCTTTTTTGGTTGGACAAAGGGGCTTAAGCCCAACAGAAAAAAAAAGGAGAAAAGATTAGCTCCCACGAGACCAAGCGATCTGGACCAGATCATTCAAAAGATGAGCGCAAGTAGCTGTCGGGGCTGCATCAAAATAGGCGATCTCAAAATTATCAAAATTATGACTCATATTGGCTAGACAGTTGGCAACTCGGTTACACTCTCAAAAACATGCTGAAGCTGCACCACTCAATTCCTTGATAAAAGTTTGCAAATGCGAGATATGATCGATGCAGCTGGATGTAGGAGATTATGGCAATTCTGGATAAGTTTAATAGCACTTTGAGAGTCACAGTCAAGATACATTTGTCGAAATCCACCCCGCCAAGCAATATTTAGCATATGTAAAATGTCCCACAACTCAACTATGGTAATGGATATCAAACTCAACTTGATCGAGAAGCTTGTAACAAAACTTCCTGATTCGTCTCTAATCAGGTCCCCGCATCCTGCACTACCAGAGCTGAGCACAGATCTATCACAATTTGCTAACACCCATCCATGAGAAGGAAATTTCCAGCAAATCAGATGTTCCTTCGAGTTGGAAGAGATAGGAGAAGAATAAATATCAACCGGAAGAGAGTAAAGCTTAAGCCTCAAACCAAAAGAAAACCAAAGATCCCCAATACTAGGGGAAGAGTTATTGAAGATAAAATCATTACGCACATACCAGAGATAATGGAGAGCCAAACCAAACACTGAGCGCCATTCCTGGTCATTGTACCAACAAAATATGATGGCCTTGCTTCAGGTTATCTCTAAGCCATGTATGTAGGGGTACGTTGAAAAAATTATGCCAACAAGAAGGATGCAGTAATCTCTTCCAAAATCTCGATACTACCTCGCAATCTCGAAGGGCATGAAGAGCAGTCTCTATAGCTTAACTAGAGCATCGAGGACAGAAGTTATCCAAAGAGAGATGACGACCCACTCGATTCGCATTGGTCAGTAAAACTTATCTGGAAACCAGATAAAGAAAGGACTTGACCCTCTCAACTCCCTTCCACTTCCAAATTAACTTGAAAAGGAGGTCTCTGATGTGTATAGAATCCTCACCCGATAGAGAAGAATAAACAGATTTAATAGAAAAAAAGTCATCATGGCCAGGAGCCCAGGCAACATAATCATCACCTAGACTAGGGAAAGGAGGATGGATAACTATCATCAGATTGCAAATATTACCACGTAAAATGGAGGAAATGTGAGCCCAATCCCAATTACCTTCATCGTTCACAAAGCGGACAATAGTAAGATAGAGATCAGATTGCAGCATAAAAACTAAAGAGTGAGCCTCCGGCGATGTAACACCAAGAATCCAGTGATCTTTCCAAAATTTGATAGTGTTCCCATTGCCAACCCTCCAAATAATGTTATCGTGGACATGTTGCCAAGCTTTCGTAATACCTTTCCAAGTATTTGACTGGTTGGTCTTCAGCTTGACTTCAGGAATGATAGTCTCCCCGCATTTGTATTACCCCTCACAACCTAAACCCAGAGAGATTCCTTATTCGCAATAAGACCCCAACCAAGTTTCGTCAAAAAGGATAAATTCGTCAATCTAGTTTGACGTAGACCAAGTCCACCATCCATTTTTGGCCTGCAGACTGAGGAGACCAGGCTAATACGCCTTCTGCCATCAATAGAACCCCAAAGGAAATTTCTAGGAATTTTATCAATGAAATCACAAACTTTTACCGGAAGAAGGCAAGTCTGCATAGTATAAGAATGACTAGCTTCAATCATAGATTTACAAAGCATCAACCTGCCAGCCAAAGAAAGGGAGGACGCTTTCTAGTTCGACAATCGCTAAGTGAGTCTATCAGTTAAGCTACTGAAGGTTTGGCTGGTAACTCTCTTATGAAATAGAGGAATACCTAGGTACTTCCCAAAGCACAAATGATTCTGCCCCCTAAAGTTGCATATGTATGGACCTAAGATGTTATTTTTAAAATAAAAATGAGAAATTTATGTTGATTATCTTATCATTCATTAGAAAGTCAATGATCATATTAACATAAAAGAGGTGGCTTAAATGCACCGGCTAAATTTGAGTGCATCATACACCTAGTTAAAAAATAAGGGTGTACCTTGGTCCACAAGGATGGTTTTGTAATTGTAGTAATAACTCTTTTCCTTCCTCCTTCATCCTCCCCCTCTTTCCACCTCTTCACCTCAGTGACCACCACCGACCACCGTGCCAGAGCTCTGCCTTCTTTCCTCTTCCAACAGCCACCATGTCAGAACTTCCCTCTCAATCGCGAACGGATCTAACCTTACTCCAGATTTGGTCAGGATGGATCCTGAGGTCGTTGAGAAGGGGCTCGTTATCGTCGAAGTTGGCACAGCCACCAATGGAGGCGGGACTGGAGTAGATTGGGCCGGGAGGAGGTGGAGGTGGCGGCGGAACCTCTGTCGAAGGACTTGAAGGAACAGTAATACGAGGTTGGAATTGCTGGCAGTGGCAATGGCTCCTCATTACTACCTCGCTATGCCCCACCTCACATCCCCCTCAATCCTCAATTATATCTGCAAACAGAGAAGGTTGTGGTGATTGTGGATTCAGCCACAAATCAACTCAGATCTCAAAATTTTCATTTTACTGAACAGTTGCGACAAAGGGGCTGAGTCGGGAGGATGCAGAGACACGGTGGCTCGGAATCCAAGAGAGAGCGGCGCTGGAGGTGAATGGCTGGAGGTCACCGCATCGTCAATGGTGATGGTGCAAAGGAGGGACAATGGAAAAGGTCGGAAGGGAGACAAAAAGGGTAGAGATGTTTCTAGTTAAGGGTAAAACGGTATATGCATTTAGCTACATCTTTTAAATGTATTTAGCCACATTAAAAAAGAGCGGCTAAATATAAATGGACCACCATATGACATAGGTGCATGACAAACCAAACTTAACTGGTGCATTTAAGCCGTCTCCTTAAAAATGACCATTATAAGATGAACATTTTTATTTTGGGTAAACAATAAGTTGAAATGATAATTGGATTTGTCATTTTTTGGGTCTCTCTCCTCCACTTCTTTTTCATGTCAATACCTGACAAGAAATCTTTATGTTAAGATGTTTCAATATCACTCCTTTTTACACAGATAATTTTTTGGCCACCATATGGGATAAATATCTCATCCTATTAAATTTATCTTTTTTAATAATTTTAACAACTAAATTCATCTAATTTTATTATCATTTCATAATATAATATGACATATTAATGAATTATATGATTTAATGTGATAAATTAATAAGTTTCAATACAATATTTGTATAGAAATGTATCGTAAACTCAAATGATCCGTAAATCTCTAGATTTCTTATAAGTTGATCCTTTTAATGATTTGACTAATAAAAAATTTATTATAATCTTATAGAACGTGAAATAATAACAAAATTTTAAAAAAATTCATAAAAATTATTAAAAATTGATAAATAAAATAATATGGGATAATTTCCCACATGGTGGGAGAGAAATCACCTTCTACGTCTTGTTACAAATACTGCCAATTATATATCTATTACCTTGTTTGACCAGCTATGTGTGAAACATACTTAAAACGTTCCTCGAATTTGAGAATTATTTCACGCGAACCAAATCCGATTTCCGTGAAATTTCCTACATATCAATCAGTACAAATTCCTTTCCTTGTTGACTGATGAGGACATAATGAAACTTTATAAGTTTTTGTAGGTAGTTACACCAACATATAACAATAAGGAGACCAAGAATGTAAACAGTATAGAAGTCTGATTCACCAACCCGAATGAACCTTCCTTTGTATATACACTCGTCTTTTTATTAACAAAAGTTACGCATGTAGTACGACTAATACTTTTAATTTTTTATATAAATTTTGTTTATATCTTACTATATGTAGTAACATTTTATATGAAGTTTAATCATCTATAATATACTCGGTCTTAGTGAAATTAAACATAAAATTTAGGGGACAAATAACATGATGGCAAATGTAGAAATTCACTTTATCATTTTATTTTATGTTTTTGAAATCATGAACTTGTTGGCAAGTCTTGTCCAATTTTGAACCTCTCCGGTTTCAATTCCAATTCACTGTTGTCCAAAGTCTTGTTTGAGTGTTAATTTAATAAAAAAATATTATTCAGATCACTAAAAAGATATAAACATTTCATCACATTTCTCACAGCATATAATGAAATTCCCTTGTGACAAAGTGAACCTCATGTCGTACTGTGAAAATAGTAACAAGATGTCTATAACTTTCAAGTGACAGAGAATAGATGCTTTTGTTTTATAACTAAAGCATTGAGCAGTCCTAATCGTGTTTGGACGCAAATAATTGAAGAGTCCTAATCACTGGTCACAAATCAAGTTGACTACGGACAAGAAATAATTGAATCCAATGCTATGTCACTGGGGCACGTCTTGTGTCCTATTATATTTACCAGATTGATAATATAAAAAAAGGTGTTATATTATATAGCAATGACAAAACAAAATTATACAAAGCTATGCATTTTGTGTTGATTTGTTATGTACCTATGTTTTCAGGCAGATGAAGATGAGAAAGACATTTTGCAGATAAAAATCCAGACTGCAATTGCAGCTCTCAATGATCCTGAAAGCCCAATGAGCATATGATGAATTAGGGGACTAGTCTATGGTATGGACACAGAAGAATGCTGAGGCACTTCAGTTCTTATTGGGTTTTCTTTTCTTTGTTCTTCTTATCCTGCCCATTATTGTGTTTAGGGATGAAAGGTTCTTTTTCTAGTGGATAATGCTACTTAAATAATAAAATTAAACAATAAAAGTGGATGACATATAAAAATATAATAATATGTAAGAGTATATGGATCTACATAATTATTATATTTTACATGTGCACTCACATATTATATTTTTATATCTTATTTACTTTTATTGTTCAATTTTATTCTTCAAAAAACATTACTCTTTTCTTTTCAACCTATGTGTACTGGAATGTTTGCTAAGTTTTCTTCTCACAATCCGTAAGTTGAAAATTCTAATATAATAAAATTGCACTTTGCCATGGATCTTTTGTTTCTTTAGACAGTTGGAGCAATTTTCCATTTTCTACCACACGTCCACATATATAAATCTTAGTGGGGCTTGGTACACACTTCGTGCTACTAAATATATACAAAATTTGACAAAAATTAAAAAATATATATATTATTGTGTTAGTTATCAATTCATTAGTTACCATTTTAAAACAAAAATCTCATGTTTTAATTGATTATCAACATTATACATTTATAAGGGTAAAAATAAAAAAAATTGGATACCAAAAACAATTTTTTTTATCCCTTTTATTACATGTAATAGATAACCTTCATCAGCAGATAATTATTAATCTCAAGTGTGCTAAAAAGTTTTAAATGGGATATATGCAAGGTCCAAGGTGTATTTAAGTTCAACCAAATTTTTGAAATTTGATTTTAGTCTTTATCGTCAATGAGACCTATAATTTAGTTAATTAGCTTGCTATTTAAATTGAATTTGCTCTCAAATCATGACTCACCCACCACTCATATTTGGGTGATTTGTGTTTGGACTAGGGGTGTTCATGGGCCTGGTTAGCCTATACCTGAACCCGACCCTATATTTAGACCGGGCTAATTAATTTTGAGGACATGGACCCGACCATAAACCCGATAGGCCCGATCATCTTCGGGCCGAGTTAAAAATCGGGTTTGGATCGGGCCAAAATGTTTAATTCTATATTTTCTAAGGGCCTTTTTTATTATAAAATAAAATTCCTTGCAGTCAGAAACTAATTCAAGAATAAAATGTGCAAAATACGAGCACCTGTGGCTGCTATATATCACTATGAACAGACAAAAGACACATCACAAAATTGAAAGCATGCAAAAGAACAAAAATCAACTCCAAACTACAATAGATTCACAATAAAGTTAACTACAATAAATTTGCAATCATGGGATGGGATGGGATGAGATTGCAAGAATCTAATTCCTTTAATTCTTGTGATTTCTCATAATGGGATAGGAAGGAAAAAAAATAAAAAATGCATAATAGTATAGCATATGGGCCACCGGGCCGGGCCGGGTGGCCCGAGGCTAAACCCGAACCTGGTATAAATTAAAATCGGGTTTTGTTTTTTTAGAGTTTTTTAAAATTGGACCCGATTCGGCTCGAATGCTTTGGGGCGGTCCGGGTTGGCGGACCGGACCGAGTTATGAACACCCCTAGTTTGGACCATATTATAGGTCAAATAAATTTATTTTGCTCACATGACATTACTGATATGACACCTTGTTAGTCACATCAGCAGTTAACTGAGTTTCACTAATCACAAGTAGGGGTGTTCATGAGCCGGGTTGGCCTTTACCCGAACCCGGCCCTAGATTTAGACCGGGTTAATTTTGAGGACCCAGACCTGAACCTAAACTCGATAGACCCGATCATCTTTGGACCGAGTTAAAACCCGAATTTGGACCGGGTCAAAAACGGGGCGAAACAGGTCAAAGTCATCTCAAACTTCAAAATAAAAAATAGCATCCATTAAAAAATAAAGTTGAAAAAATTACAAACTAAACATTATATTTCCCAACTAAACACTCATTAATTTCAAACACTACAACAAAATGACATAAAATTTATAATTTTAGCATTCTCACTTACACTTCCATAGTTTTAGTGGAACATAAATAATAAAATAATAATAAATGTACTACAATAGTTTTCTACACACCGAAGTAGACATAGTGCACTACAATATGGGAAGGGAAAGAAAGAAAACAAGATTTGCATAGTATAGTAGTGTATGAGGGCCGGGCTGGGCTGGGTGACCCGAGACTAAACCCGAACCTGATATGAATTAAAATCGTGTTTTTTTATTTTTAGAGTTGTTTAAAATCGCGTTTAATTAAAACTGCAAGGATTAAAATCACAAAATCTCACTAACAATATGAATTAAAACCACATAATTTATGATATATTTAAACCAAAAAGAAATTAAAGTTCTAAACCAAATTAAAAAAATTTGACGAATAGGGTTTCTGGGCCTGGATGTAACGAAGATTTTGTACCTTTGCATAGTTTTTCTCTTTTGGGCCTAGGCCTAGGCCTTCAACGTAACCCAACAAAAACAAATAAATTTAAATTTCGAATATACATAAATAATAAAAATATGAATATACAATTAAAAAAAAGGGGGGCGGGGGCGTGTGAAGGGAATAGGGTTTGGGCTCGCCATCGTCAACGAGCATAACGGAAGAGAAGCGGTGGCCATGGATTCTCTGCTAGCAAACTACGCTTCTTCCGATGAAGATGAAGAACAACAACAAATACCTGCCGTTCCGTCCAAAACGACGTCGTCCTCTTCAAGCAGCACCTCCTCTCTTCCCCAACCCAAATCATCATCTTCTACTACTTCTTCGCTCTTTCAATCCCTTCCACAACCGAAGCAACCTCCCGTTAGCGCAATCGATGAGGACGACGGCGACGACCGACCAGCACCGCCATCTTCGTCAAAATTCGGCGAAAATTCTTCTTTTTTCTCTTCCCTCCCAAAACCTAAATCCCAAATCCAACAGCAACGGCAGCAACCCAAGAAGGTTGTTCAATTCAAGCCTCCTATCATCCCCATCCCTAGACCTACGGAGCCCGACGACGATGACGACGCCGAGGATGATCAAGAGGAAGAACGGAACCGAAGGAGGAAAATGGAGTCTTCGACTCAAGCTCCGACTGTGAAGTCATTCTTGTCCAGCATTCCGGCGCCGCGTAACTCTTCCACCCTCGGCGTCCAATCAAGCTCCGGCTCAGGCCGCAGATCCATCATCGAGACGGAGGCGCCGGAACCGGAACCTGCTCCGGCGTCAAATTCCGGTAGTCCTGAGGGCAGTGTTCCCGTTGATCAAAATTCGGGTGAATACGTGAATTATGAGCCTGAGAATTATAGTGTTTACCAGTATGGCAGTGGTCAGAATGCAGTATCAGGGTATTTTGTTGAAGGTGGTGCTAGTTATGGGGATTATCGTTCGGGTTATGAACTAAGTGCGGGTTTTCAGCCAGAGGCTGGGGTTGCTGGTACTGCTGCTTATGGAAATGGTGATGGTGCATATGCAAGTTATGGTGGTGATTATGGGCAGTATCAGAATAATTGGGGTGATGGGTCCTCAGCGGCGGTGCCGGAGGCGTCTGGGGTTGGTGACAGTGTGGTGGTGTTTCCCAAGAAGAGGGGGAGGCGTGAGATTCCCTCGGAAATTATTGAGGTGAAGCAGGATGAGTTGATCAAGAACCGACCGAGAGAGGATCAGGCCAAACTAACTGGGCTAGCTCTTGGGCCCTCTTATCAGGTACCATTGTTTGCTTGTGCTTTTGCTGTTTTCTCACTTTAGGTCATCTTTTGTTGTTGATATGTGTATTGTGGTTGCTGTGAGACTTGATTGAATCAAATATCTTGGTGATCAACTATTGAGCTACCACTTTTTGTGTTGGTACTTGGGTAGTAAAGCTAAGGTATTCACTGATTATATATAGTACATGTTTGAGTCTTGGTTGAGTTAGAAACTTTGGCTAACTATGGCATTGTTTGAAATAACTTGTGAGCCTCATCAATCCGGATACACAGAAAATATGTTCAACCTGTGTAGGGTTAAATGTGTAGCACTCGTGAAATAGTGATTAATGAGATAATAGTGGACAAGGTGATCGGGTAAACAGTCAATAGAGGGTTGTTCGTGTGGTTAAAAATCAGGGGGTGTAGAATGAAAACTTATGTCATTGAGAAAAATCTGAACTCCCGTGTTGCAGCCATTAAGCCTTGGCACTGAAGCCTGGAACAAAACAAATTGTAAATCTTAGAATAAATTGTAGCAGTCTAAAATAACAAGTTTCAAAAGAAACTAAAGAGTATAAATAAAATGCAAAATAACACTGCTGTGGTAGCATGAATAATACCATCTGCAATAGCTGAAATAGTGATACTTGAAGAAGGTTTATGTTTGGTTTTTCCTGCTCTAGATTTAAGCATTGCAGAAAAGGAACGGGTATTATTTGCTGGATAATATGTAAAGGCAAACCACATGAGGATTACACTGGTTTCTGAGGTAGTGGTCAGGGACACAACACATCGGATAGCAGGCCTTAAACGTAGTGTCCTGCATATTTGTGAGTAGCAGAGGGAATTCATGCTTAATTATTATGATTTGGTAGTGCCCTTTTGGCTCCTTAGTTATTCCTGGAAGCAGTTGAGTGTTGGGTAGTACATTTTGACTCAGTTTAGTGGATATGTATTTTAGTGACTGAAGGGAGGGTAGGCTTGAGAAGTTTTGGAATATAGAATGCTGATTTATTGCTTTAGGCTGATCAGAATCACAATGGCGATACAGCTTTGAGGAAGCTGTGTGTAAAACATTGCAGAGTTAGTACCTATAGGAGGCCAAGCGGTGCAGACTTTATGTTTTGGCATCTCTGTAGACTCCTAGCCATTAAGTCAAACGACAAAAAAGAGAGGAGCGAATACTGCACATTTTCTTCTTTTGTATATATATTAACTTTGAGAACATTTCTCACCTTGTTATCTTATGTTATCTTATATTTCTCTTTATACATGAGTTATTAAAGAAATTCAAAAGGATTGTAATCCACACGAACCATTTTTATTATTGGTCACACAGAAAACAAAGCTAATCGTGATATGGATAAAAGAAGGGTTAATTTATCTTAGTTTGGTGTCTGTCTTTAGCAGATTCAAATCTCAACTACTCTAACCCGAAATTTTTGTTTGTGGGAACTAACTATAAAATCCACAACTCTTGTAGTTTTCTTTCTATTCCCTAAAACGTATGTTTCCGCCATCATATTGTGTTTATGAATTTTTCTCTTGTAGCCTGTGTCAACAAAGGGGAAGCCCACAAAGCTGCATAAGAGGAAGCATCAAATTGGTTCATTGTACTTTGATATGAAACAAAATGAGATGAAACTCGCTGAGAGGCGTGCAAAGGGCATGCTTACCAAAGCTGAAACACAAGCGAAGTATGGATGGTGATTTGAGGACGTTTTTCTTATAATTTAATGAACTTCCTTTGAAACGTGAATTACAGTATGGAAGTTTTCATATGTAGCTGTGTGTTTCACTCCTGTCAAAAGATGTATACGTTTGCCCCGTTCTCCGTTGCAAATATTGTATTTTCACCATGTTCTGACAGTGGGAGTTTGAACAGTTACAAGTTTGATCGTTATGACAGAATAAACTAGCCATTTTTTTTTTGTTGCACTTTGATGAGCATCGAGTAGCGCATATATGCAATCAATTATTCCTGATGCCTTTGTAGGATTATTTTTGAAACAAAAATATTTTATACCCTTATGTTTTGTTTGGGCGGAGATAAAATGAGGAGGAAACGTTTCCTGCTTTTATTATTGGTTTGGTTGAGAAGGAAAAGCAAAAGTAAATACAATTGAAGTGTATAAAAATAACTTTTATAATAATTCAACAATAGGAAGAAAAAATTACATGGATAAAGTTGTAGACAATATGGTATTATCCTCTCAGTTTTCTTGTCATGGACAAGGAGTTCTTTTAATGTGGGTTGCACGGTGATGTTCTCTCTCCACTTTTTTTCTCACCCAAACAAAAAAAAAGGACGTTTCTTTTTTCGTGATCTAAGCACGTTATTAGAGTAAGAAATGGTTTACTTCATTGAAGAATGTCTACCCTTAATATTTCTTTCACTTTAGTCCTTTATTTTTCTCAGAAAAAGTAACGGTTTAGATACTTTGAGTGGGAAGAAATTTCTTCTTCATGTGTAGTAAAAAAGTGTGCCATTATCAGTATTTGTTATTGACCGGGTATTTCAAGAACAAGAAGCATTGACATGCCTGTATGATGTAGTTTGGAAGGATGCATATTCCGAAATGTGCAAATTTGGATCTTCATTTCAGCCGAACTAGCTGTAGAATCTTTTACTGGATCAGGTGCTCATGCTCCAGTGAATTATTGCCTATTCCGGTGTTTATGACTAGTAGTATGGAACACAGATGATTTATCTTCACTAAGAAATTATTCTAGAAGATTAGCATGCAATAATCATCATGTCATTCTTATGATTAGTGTTGGTAAAACTAACATTTGATCCAATAGGCATGTGAGAATCCGCAGAGCTACACCAGTTGTTGTGGGCCAGCACCATTTTCATTGCAAATCCTCAGCATCCCTTTAGTGATTAAAAAGGTAATTGAAGATTCAGTTCCAACAGGAAGAGCAATTGTAAATTGAAGGCATGAATTTCTGGAAGATCAAAATGAGGGACATAAAAGGACACATTTTGCGAATTTGTTATATCACGTGTATTCTTTAACTACAATCATGCTCACGAATTTGTAATAACCCAAGATTGAAATCGTTAACTGGCCAGGATTTGTCCCTGTTCCATAAGTCTATTACAAGAAAGAAAGTCTGATCAAAAGGTTGAGCCGTTGAACCCAAAGAATGAGCGCTGCACCGGAAAAATAAATCAAATTAGATCTAAATTTTAAGCACTGAACACAGATTGCAAAAAGCTGCAAGTAACTAAAGCATTTGTCTTATAAAAAGGCAGATGCTTGAATAGGTATTGTTGACACAACCACCATGATACAAAGCACATCCTTATAGAAAGAAAAATGGAGGAAATAAGGGGCCAAATAATGAGATAAAGTTATAGCAAACATGTGTTCTGTTATCAAAGAATAGTACTGCTAACACAACATTTAGGAATCAAGCACTGCTCAGATAACTTCCATTCTGAAAAGAAGCATCATCGTAATTAAACAGATACACAAGAAAACTCTAAATTCAAAGAATCAAACCATTTCAACATATATTAAGGCTTAGAGAAGTTAGAATATATGAAATATCGGGAATGGTCTCATATCAAATAAGAATACTTCAAACAAGCCTGAGCAGTACGATAACAAATATTGATTTACAACAATTCACCTGAACATCATAAAACTTGATATAGAATCGGGAGCTATCAATGAATAGCTTGGTTTGAAGGATGTCAGCAATTGTGGAACTCAATTTCCCATTAAAACTTGGACCGAGTCCCCCAATTGAGATGAGCTCTCCATAAGCAGCTGGCTCTTCGGTGCCACCAAATGCAATAGGCACTCCCCCATTCAACAAAATCATCACATACTGAAAAAAGAAAAAAAAAATAACAAAAAGGGACTGAGTAATTTCATCAAACAAGTGGTGGTCAATGCACAAACGACACTGAGAGAGCAACTTGAACGAGGAAAGAGGGTAAAAGAAGGGGGCTTAACTGATTCGGGTTTTCCGATGATTTTAGCGACAGCTTTGGTGGCGTCTCTGAGAATGTCGGAAGCAATCACAGGGTCCACGGGAACGTTTGTGAAGAGGTTCAACGTCGGCATTGCTGCTGCAACTGCCAAAGATTAAGGATAAGCTTTTCTGTCTGTCCACAACAAAAAATGTTTTGTGATACTTCATTTTCTTCTTTTCTTTTATTTTTGTGTCGTTCAAAGACGTGGTCGACTAAATGAGGTTAGCTCACAAACTTTTCAAGTGTTTATATACCTTTAGGAGTTGTTGTATTGGTAAAAAGAGTTGAGCAAGGAGTTGGGCTCGCGCGCATGAGGCCAAGCCGTTTGGGCCCTTCGAAGTCCAAATCGATGGATTTCTCCCCCCCGCGCACGATAAAGAGCGTCCCGAACTTTTTTACAAAATTATTTTTTGAAATTTTTTAGCTTACCTGAGAACGCATGATTTTCGCATATATTGATAGTGCTAACATAACGCATGTATGAATATTTGCTTATATTTTAATTAAACAAATTTTAAAAAAAAAAAATTGCCTTGGACTGAATTCGCCAACGCCTTTGGCGAATCCTGACTGAATTCGCCAACGTGTTTGGCGAATCCCAACTCGTCCCGCCACCTCAGCAAAAACAGGGGTAGTCTTGCAATATGTTTCAAAACAGGATTATTTTGGTAATTTCTTCTACTAGCAGGGTCAAAAGAGTAAAAACGTCCTAAATGGGGTCTCTTACGTTTTAAGGCCCAAGCGCAATAGCCAGAGAGGAAAAAAGAAACTATGGGGCTTGCTGCTTATGCTACAGTCGTAAGCAATGCTTACAAGTTGTTAACTATTTTGGTTGTGATGCTTCTAGTCTCATATTTATGCTTAAAAATATTTTTTTATTGAAAATATGGATCAATTTGAAAACTTTTTCCTTTCTTTATTAAATCATAAAATATTAGTCATGCGTGTTTGAGAAAGCATACATATATAAGCAAGCGATAGAGTCTAAAAGATTTAGGCATTTAATAGCATACCAGATGGACAATTACAACAAACGCATAGAAAACATAATATATATTCATACATACGGGTCCAGAAATAGTTACACCTTTGTTTATAATAGCTAATGGCATAACTAATCCATCAAGCAAAATACAAAATGCCTAAACATTGTGATGCGTAGTTCTGAACTGTAGTTCTGCTGCTTCCCTGGGTCCTCTTGCCTCCAAGGCTCTTCAGTTGTCCTGTGATGCCTCCTCCGCTCCGGCGTATTTGTCATGCTCGCCTGAAATCATAAGTGAGTGGGGGAATGAGAATGTCGCGTCCTCAGTGGAAATCCTTGGGGCATCACTATTCATTTTCTACTCAATTATGATTTCGCCGCACAGAGGGTCTCTAGGTGTCATAACATACTAAAATTCCTACTTGTTATCTATGCTAGTCTTGAGCAGCTTTATCTAATTACTAGGTGATTGGGGATTCTACTCTTGCTTTACCTATGTATAAATTCGCGTGCTTTTCTATTCCTGATTGTCAGGGTATCGTGATACTATTTTACTTACCCACGTACTTACACTAGCAAGGTCATCTCGTGATACTGTCTCACTTGATGTGCCTCGACACTTGAACATAATGTAACATTCAACACATATCTTATGCATGGGAAAATTCTCAGGTTTTCTTGTACCGTTTATCAGACTGTCCCTTCTTATTCCATTTGCTTGTCTCGCTTCCTTATATACTCTAGGGTCGTCGTCCACACATGATGTATTGTACATCCTAGAACCGTCGTCCACACGTGATGTATTGTACATCTTAAGACCGTTGTCCACACGCGATGTAGTATACACCCTAGGATTGTCGTCCACACACGATGTACTGTACATCCTATTTATTTTCTTTTATCATCATTTCCCTTTAAAATCGAACTTGTTTTATCATAGTATCTTTATCCTTTTATCATCTTTTAACTTTCTCATTATGTCATACGGAATTGCCCTCAAGCAAACAGCCTTCCGGTCATATATCGGACGTTGAAGGGTTTTGCCACCATGTATGAAACACCCTAGCTAACTGTTTACCCGTACGTAGTAAACAAAGCTCACTAGGTTGTTGTCTACTTGGTCGGAATACCTTAGTCCATAGTTATCTTTTGAAAGTAGTCATTGCTCATAAAATAAGGACCCGTTTTAAACTTGTACTTGTATCACATTAATAATAAAATAGAGCCATGCGTTTGGAATAAACAAATATAATAACAAAGCGGATAGCATAATGAGAAATAGAACATATAATATACACTCAGTGGGTCCACCATACAAAGTCATATCACTGTATACATAATATGTACATAGATCAAAACATCAAATACATAATCCAGCATATACAGCATCAAAACACAAGGACTACTGGAATGCTACTCAGTAAGCCCTTGGCAAAACATAACCATCTATCTATCTTCTAGCCGCTCATGGCTCATCTGGCGGCTCTTCTGCATCCTCAAAATATGATTCATCCTCTTCTGTACCTGAAGTCATAAAACAGTGGGGAATGAGAACGGTAGGTTCTCAGTGGAAATAACCTTAGTTCCTGAGTCGTACATCAGATTATGTCGGACTTCAGGCCGCTCAGAGATCTCTAGTGAACATACATACTAATCAGCCTACTATTTATTATCTTGCCTATCTGAACGGCTTTAGCAGCATTAACATGTGACATGGGAACTATTCTTGCTTACTACATTCTCGTGCTGATTAACAGTTCGTGAATATACTTAACCGTCTCGAGCGTGCTCTTGACGGTACGGCATAACAGCAGAAATTGAATTGAATAACGGCATGTAATCAGAATACATTCAGCATAACCGAGTCATCAGAATAAACATCACATCATCCAATACAGACATAGCAGAATTCAGCAGAATACAGACATAACAGAATTCAGCAGAATATAAACATAACAGAATTCAGCAGAATACATATCACAGAATCATCAACATAACCATGACAGAATGAGCAGCATAACATGTCCAGCAGAATGTAACAGAGTAACAGCATTTAACAGCATAACAGAATACAGCAGTGCAGCAGAATACAGCAGTATAACAGCATAGGTGTTATTCCCACCATAATAATGTCCTCTGTTGACACTAGTATGACGGAATAACCTCACACCCTCAGTATAGGCCGACACTGTCCTGACCTTACTGCGGTGGGCTTCCACCTGCCGTGTGCCCCTAGGGACCCCTCGACAGTGGGCTGGTATTGTACCCCCACCTAAGCTTGCCCCCGTACGACAATGCATAGGCGTGGTAACCGCACACCTCCAGGTATGCCATCTCGACACCACCTGTGGCGGGCTTCCATCTTCAGTATGTCTATCCGACCTACTGAAATGGGCTTGTTATCTGGCTCTCGTGATCACGGCCTCAGCAGCATGTGGCATATAGCCAATTTCAGTATTGGGGCATTTAGCCCTTTTCAGTATGTGGCATATAGCCATGTTTCAGCAGTATGGGCATTGGCCCTAGTTCAGCAGTATTGGGCATTGGCCCTGATTCAGCAGTTCAGCAGTAATTCAGCATTTTGTACCTGCAGCATGGCATACTTGTTCCCTATGGTTCATTTCAGCATCTTTCCTTATTTCAGAGTTAATTATCATATCTTTAACTAGGTGTCTCAGAGTACATGGCATATCACATATTTCAACATAATTTACCCATAACATGCATATTCCATCTTAATTCCTAACATACAGCATATACGTGCATACAATTCAGCCATCAATCATCATACAGCATCAAATACCATACTATGAGCCTCAAGAGGGTACCATCAGCTTTCCTTAGTCTCAAGCCGCTCAGCGAAAACTGAGGTTCGCTCAGCGGTTTGGACCTTGGCGCTCAGCGATAAAGGTTGCATCGCTCAGCGGTACCAACCTTATCGCTCAGCGACTAAACTTTCTCGAGCCTTCTTCCACCGCCTTAATTTAAAAATATCTTTTCACCTTTCCACGTAAGCCATGTCTCGCTCAGCGGTGCCTGAGACGTCGCTCAGCGACCCCTGCTCGAGACATGCAAACCGAATTGCCATTCTCTTCCATTTTCTTCCCTTCTCTTCCATGGCACCCTACATGAGTCTCACACATAATTCAAGCATCATAATCACATCTAATCCAGGTCACAAGACCCTTCAGAATTATCTTCCTAAGTCCTAACATCATTTCTAGCATTTATGTCCATAATCTCATATTTCACATACATACACATACAAGCATGCAACACTCATCCATCATCCAAGAGATGAGGAATTAGGGTTACCCACTTCCTCAAGAGCTTCTTGATGCTAGTAGAAAAGGAAACCAAGCCTTGCTTGCTTACTTGAAGGTTTCTTGACCTAGAATGAAAACTTGACATAATTAGGGTAAATATGGCCATGGAAGCTTGGTTCTTCACCAAGTGATGAAACTTACCAACTATGCTTGCTTTGCCTTCCTTAGGGACTTAAGAATGAATTATGATGATGAGCTTAAAGCTTGTTGGCTTGCTTGAACTCTTCTTTGTCAAGAAAAGCATAAACCCTAGATTATGGAGTTTAGGGTTATGGAACTTGATTCTTGAATTCCTCTTGAAGACACTTCCTAATCTTGATGTTAGCTTGCTTCCTTAAGTGATTTGAGAGTGATTTAAGATGATGAAGAACAAAGGATGATGATTTTACCTTGATGGAACTTTGGAGAACTTTGGGAAAGCTTTAGGTTTTTGAGAGTTTTGGAAGAAATGGAACTTAGGAAATTTGAGATGAGGGCTTCGGTCTTGGAGGGCTGGCCGTGGCTTTCTTTCTTTGTCTCATGGCCATGAAAAATTCCAATTTTGCCCTTAGTGTTCTTATGTCATATTAGTTCATTAGTTATTTATGTCCGGACGTCCTAAAAATATTCCGGGCATACCGTTGTGACCTATTAATTATCCCGGTTAATATTAAAAATCTTAGATGACATTTTCTTACATTTAATTTCATATTCATTTATTTTACAGACTCCAATGAGTCGTAAAGAAATTACAATAAAACCCTAATTTCGATCCGAATGTCACCGAACGTCACGAGATCGTCAAAGAATTATTTTTAACTAATATTACAGAAATAAAATTAATATTTAAATTTTAATTCATTTTATCTTGCCTTTTCCTTATTATTATATTTTTAATTTTTCCTTAAATAGCATTTTAATTCGAAGGAAAAAGTCGGGTTGTTACAATGTACCTGCCTAGCCGCCCGATATGGGACGTTGAAAGGATTTGCTGTCATGTGCTCGCCTTGCTGTCGGATACTGGACATGAAGGGGTTGTAGAGAGGGGAAGTTCCTTACGTCGATATTTTTTCTTAACTTTTACACACTCTGGGTGAATTTGACTTTCGTAACCCTATACTAAGGACTTGTCTTTTTAGATATGACTGTAGTCATTCCCTTAGGTGTAGGCCTGCGTTTTTCATAAACCAATCCACTTGACGGGATCAGCAAGGGGCTTATCCTTTAGACGTGCCAAGAGAGGGGGAATTTCCTATTACATATCTATGTACTTATCTTTAAAGTATATCGGGCCCACTGTGGCCTAAACCTTCTTAAGAGCTTACATTTTTCCTAAGGTTCATTTATGATCTTTAATAGTGTTAGATGGTAACTTCCAGTTATCTAAAGTTGTCCTAAAACCTGAATGACAACCAAGTCCTCATGATGCATATTAACATAATTTTAACACATAATACATAATCATTTTCATCATCATCTCATATTTACTGCACAATACATGATTTACATCCCAATGAATGAGGAAAAATTAGAGATAGAGAGCTAAAAATCTAATTCATTCAAATGACCTATAAAAATCCATTCGATTGACGCTGACAGTGAGGTTGTCATTCGAATGAATGAGGTCATTCAACTGAATGACCAAGAAATTCGGCTCGAGTTGGTGCACGAAATATGTCATTCGAATGACAAAGACTGTTCATTCAAATGACTTCAATATTTTACTCTTGGTTTAGTAAAATCAATGATTCATTCGAATGATCATTTCTATAGTCATTCGAATGACCTGAATATTTTGCTCTCGGTTTAGCAAAATTAACGATTCATTTGAATGATCATGCCTAGTCAATCGAATGACCAAAGGTCTGAGCTGTTAACGGAAATCAGGAGCATATTCAACACCATTCCATGCACCACCCTTGGGGCTTCCACTACAGTTTCTAGCAACCACAAAAATACATTTCCAACATACATACATACATACATACATACATACATACATACATATATTCAGCTTCCAAACTACTTACATAACACATGCATCCATATCAAACATATAATATGCAATATATCACATTTTCATATGTTCAACATACAACACACACATAGGCCACCAAGGTGGTGGTTAAGTTAGGTTTTATCCACTTTCTAAGGAAGGTTGATGGTGAAGAGAGTGTTGAGGAGAGAGTTCCCAAGAGTGCTTGAAAATTCAAGCTTGTGATCACATTTTTCCAAGAGGAAGCTTGAAGATGGAGGCTAGTGTTTTGGGTGATTTTTGGGAGAAAAGATAATGAGTTCTTCTTGACCACTTTGGGATGAAAAGAGGAAGCAAGGATGAGGGTGTGGAGGCTCTAGTAGTGTTTAGTTTTGGCTAGGAAAATAAGGCAAGAATGCCTAAGTTTCTCTTGGTGGCAATGATGTGTTCTTTGGAGGCTTGGCTCTTTGGTTTTTAGAGAGAAATTATGAAGAAGAGGAAGAAGATGAATATGGGAATGGAAGTTGCTGATGCTTCGGATCTTGAAGGAAAATTTTAGGGGAAAAATGAATTAAAATGGGTTAAATAAATTGGAGGTAATGATGGGTGAATAGTGAAGAGTATGGCTCATGGTAAGGTTGATTATAAGTGTGTAAGAGAGTTGGTGGTGGAGGTATGGTGCTGATTTTCAGCCATGCAAGGCTGATGTCTTTCACTAAAAATTGGTTCGTATTTAGTCGTTAACTGTCCGAATACGTGTATGACCACGTGCACTGAAAATTAACGGATGTCGTAAAAATTATCTAAACATAAACATATAATTTTCAAACACTTAAAATGAGGAATTTAAATTAATTTAAGGTACTTGTAATTTTTCTCTCGTAAAAATGTTTTTTACGGGTACCTTCGGTACGTATTTAAATTTCGGCGACGACTGAAAATCGACACGCAAAATTATTTAGACATAAAAATATATTGCATAAACAATTCTAATGAGGAATTTAACTTAATCTAGGGTACTCGTAATTTTCCTTTCATAACAGTGTATTTTACTAGTACATTCGATACGTAATTAAATTTCAACGACGACTGAAAATCGGTCGGGATCTCGCAAAATTTCGCGAGATCGCAAAAACATTATTTTGACTGGTATTTTTAAAAAATAAAATTTGTAATATAATTATCCAGTCTAAATAAATGACTTGTATATTTATTTATTACGCGAAATTCCTTTTAAGAAAAAAGCGAGATGTTACATTTTTTATTTGATTTATTATTTGTTGTTCATTTCCCAAAAAAATCTAACAAGTTGACTTACGGATTTGTGATCCTCTAGATCAGCCATAAGCCACTGATATGGTGACGGAAAGAATAAATGACAAGTGTTGAACGTCTTCGTAAAAGGATAGTGCATAATATAGAGATATGGCCGTTCAGTTTGGTGTTTGATTTCATAAAAATCATAATAGATACCAAACAAACACAACAGATAGGAGGGATGCGTAATCAGCCAATAAATTTGACCGCACCACGTTAACTTCCGATGGTATAAAAGAAATGAACTATTTGATTGGCAAAATAAACACACCAGTCCAATGACAAAATTGATCATGTTTGGTGGTGTAACAGTAAGTAAAGAATAATTTTAAATAAATAGAAACCTTTTAAAATTGAGGAACCCAATTTAAACTGTTGTCTTTAGATCTCTTCACAAAATCAAATATGACTAATTTTAACATGAGAAAATCCATCAGGTCCGGCATATTATGTCAATAACTAGGGGCCAACATCTAAGCAGCGAGTGTGATTGGGTGTAAGTATTTGGTAGTGCAAAAGTACAAAAAGATAGCTTCATACCACCATGCTTCTAAATCGATGCACATATACACTACAAACTAAAAATCATGAAATTGACTAATATTTCGTTACATTTTCTATGGCACTACTTAACTCTCAGCCACATTGAAAATCACCCCCATTACATGATATCAGGTTAAATATAAAAATAAAAAAAAAAATAAAAAAAAAAAAACGTGTTTCAGTGGCTTCATAACACTGTAGCATTAATTCTCTCCAATTAGATCCAATTAGAACAAACTAGCTCAAAAACAGTCCTCGTCAACCCAGAGAGACCATTTTAAAGTCTGAAAGAACTGTAGCCGCCTAGACCAGAAGATCCATACCCACTGTATGGTTGTGAGGACAAAGACGATGAGGGGTACGATGAACTGCCCAATTGAGAGTAAGAAGACCTGAGACCTGCATCTAACCTGCCATAACCACTAGCGGCAGGTTCTTTGTGATTGGCTATAACTTCCTGTAACACAGAAATTGCCATCAGCAAGAGCAAACATGTTTCCAGCATGAATTTGTACCAAGGGGGCAGTACCATATCAAATGTCAGCATGCCAATAGCATAAATGAGCAATACATGTATGAAAGACAAGAAATGCATCACAATCCTAATCATGCCAAACCAAAACTTCATTTCCTAAATGACTAGTAAAACAGTCCTTAGGAGGAAGCAGGGGTACAATAAAGATGTAATTAAATACTTGCAACCTAAGGTGAATTTCTCATATCTTTTTGTCTAAACTTATATCCAGTGAATGACTATATTCTCTTTAACCAATAAGTCTTATCTTTGAAAAGTTAGGGTTTTCTTTGAATAGCTCAACTATGCTTTTTTAACCTTTTAAGCAGTCAAAAGTCACGCTATAACCATTTGGATTTGAATTTTGGACCAAATTTTACTTTCCAAAAAGTCACTTTTAGTGCTTTTTGGAAAGATGTAGTTATCTTCTCAAAATAGTCTCCAGCACTGTCTAGGCACATGAA
The DNA here is from genome assembly GCA_003254905.1 of Nissolia schottii. NCBI lineage: Eukaryota > Viridiplantae > Streptophyta > Magnoliopsida > Fabales > Fabaceae > Nissolia > Nissolia schottii. The sequence continues at coordinate 683,549 of QANU01057090.1, read as the reverse complement.
GACTTCAAATCTTCAATGTAGAGGGCTGAGTTAGGGACCATACCAAAATGGTCCCTAAATCTCAGCCATAGAAAAATTAATGAATGGTATAGATTATGTCTAAAAAAATAATTATATAATAAATTATATTTATATTTTAATAATATTTTGACTTGATTCACCAATTTTACCCTTTACCACTCTTGTAATTTCTCTCTCTACCACCACCCTTGTGAATCTTCTTGCCCCAACACTAACACCGCCGACCTGCCCAGCCCCTAGCCACCGTCTCACTGTTCCTCCTCCTCCCACCTCAATACCCACACTGCCACACATCTGGTGATGGAGATGCACAACCGCCATCCCCATTTCCCCTACTTTGCCTTTATATATCTATCTTCAGCCCTCTTTTTTGAACCCCAACACTCTTTCTTGTGTTGTTGTTTATAGAGTAAAGTACTGAACAAATTATCAATAAGGGAAAAATGCAAGAACCACCACTTTTTCTTCCACATTTATTCATTCCTGTAACATATTTTAGGGAGTGGGGGTCCAGATCCCAACACACTCAGATCCTGGCGAATCTCTGCTGCATCAGTTCCATCAAATCTCCGCCGCACCAGACCCGCTGAAACTCTGCCGTGCCAGATCAGCCTTGCTACTTAGTTCTGGTTCAACATCCTTTTCACTGTGTAAATGTATGGGAAGGAGGCAGCGACAACGAAGACCTGAACGGTGGTGGGGTGAAGGGCAGTGGCACCGGTGGAGGATGCAGGAGCAGTGCCAGTGGTCAGAGGACGCAGGAGTGGCGCCAGCGCCAAGAGGAGGACAAAAAGAGATAGGCGGATAAAGCAGAGGAGGAGGGTTGGGGAAGAGAATAAAGAGAAGCGTAAAAATGTAGTTTGTGTTTATTTTCATTAAAATTATACAAAGACCAATTTGGTCCATAACTCAGCCCCTTCCATAGAAGTCTTCTCCTCAAAACAAACACTCATGTTACTGAACATTCAAACAAGAAATAACTCATGCATTAGTTACTTTTCACAGAAGGCTTTAGTTAAGCTATTTACCCAAACGAAACCTTTGTCTAATCCAATCAACCAGAGAAGAAAGAATTTCTAAAGGGCAGGTTTTAAGTCTGGTATACATCCCATAATGGTCATCTGTCTTGACTACTCGAGATGATGCTCACTTAAATAATGTTATGTTTAATTGTGTTTATGAAAATTTAAAACTAACATCTGTTTTGTCTAACTTCCACCCAACTAAGCTAAACAGATGAAACCACTTTTTGATCCCATTTCTACTACTTACTACGGGTTGAAAATGGGCAGTGTCAGACTAGGCTTTGGTGTAAATAGGTTTTCTAAATTATTCAGCCAAGGTCTATTATTCGTCATAGACATTGTTTGTTATTGAAGTTAAAAATACAATATATCTAATTAAGTCATTAACAGGAAATACATGAAAAAAAAAATTTAGCCATTTAAGTTTAACACAGTCAAAATAAGCATGAAAGAAGAAGAATTATATTAGTAACTAAGAAATAATACCACTATACAAAGATTGAAGTGATATAACAAGAGAAAACAAATTAATAGACAGTATAGAAGAGACGAAAAGATGAAGCATTAGATGCCTAGGTTGAAGACAGAGAGATGAGGAGTCAAAGAAAAATGTCTTACTCTATTTCTAAGGGAGTGATCAAGGCAAGAAGCAAAAGGATTTTGAATATAATTAGGTGATATTATAAGAATATGATGAGATTTTTTTTATACATTCAAGAATAAGAAAAAGATATATTTTTATAAATAGGTCAACCTGTTGGGCTTTTTTTATTGTATAGAATCTAGCCTATTTAGCTAAAAAGACTTTTTCAAAAGCCTTGACCTAACTTGTTTATTAAATGGGCTAGGCCAAGCTAGGCCTTAAATGGGCCAGGCCAAAGGTCCCCAACAAGCGGCTTGACCTACTTCCATCCCCACTACTTATCTATCAATATCTCCTAAATAGTTTAAATTCTTTAACCAATATGAGGAATGGGAATATCATCTACAAGCAAGTGTCTAAAATTCTAACAAGTGAAGCAATAACATCTAAAAAATGAGTAGCTGGGCAAGAAATATGTTATAGCTATCCAAATATGCATACATATCTCATATCATACAGAAGTAGCAAGACCAGAAAAATGTAACATTCTTTTCTTAGACCCAAGTCCCTACCTGAATCAATTGTTGTGCCAACTGAACCTGAGATGAAGTGCCTTTTATTTCGACAATGATTTCATCAGGCACCCTGCTCTCCTGCACGGTCAATATGGCTCCACTAGTATGCCGAATGTAATCAATATTAGTACCTTGTAGACCAATGATGTCCTCTGCATAGGATAGTGGTATTTGCATTGTTTGTATTACCTGATACAACGAAATAATGCAGGGTGAGTTATCATGACAAATAACAGAAAAAAAAGGGAACGGAGTAAGGAATGAGCAAACACATTAGAAATGGAAATGGGATATATCTTCAGTTCACTCCATATCATAGTATAAGAAATTGACATATCATAGGGTATGACTCACTTTAAAAACTAGGAGTAATAGGTGCAAGTGCATGTAGAAAGAAGTCACATGTTAACATCACCTTCGAAATTAAAATTTGGACGCATGAAGTAAAACACTCAAATAAAAATGCCTTAATTTCTTACACACACACAATTGGTAAACAATGACATAAGAGGCACTTAAAAATGCTAACCGTAGTAACAATAGGAGGAGTAGCTCGAGTAAGAGCTGAAGAACGAAGACCAGAAAGTGAAGAATCTTGTCCATATAGTGACACAGAGGAGGAAGAGAGTAGTGAATCAAATTGACTTTCACGGTCAGCATAGAGAGAATCCCTTTTTGTTGGAAGAGAAACATCAGCAACAATATTAGGTTGTGAAGCACTATGCAGCGATGATTTGTCAGCCCAGGTATCTGCCTGCGCCTGCCGGTCTTGGGAGACTGTTGCATTGTACTTGAACAAAAGAAAGGATTTGCATATCTTAGTGTAAGATAAGGTAAATACCAGGATAAGATACCTTTCACATTAAACAAAATAGCAATACAACATACAGAATATACACAGGTATCAACTTTTAAGCTTAATTCAAATTTAGTTAGTATCACACTTACAGTTTTCTCAAATAGGGGAAGAACACTATGATCAACCAAAAATTTCCTCAGGTGCCCAACTACTGCTTCAAGAGCCTTAAGCACCTTCAAGGCTTCTCCCTGCAGTTCTACAATCCTCTCATCGGCAGCAGCATAAAATGGCACCTCATCTATGACCAAAAAAATTGGCATCAGAATCACTTCCATCATTGAATGACAACAACAGCAATGATAATAATAATAGCAACAACAACAACTCATTCTCATTGGGCACATTAAAATGAGAACAAAAATCTTAATATAAAGTCAAATTGGATTTTGCAAAAAAAAGTTAGGCTAAAAAAAAAAAACATCTGGCAATACAAATCTGATTGAATGTACAATTCAAAACACTTTAGTAATATTAGCCAATATGAGAAAGAATATACAAAATCACTAGCTGCCAACTAGAAATAGAGGAAACCATAGATGTATTATGTTCAATTGGATAACAGTGACAGGAAGCATACCTCCTGACAATACTCTAACAGAAGCACCAGTATTTTCCTGTATAGATTTGATTAATGAGCCCTGCTTTCCAATCAAATTGATGGCCTGTGTTGATGCCACCAATAAACGGATGGAACAAAATGCAGCCCCGGTAGCTCCTGATGCATTGTTCTCCCCATCAGTTTCAGATAATCCCGTAACACGTTTAAAAATCCTTATTACAGCATCCATTGCAGGAGAAAGTGGTAACTCAGGGTCTTCCTTCCCTGATATAAGCACCTGCAAACAAAATTTAACCCACGTTCAGGATAAAACAGAAATAGAAACAGATACAAAATTACAAAATATCCTCATCTACGCATTTTTTAGAAGCCAGTAACGTGAATACAAGAATCATCTGAACAGCATATAAAGCAACTAAATTAAGAGTTAACTTCCATTCACTTCAGCATTTTCCTACCTACATTGAAAGTTGCAAGCTGTAGATCATATTGAAACACAACAGTATTCTACACATATGATGTATTATCAGTAATTGTGCAGGGGCCTATCTTACAATTCAAACTCAACAGTATTCTAAGCATATGACATATTATCACCAACTGTGCAGGGTCCTAACTTGAAATTCAAACGAAATTAGATTTGAAAGCAACATGCCAACAGCAAGCAAGGACATGATAACACCTGTAAATCCTACAGAGAAACCTACTTCACAAATGCTGCTGCTGCTACTACTACTACTATTATTACTATTACAACTACTAATACTACTAATAACAATAACAATATAATAATAATACCTACACAATAGGCAACCTTGAATAAAAATTAATCCTATTAATACTATTTTAATAGCTAAGTAAAACACGTCAAATAGTGATGAGGTCGTGAATAAATTGAAGTTGATCAAAGAAAGCAAACATGAAAACAAATTACAACACCAGTGATAACATACACACTTATTAGTAAAGGATAAATGAGAGTAACGCATGCCTAAACTTGTAACCTCCCGTAAAGAAAAAAAAGAAGATAGAACCAAACAAAAAAACTAAACTTTATAAATAAGGTAAATAGAATCCCATTCGAAGCTACATTTAACCTAGCAAAACCTAGTAATTCAACACATGAATTTGCTTCAGAGCAAGGAAGAAGCAACATCCAATTTCGGTGCCTTCGTTCCATAAATAGAAAATTCAAGAACTAACTGAGACAAAACAAAACCCTAGAAACGATAAGATATGTATGCCAGCGACTCACGATTCGATCGGGAGTGCCGACGGCGCCGTCGAGAACGCGAACGCGAGCTCGAGTCTCTTCGCAGATCTTCTTGATGAGCTCCCCCTTGCGCCCAATGATGCTGCCGACCTTGAGCACCGGCACGATCAGCCGGAACACGCAGTGACCGGGCCATCCCGGCCACCTCTTCTCCGGAGGAGTGGTGGTGGCGGCGGATGTGGCCGCCGCTTCGGGTTCCGGAGCTGCCTCAGATTGGGGCTCCTCAGTTGAGGGGTTAGCTTCGCCTAAGGCAGTAGATTCGGTGCCGGTGGAGGGTGGTTCTGCGGCGGATGCATTCCCCGAAGCGAGAGGCTGTGAGGAGTTGGAGGTGCCGTTCTGGATTGGTTCGACGGTGGCCATGGCCGAGGGAGGGCGGTGAACTTTTGAGCTTTTTAGGTCTTTGCAGGGAATGCCAAGAAAAGGGTTTATAGTTTCGATTAATCTACTCTTCTTCTCTTCTACTGTCTCCTATTTATCGCTACAGTTTTCATTAATCTACCCGGAATAGGAACAATATAGGCCTAGAGAACGTCATGCCTCACGTGCCACTCACGTGTCACGTGTCTTTCTTGAAGATTAAACTATTTATTCAATAATTTGTTGATATTTAAAATTGACACTAACACTTAATTATTTTAAATAATCCAACTCTTTATTCTTCTTTAGTATGGTCTTTAAGTTTTAATAATGTGAATATAACAAATCAATGCTACAAAATATTCAACACGTGAAAAAAGTTTATTATACTTTTGTCTTGTATGAAAAAAGGCTAACAAATATCTTAAAAATGTTTTATTAAAAGAGTAACTATTTTCAGTTTATAATATCTTACGTAAAGAAAATAATGAAATTTTAAAATTTTAACAAGTGTTCTTAGACATACACTTATTAACAAAACTTTTGTTTTATTTAAGTTCATTAGACTCTTTTTTATAGTAAGCCCACTAATGAGTAAACTTATATTTAACTTGAGTTATGAAAATTATGAGTGAAAGACCAATTAAATGAGTGAATTCTGTTAGCGGTTATAATTACACTATTATCATATGTGCACATTAAATGAGTAAATATCTCCCAATGAAAGCTTTTTTTAATAATAAAACTTGAGATCATTGATTAAGGGACCAAGGCTCATCTAATCACCACCTTGACCAACTCCATGGTGTTGCATTATAATTATGTATTATGTAACCTTCACAACTTTAATAATAAAATTCAATTTACGGCTTTAAACTTTTGGGAGAACCATCCCTTGATCTCTTATTTATATTAGCATCTTAAGACTCGAATCTCCTTAAAAGAGTTGGTGGTAGGAAGAAAGGAAAAAAGAATCAATTTTCATCATGACCAAAAAACCATGTAAAATCATAATCATTGAACAAATCATAATATTCTATCATTTGACGGATTTTAACATAATAACAATATAGTCTACAAAAAATTTTAAATAATTTGATCAAAGTGCAAATCTAAAAATATAAGATAGAATAAATTCTTAAAAAAATAAAATGCATTAAAACTTACAGAAAAACGATGAAGATATTTGAGCAAAAGTTCTTTATTTTTCTGATATACAAAGATTTTTCTTATACAAGCATTTCTTCTTCTTTTTCGCCCTGCCTCGAGCAGAAGGTCTTATTGAACTTTAGGTAGATGACCCAATAATACTTCTATTTGATATTGATCTAACCAAGGTAGCTGGTACTTCTATTGAACTTCTTGTAGAATCTAGTGGGGTCCATAATGATCTTTGAGAGTATTTTCACTCAATTTTTGATCCCTGTAAGAATTCTCTTGTAAGAAAATTTGGTAAAATATTTGTATTTCCTTTAATATGAGCTATAACAAAATCAAAACAAGATAGTAGAGATTGCCATTGAGCAAAAGTATATTTTGAAACTAAATTTTTAACATATTTTTGTAAAACATAAGGGGCAGCTTTACAAACTGTTTTAATCAAAAAGTGCTTATTGAACAAATCATCTTGAAATTTCATAATACATAGAACAATTGATAAAATCTCCTTTTTGACAGTTGAGTAGGACTGTTGAGAAGAATGTCAGATACCTGAATGATATCTAACAATTTGTTCAACATTTGTATTGGGCAAAATTTGTTTTAAGACACCCTCACAACCTGTGTCAGATGTGTCTGTTTCTATGATAAGTTTGGCATCGGGATCTAGAATTCCCAGACAAGGAAGAGAATGAACTATCTTTTTTATTTGAACTATTATCTGGGTCATGTGATCATCCCATTGAGGCGGATTGTTTTTAAGTATTTTGTATAAAGAAGCACACATAACTCGAATGTTAGGGATATAATCTGCAATATAATTAAGACATCCTAAAAATCTTTGCACTTGATTTTTATCCTTAATTTCAACTGAAAATTTAGAGATAAATTCCTTTGTATTAAGGTAATAGTTCTCTGATGAATCTCATATCCTAAGAACGATCAATTAAATAAGTGAATTCTATTAACGGTTATAATTACACTATTATCATATGTGCACATTAAATGAGTAAATATCTCCCAACGAGAGCTTTTTTTATTCATAAAACTTGAGATCACTGATTAAGGGATTATGGCTCATCTAATCATCATCTTGACTAACTCCATGGTGTTCCATTATAATTATGTATTATGTAACTTTCACGACTTTAATAATAAAATTCAATTTACGGTTTTAAGCTTTTTGGAGAACCATCCGTTGGTCTCTTAGTTATATTTGCATCTTAAGACTCCAATCTCCTTAAATGTAAAAATATAATTTTAATAGGATAAATATCACTTTACAGTTTTGGTATTTTGGTCGTGGTAAAGAAAAAAACAAAATTTAAAATTTTTGTACGTTCCCAAATCAAGCCCAGCCCAAAGATCAGAGATGTACATCATTTTGGACGGAAAGGTAGACTCAAATTGGATATAAAGCCCAACACAAAGCCAACTTGAAGACCCAAAAATTCGATCACTTTCTGTCTTTCTTCTCTGCCTTAAGCTCCCAGCTGTTGTATGGAACTTATATCCTCTGACCCCAAAAAACAACAAAAATAAAGCGGCAGTTCCATGCACTGTGCTATAAGGTCCAAACTCCAAATTGATATTTGTTCCTCTCCAATACTCCAACACCCAAATTAAAATATAATAATAAATAAATAAATAAAAATAGTAGGAGGTTATCTAATTACAAAAGAGCATAGAGACATCTTGACTTGATGAGGTGTGTTTAAGGAGCAATCAAGTAGCCATGTATGTTGATGGAATATATGGTCCCCCAAATATGTGCTTTTTTGTAACCATCTGTTTTGTTGATCAACTTGTTTGCTGTATATGATAGTGACATATATTGTGCTAGATATACAGTGACTCATGTAAATCTTGTAAGGTCGTTTTAAATTTCAAAATATTAGGGTTTCTTCTTACTTGGGTATTCTTCCACACGATAGATATTACAAAGAATGGGGTCTTGTTTTGGAATGAATTGCATTATGCACTATCGCCGATATTCACAGTTACTAGTGTGCCCATGATATTTTGGTTCATTCGATTTCAAACGAGTAAAATATCATTTTTATTACTGAAAACAGATTTGTTAACTATAATGGCAAAACAAATAAATCCGACATGGAAAAATATAGAAAAAAGATAAAAAACATAAAAATAATAATTGTATTATTTGAGTTATGTATTTTATGTTTACAACGAGATATCAATTTAAGTCAATAATAGAATAATAACTTAAATGACATAATCATAGTAAATCAACTTAAATTTATTATGAATAAATTGAAATCAATCACAGATATACTAAATATATTAATTTATTTTTAACAAGTTTTTATTAATTTCACCACTATATTTTTGAAATGATCAAAAATTTTGTCATTATCTTAACTTTATGGTTGAACTTGATGGACGTTTCATAGCGTCAAGGATAATTTTGATAATTAACTTTAAAGATTTTGGACAAAATTGATGAAATTGACAATTTTATAAATGAAAAATGATGTTTTACTCAATTTCAAATTGTACAATTGCTTTTTAATATACTAATTGTACAATTGTTGATTAATAATATTATAGGAGTTTAATTTTTATCCACTAATAATATAAAGTATTTCATACTATATTTTAATTAGATGTTTTATGCTTTTGAATGAGAAAAAAATTAATTATTTATATTAATATGACAAAATTTGATTAATTGAGCCGTGCTTAAAGAAAAATATTCGGTATTTGGAACAACTTCGAAGTTTAGACCATGTGGATTAATTCTAGCTTATATGGATTATATTCTTATAATACTATATGTTAATGTAGGGATATATTTCCACTAACTCAACAAAAGTGTCAAGTCCACAATGACGGAGATTATATGTCAAGATGTGGCTATTGCAATCCACTGGTTGAAAGTTATGTGAGGTGAAGATAATATTGTGATAACATGAAGCCTCGACTAATGTAACCATATATAGAGTCACATGTTTTGATTGAATTTCTACCTTATATAATCGTACACTCCTCAGCCATGCGTTTATCCAATTTCAATGGCTGTGGGGATTCCAAGTCACCCTCCCTTGTTATGATAAGGTACTGCCAAATATCAACAACTATCAGTTCATCACATGAGCGAGTATACAATTTTCTTTGGAGTGTTTGGACGTTATTTAAAAAAAGAAGTTATTTTTTATAAGTCAAATGCAATTATTCAGTTATAACAAGATTCTAGAGTTACATGATATTAATGATTAGAGAAAAGATTGCACACTAAATGAATCGAATCAGAAACTTTTTATCTTGTAAGATATTATAATAAGTTATAATATATATAGAGAGAGAACAAAATTATTGTTTTATGAGATTAATTTTATGCTTGTAAACAAAATTTTGCACTCTTGCCTAAACTTTTTATGAGTTAAAAACGTGTATAAGAAAACTCAGATCGTAAACTCGTATGAGTGTACATACGTAAAAAAATATGTTATAAACAATATAATTAGAAATTAAACTTGATTAAATATTGTATTTATAATTGAAATTAAATAATGTTAACTTTAAATTAAATTAATGAAAGAAATACCATTAAATACACCTCAATGCATGACACTTAGTGGTTATGTCATACTTTATTCGGTATCTGTATTATTTTATAATTCAATAAAATATAGCTCAATTATGATAAATATATGAAATTAGCTAAATAAACTCAATATACATTATCTAATATAAACAAAGTTAGGTAAGTATCTAACAAAGTTACAAAATTTGTCCATTTTGACGTAAACTCGTAAGTAGATTTTAACTCATAAATTCGCTAGTAGAATCGAGAGTTTACTTAAACTCGCACGAGTTTACCAAAAAAGAGTTTACATAAGTGTACGTTAACACGTTTTGTGCAGTAAAATCGTAAACTCTAACGAGTTTACGAGTTAACTCGATAGTTTAACAACCATGGATGGAAGTGTAAAAGAATTTTAGGTTGACCATACATAAAAATTAATTTTTTTTAAAAATTGAAATTAATTTTTGTGTATGGATGGTATAAAATATTTTTATATTGTGAGCCAATAACTATTCATCATGATTATTATAAGTGATATTTTATAGTATTTCTATTTGTTAACAATATAAATATTTTTTGGTAAAAATACTAACGGTATAAATGTGTGCTAGAAGTTAATTTCTTTATAATTTGTATAAAAATAATAATTATGAAAAATATTTTGAGCTCATGGGTGCAAAGAAGCGTGACCATATTAGAAAAAATACACACAAGTGCGGATAAAAGGGCTTTCTTAAAATAAAAAAAATCGGATATTTACCAAAATAATATAAAACAAACAAATATCTCTTCAAAACTGTGAAAATTGCACACTGAAAGAGGCGATCGGATATTTTGTTCTCTAAATATCTCTAATTAGAAAAGGACATTCGGCTCTGAAATACGAACGAAAGAGTGTGGCGGTCATTACTTTCACAAATTCTCTAAAATGAAGGTACACCAGCTATTGTAATATTTCTTTCCCTACCTCCCAAATTATGTTCTTCTTCACTTAACCCAGCGGTGGAATATTTTTTAGACACAAGACAACGGAAATCACCTGTACCCAAATTGTTTTCTTTTATCTCATTAATCATCTATTAACGAGGGAAAAAATAAATATTTGATAACAGCTTTGTTTTTTTTTTAAAAAAAATTACTAGTATAATATATGTGTATTACATAAAATTATTTTGATATATGTATTTTTATATTTGTTTATAATAGATTTAAGTAATATTTTTTTATAAACATTGAACATTCTTTTTAGTATATAAGAGTAATTTAGAATAAAATATATCAACATTTAGGGATATCTTTTTTTGACAAAAAATTGAATGATGTTTATTTTAGTTGTTAGCAATCAAAATTTTGAATTATAAAATATTTATGTTAGAGAGATGTTAAAATTTGAATTAAAAATTTGAATTAGGAAATATGATACTAGTAGGACAAAGTGAAATGTTAAAATTTGAATTAAGAAAAAATAAGGTCAATGGGGTCAAAATTGTGTTAATGGTAGTGTGGTTTAATAAAATAAATTTAGGAAGGAAATTTTCTTTTATAATAGTAATGAAAAAAAACCAAACATTTAATTGATATAAATAATGAGTCATATATAATTGATCTCGTGCTATAATAAAATAAGAAAAATGATTGGTGTAACCAATAAACAATCATCTTATTGTCATTCGTATACCATACCTATAGCAAATAAACGTCATCCCCACGCGACCTCACATTCAATCTCACACAAGTTTCACTCACTCTCACTTGGCCGTCAAACCCTCAACTCACACAGCCCTTGTTCGTCTTGACCAAGCATTGCTCCTGTGTCATCTTCATTGTCGTTCTTAGCTTATGCATAATCATCATCGTTCATAATCATTCATTTGATTGATTTTGCTTTTGATCACCGTATGCTATATCCTAATTTGTCAATTAAATCTGAACATGAATTAGAAGGAACGAACGAGTTTGATGATCAATTGATTCGAAATCCAATTTTATCAATGAATTATGTATATCAAATCGATGGGGCCAACAATTGGTCCTTTAGTATGTAGCGTCAACTGTTTCATATATATGTTTGTGCAGTTGTGTGACAGATGTTTGTGCATTACTAATTAATTTATTATGTTTTTTAGTATTTAATGTTAATTGGGTCATATGTTTGTGCACGTGTGTTGTATATGTTTGTGCAATAGTGTGGAAAATATTTGTGCACTACTCATTTCCCTGTTTTTGGTCATTAAGAATTTAGTGTTAATTGTTTCATATGTTTGCGCACTTATATTGTCTTTGTTTGTGCAACAGTGTAACAAATGTTTGTGCACTACTAATTGATCTGTTATGTTCTTAGTATTTAGTGTTAATTAGTTCATATGTTTGTGCACGTATACAGTATATGTTTGTACAAAATTGTGAAAAATGCTTGTGCACTACTCAATTTTCATGTTTTTGGTCATTTAGTATTTAGTGTCAATTATTTTATTAATTGGTTCACCTATGTTGTATATGTTTGTGCAATTATGTGACAAATGTTTGTGCACTACTAATTAATCTGTTATGTTATTTTAATATTTAGTATTAATTGGTTTACATGTTTGTGCACTTATATTTTATATGTTTGTGCAAAAATGTAAAAAAATGTTTATACACTACTTATTTTCATGTTTTTGGTCCTTTAATGGAGGGTGATGCATCCCAAACACGTTTTATTTATTCCACAGTTGATATTACTGTAAATGTATTAAGGATTTTATACGTAGCATGGTGGATAAAGAATGCGCTATTGATACGTAGATTGGAAATATTGATTTTATTCTAGTTTATGTAATTTGTTAAAACAGTGGTATCTTCAGTTGTTTAAAGCTCCACGCCGATTTATAATTAAACGAAAAGGAAAAGGCTCAAAATCTACTTATTTGTAACCATAGACAAAATGAAAATGACTTAAGATCTATCTCAACCAGTGGTGATATTGATGGAGCTATCTTCTTCATGTGGAATTAAGGTCGGTGAGGCGCCATTGGTTTTAGAAACCAGATTATAAATGATAGAAAGTTCATAGGAATTAGGAAATTAATTAGTTACACTGGATTAGTAGTTTCTGTCTAGTGTTGTTATCATTTAGTTGGTCCTTTGTATAATTTTCTAACCCTAACTCACATTATAATCAACAGCACACAAAGCATCTATTGCATATTCATGTTTTTATTTTTATTTTTTTATTTTATAATTTCTCACAGGTATTCACATGATACAATTGTATTTGAATATTGTGAGTTACTTAAACGTGAGCTACTAACCCAACTAAAATTTGAATTGTGATTTGTTATATTGAGGTAAATTAATTTCTTACTGATAAACTAATCAATTGATCTTATCGTATACTTTTAATTGACATGCTTTCAATAAATAAATGTTTCTCTAAAAAATTATTGAATTTGAAAGACGGAGAGATATTTATTTTTATACTATTATATAGATTATGATTACAATGACTTTATTAATAGAAAATATCCGGGAATTATTATTTTTTGGCACATATCTGAGAATTGTTTTATTTTTTAAGACTAACACGATTAAGAGAAGTGTTATCCTTCATAAACCATTTGTTTATTAATTTCAACTCTTGAGAGGTGTAAAAATACTTGTGTTTTGATAAAAGTAAGAAACATTATTTTCTACAATTTTTTTTCTTCTATAAAAGGCATAATTTTACTTACCAAAAAAGTTAAAAAGAAAAAACGGGCTCAGTGACATGTAAATACAAAATTCCTATTCTCCAACAAGTTTAATGGACAAGAACTCAAATATACATGGACTTGGGATAATAAAAATAAAGAGAGATGGTTTATCTTTAATATTATTTTATTTACTTACTAAATGAATAACAATTAATTACTTTTTTTTTAATATTTTAAGACATTAATTTTAAAGTTTAATTGGTATACACCATTACAATACATAATAATTAAACTTTTCATTTGGTCTATTTTTTATTCAAGAACATATATATATATATATATATCAATACTCAAGAATAATAATAGCAGGGAACCTTTCCATTGTGTATGTAGTTGGAAGCTTGGGGGTGAATAGTGAAAAAATGGAAACAAAACAAAGATTTTGAAATTGATAATCAAGGAGTCATTGAACAAAATTAGGGAAGCGTAGTATGATTGAGTGCCACAGATTTGTAACGCGCAAGACACCAAAAAGGTTGGAATCATTCACCTCTCTCTCTATCCGAAAGCCCACCTCTTCCCTTGATACACGTGAACTTCTCATCAACCGCTAACCCATAAAAGGTATGCCACGTCAGCCCTGAAATCTAATCCCTCCAATCAGCTTCCGCCTCGTCACCAGATAAGGGGGAGCCATTTCCATGATCCCCATTAGAAAGTCCTTTCTGCACTAGGTATGGTAAGGTGTAGAATAATCCTCCGGGTACATCCTCCTTGCCATGGCCCATGCTTAAGATTTTAATTATCCAATTACCAAACTGCCCCAAACTCCACGCACGCATGCGTTACAAACATTTTCTTTTTTCTTCTGCTACATACTATGCTATTACTCCACCAGTCTTTTTATAATTAGAGTAATTTCATTGCAGATATATTTTTTTAATATAACTGTATTGCAATTTTTATTGTTCAACGGTCAAAGAGGCAAAAACCAGAGGTTTATAAGTTACTGCTAAAAAAAAAAATGATAAGACAAGGAAGAGCGTATCCCAAATACAAGAAATATGGTAAAAATTGGGCGCATTTAAGAATTATAAGAAGTTGTGTTTGAATCTTAAAATAAATAAGTTTCTTTTAATATTCTTAAAAAAGGAAAAAAAAAATACAACACCGCACCTGAAAATTTTTATCACCTCAAAATGGAAAACATTGACGTGTTAACATTTTTTTAAAGTAATCATCAAATCAAAGTTCATTTCCCAGAGTCATAGTTAGTGTGTTTCAACTGCTACTACAACAGTAAGGCTAATATTGAGTGAGTCTTTAATGGAAATAGAGAAAGCATAAAGCTGCTCTCCCAAAATTGTCATTCTTCATTCGTTCGTTCATGTGAGTTGAGCATGGGCCGATAATTGTAGAGGCAGAAACGGCCGAGAAAAGCAGAAGGCAAGGGGGTACAAACAAAAAGGGGATATAATAGTAAAAGAACAAGGTAAAATAATTGAAGAGAGGTAAAAATAAGAAGGTGGTCCCTACAGTAGCAAGAACAGAGATCGTTGTCTCTTCCCCCTCCCAACTCCTCCTTTCCATTAGCAAGCAGTAGTGGCAAGTGTAGCAACAGTCGGTGCCCTTGTTCCATTCTGCCACTTGCCCCCTCTCTATATCTACTCACACCCCAACGGGTCTTTTCTTTCCCCACCCCCTTCTCTCTCTCTCTGTCTCTCCTGAAAATCAACACTTCTTCTCCCGCTATTGGCCACCTTTTTCCTATCTTTGTTCGTTGTACTTTATTTACTTACCTAGACAACACCAATTCCGCTTCTTTCCCTTTCCGGGGATTCCGAATGCTACTCTCTGTTTCTCAGAATTCATAACAATACAGAGTCGGCTGGATTTTTAAATTTGATTACATTCCCTTGGCTTTTTCTTCATTTGTTTTATTTTAATTTAATTTCCCCAGAATAAATAAGGCAACAACTACTTTTGTTGCTTGCACCTTTTTGGGTTTAGGGTTTTTGTACTCTGCACAGTCTTTTCCGCTCCTTGCTTGATTCCAACTGCGCTTCAATTCTGGATGTATCAAATATCGCAATTCTCGAGCTTCTAGAAGCTTCACTGAATTAGGGGAAGATGTCATCTTCGTGTCTAAGCGGAGCTGGCGGAAGAACCTATGGCTTCGATTTCGAATTCGTCAAATCCAGTACCTCTTCATCCACCCGCACCACCTCACACACTTCTTCTTCTCCTTCCTCAACCATCTCCGAATCCAGCAATTCCCCGCTCTCACTCTACACCCGAAAGCCCCGAACCCCTCGGAAACGCCCCAACCAGACCTACAACGAGGCCACCGCGCTCCTCTCCACCGCCTACCCTAACCTCTTCCCCACCAAAACGCCACCAAACAGTCACCCCAACACGGCGCCGTTTTTGGACGAATCCTCAGAGCTTCTGTTACCTTTCAGGGTGTTCGACGGCTCCTCGTTCCTGCTCCAACACCACCACTACCGCGGGGAGCCGCCGCCCTTCGCGGCGGAGCCCAAGGTGGTGAGCGTGCATCAGGACAAGCCGTGCCAGAGCCCAGGGGAGATAAGCTCCAGGGTGAATTCGCTGCAATTGGAGGAGGAACGCCCTTGCGGAGAGGACGATTTCGACGCTGAATCGATGCTCGACGAGGAAATCGAGGAAGGGATCGATAGCATCATGGGGAGCGGGGTCGAATTGGAGAACTCTGCCTCCTCTGAGGAGAATCCGTGGATTGGTTTTGGCGGGAAACTGGATTTCCGGCTCGGCCTGCGGAGGCAAGGGGTGAGAGCTTTCCGCCACGTGGACGATTGCAATTGGTGGAATTTGCCGGCGGTTGATATCCTCCAGATATCCCCCAAGATCGGGAACAAGCCCGCTCCTGTCGCTTCTGCCCCGCCGCCGGCTGCTGCGGCAGCGGAGAAGGAGAAGGAGAAGAAGCAGAAAAAGAAGAAGAAGGTGGAGAAACACAGCGTGGAAGCGAAGAGCGCTGAATTATTGCCCAACAAGGGGAATAATGATTCTCCTGCTGTCCCCAAACCGAATTCGGGATTGATGTTGAAATTGAACTACGACGGTGTTCGCAGTGCCTGGTCCGACCGGGGCTCCCCGTTCGCCGACGATGGCTCCGCCTCCGACTCGCCGGGAAATGACGTCACTGTACGTTCCTAATCTTTCTTTCAACTACCAATCAAAATCTAATCTAATACTTAATTCTATTATTTTAAGACTTTGTTGACACTTGACACCTTGATTCCTGTGATGACGTGTTTTTAAGACCTTGTTAAACCCTCAAACCTTTTTCTTGTTTATTTTTTTTACATATATAATTTCTTAAAATAATAAATGACATCACATAGAAAAGTTAATTGAATAGTTGAAGCTAAACCTATCTTAATGGGAAAAAAATGTGAAGTGAACCTACTAATGTTAATAGTAGTATCCTTTTGTCTCAACTAAACAAAAGTTTGTAATACTTCACTATTTGGTCGGCATTTTAATCACGTGGAGCGTGGAATCACACTTTTTCACTCTTAAACAGTAAAGTATTTCACGCATAACATCATGCCTCCATTCCTCTTTAATTTACTGCTTCAATGATGCTTTTGAAAACATTCTCCGAACATTCAATGGTTTTTCAACTAGAGAAATATGGTTGTTTTGTTGGCCCACAGAAGGTTAGAAGTAAAATTAACCTCCGTGGTGGAAAAATTCTTAGTGACTTAATTTTTTTTTTTTTGGGTCTAGCGTGAGGAAAATTTAATTTAGGTGAAAAAAGTTATCCGAAATATTTTATTTAGTTGCACGTATTATTTTTGGGTCACGTTCTGACATTATTCAAAAATACATTCTGTCAGAAGAGGGTTGTCACTGTTGTAAGAGTACAATGTATGGTATGAGTATACATATGGTGCAGCATTTAACAGCTTCTTACGGGATTTTATTTATTTTGTGGGAGGCAGGGTCGGCTGTCACAAATTGATTTGTTATGGGAGAACGGAGGAGTGAGAGAGGCTAGCGTGCTTCGCTATAAAGAAAAGCGGCGTACACGCCTCTTCTCAAAGAAGATCAGGTACCAGGTCAGAAAAGTCAACGCTGATCGACGGCCCAGAATGCAGGTACGACCCAGTTGAGGACACTCGAAGAAATTATTATTTATCTCAGGAAAGGGAAAAGAAAAGAAAAGAAAATATGCTTTATGATATGATGATTGATGATGCTAATTGGGTAATGAGGTTGGTTCGTCAGAGTTTTTCTTTTTGTTATGGAGAGTGGACCCCAACATAGTGCCCGGTCACTATGTCTGTCCAGCTTTTTTGAGGATCTATCTTATTCAAATTGTTTAGTTTTTTCTCCTTTCTTTTCTTAGTTTTTTAATTTCATTAATAAGTCCTAACGTATGTTTTGGGCTTTTGATCCCTATCAAAATAATCTATTGGGATTCTTTCCTCATTATATTACTTTCTAAATTAAGAAAAAAAAGTAATAATGTTGTTGCAGTCTGCATTCCTATAGCACATGGAACAAACAATTGGTTTCCGCTATTTTTTAATTGGAGATTAATGTTGGAGAGTTAAGACAAAGTAGGCTCTAGGAAACCGCAGGAAGAAAGAGTCGGTGAAAATTAACTTTAATGTCAAACTTAGAAAATTGACTTGTGAACAAGAAAGAAAGGGTAGGTGAATAAACAAAAAATGGTTGAAAACAAATCAGGGAGATTATTTAATGTTTCTTCTTGATGAATGAATTGTAAATTAAGAAAAGGCAAATAGATTGTGAATTATGGCTTCATTGAGTTTGTCACGCTTGAGGTAACAAATCTACCTTGTTTGTGATGTGGCAGGGGCGATTTGTTAGGAGACCGAATTGCAGATGATATGATAGTAGTAGTATTTAGTAGCAGTAAAGCACGTGCTTTTGGGACCTCCTTTTTTAAAATAAATTTTAGTTTTTTAAAACTTTTTTTTGTCTTTCCCTTTTGTTCTTTACTTTTTGGGGGTTCTTCCTTTACTGGAAGATAAGGATAAAAGAGGTTGGATTAGATAAGCAATGAAGCAGTCCAGAAAATTTTGCTCTAGATTCTCTCTATTACAGTTTGGTTCACTTCGCATATGGCCTCCGGAAGATTAGTCAGTTTCTACCCTTTTTTTCTATGGCATCTGGTATGCAAAATATTTATGTTCTTGGAATCGCAAGTAACGCATAAATATACCAATAAAGGCACACATTGTTGAAATTCAGGGTAGAAAGCTTAAGAAATGGGAAAGTCGAGAGAATTGAGAGAAGTTTAACTAATACAAGTGAATGTAACTAACTGTTAACTACTTCATAACTAAATATCGACAACTCTAACTAATTTTCGGTATCAGTCACATGCTTCAACACTCCTCCTATGCAAGTTGGAGGATGCCTACGAGTATTATCAAACTGGAATCAACAATACAAGTGAAATTCAAGTAGCGATCCATTGCTTAAAAGAAATTTTTTTATGAAAATGTAGTAGCAATGGTCAAAGTTCTTAGATTCATGAAGTCTTCTATTTTCACTCAAACCTCTTGGACCTTCCTTTAACGTTTCAATGATTCTCGTTACGAGGAAAATCTCAAACGTGGAAATCAATTTCAACATGAAAATAACATCAAGTTTCAATATGAGAACAATATCAAATACCAATAAAAGCAAATACTTGATCACTAAAGCAAAATCTAACCAGTCTTAAACTTAGCTATTTGGTAGAAGCAAACATAAGCTAATTAAAGACTATAATCAACCAACTCAATTAGAGTGAGTTGAACCAATACTTGATCACCTTAAATTATAAGGCATAAGCTAAACAACATGAAAATCAAGTAATGGCAGCGACTTAACCATCAAGAATCGTACTTGAAGGCAGAAGCAGACATCAAAGAGTGTGCAACCTAAACAAGATATGTTTGAATATTTCACGGGGGGGAGTGGAATGAAATTGAGATGAATTAATACATAGTGGATTAGACCTGAATGAAATAAATGATGTATTTTATTATTTATATATCTAAGAATGGAAGTGATGAGGAAGTGAACTCCTAAAATTAATAATGAGTTCGAGTCGTACTTAAATATCTATTGAAAAAGTAAACGTGAAAGAAAGTGATTGTATATTAAAGGTTTTTATTTATTATTATTACTTTATTAAGATTGCTTAACCTGATAATATTTTTTTTTTTGATTTACAAATAGAGAACATAAACAAAATCGATGATATGATGATTGAAGATTTGGCCGAAAGAAATGAAAAGTAAAAAATAAATCAATTTAACCGTTTAGCTGGCCATCTGTCTAGATAGATGAGTGTTTACATTTCAATTACGATTTTTCATTTTCAAAGTATTCATCATCGTTTGCTCTGAGTGTTTACCTTTTTCAATCTAAATCTGGATGGTTCATTCCATTATGTTATCTATAAATGTCGTGGTTGTCCAGAATCAAATCATAACCACTATATCTTACTTTCAAACTTCATAATTCATATGCTAATGCTTCATCTTGAATTGAATATTAATTCGACATCAATTATGCATTTCTTTTCCCTTTTTTTTAATGGTCGTCCATTCTTTATGCTTTTTTCCCCTTAACGAGAGACCAATCATTATGCCTGAATCTGAAACAATATACATGTGATGTAAAGAATCAATAGTGCTGGGCCCAAAATTATACGATAGACCCTAATTATAGTTTAAAAGTTTAAGAGTTAACTCAAGTTTGATAATCATTATTGTTGTGCCATTTTTTTTTCTTCATGGTTTCATGTTTTTACTAAAGACATCAAACTCATACTAGATTAAAAAAAATCTACAACATAATATAAAATTTGAGCAAATTATGATTGGGGGTAAACTCATGATTTCAAATGGAAGTGAGTTCAATTTTTGTTAATGTAAGAGTCATTTTAGTGAACAATAATGCTATTCAGCGCGACCCAATGGCCGCAATAAATTGTCTTGACACGGCTATGGTTGTTATCTTAAGTTTATATAAGTAATAATAGATTAAATTAAAAAAAAGAGGCAAAACGAAAATCAACGTAACTGCTTTGTTGAATGTGTTCGGCAACATTTTTTTTTTGAACCGCACGTCATTTTTCTTTGGTAGGTGATATATAAATATCTTGTAAACGCTCAAAGACCTGAAAGCATGTCTGTTTGCGATGGAATGATCAGTGCTAAACTTTTGTTTTAAACCAAAATAATAAAACTTGCATGTGGTTAGGAGAACTGGGCCTTTTTTTTTTAAAAAAAAAAAAGGTATGGGCTGGGTTTTAGGGCAACAAAAGAACTTCACAAAAAAAAAAAAAAAACTTACCACAGCTTCTTCACCTTCATTTGCTCACCAGCCGCCAGTCGCCGATCGTCGCCGTTCACGTGGCTTGTCATATTCACCGCCGTGGCAGTGGATCAGATGAAGATGACCTCTCCCGAGACTCTTACATTCATGGAACTTGCTATTCACCAGGTAGTTACCTGCCTTCCATTTTCCGATTGTTTCGGAATCAGTTCTTCCTTTCACTTTAGGTTGCTTTTTAGGTTTTATTTATGATGAACCTTGAACCTGAAAAACTCAAAACCTTTTATCATTGAAGCTTACAATTTTGGTCCACTCCCTTGGTGCTTTATTAGTATGTTCCTTCTGCTTTCCTTTAATGGACCATGTAGGTTACATATGCGTATTCTTCCCATTACTTCTATTTAATTTTGTAGAATTATACTCCTTTTTCCCCCCCTTTTGCACTTTTCATGTTAATATGCTCTGTTACCTTTATGTGACAGGCAAAGCTGGCTTTGGATGCCCTTGAAGTACCCGTTGGGTAAGTTACCTTCATAGTTTGGTAATGCTTGATAGGAAAAAAATTGGAGTTGCACTTTTTTTTTATTAATTTTTTTTTGGGGATGAGGGAGATGCACTCTTGCTTTATTGCATTGTTATGAAGAGAAATTGAGTAACGGATTGATAATTAGATATAACAACATGATAGATAGGATCTGCTTGCATAGTATGATATTAACTTGTTTGCTAACTCTTGTCCTATTGCTTTGTCCTTTTAACTTGATGTAACCATCAGAAAAAGTGCCATTCCACATTTGCTTGTAATTCCTGGTATTATGTTTAGTGTCTCCAACTTGTTCAGATGAATCTTTGTTCATTCATCATCTTCATTTTATAATGCAATGAAGACTTTGGAAACTTGGTCTCTGTAACTTCATTGGAGCATTGTTGTCTTGGCTCACTATATTTATGTGAACTACAATATCTTCTGCCAGCTGTGTAATTGTTGAGGAGGGGAAGGTTATATCCTCGGGCAGGAACAGAACTACAGAGACACGAAATGTAATTTGATCGATGACCTTTTCTATGCTTTCAATTGATTTGTTATATTCTATGCGTAGTTTTATTTTTATTATCTCCTATGATAATTTATTTGTTGTTTGGAACTGTGGATTATTTCCAACTTTTTATTCTTGTATACTGAAACCTTCATATGTGAAAATTTGGTTCACATACATTTTTCATGGTATAAATGGGGACTAAACTACTAGTGATAGTTTTATAGTTTGCTATCTCTATCAAAATAATGAAGAAATAATATTTGTTATAGCATGGAATAAAAATTAAGAGTTTAATGAAGTATTAAGTGGCTATGAACTCAACTGTTGTGAATGGCAGCATGGGATGGAGAACTTATGGAAAAATGAGAAATATGAAGCTTAGCACATATAAGCCTTGGTGATAAGCTTAGCTAACAGAAAAAATATTTGATTTCACTTAGTTCATGCCTTAAAACTAACAATTCCTTGAAGGCCATATATGTCTTTCTTGGTTAAGTACCTTCATATATGATATTGGCTGTGCGTTCCATTTTACACTGGAGAAGAACCGAAAATCTAGTCAAACTTCCTGTTATAAAAATTTGCCATGATCAATAAGAAATTTTAATTCTTTCTTAAGAGACATGATAAAGACAGTTATTCCATGTTTCATCAAAGCTTTATACATAGTGCAATTAGCTAATCATGCAGAATGTTTTGGCTTTTCTTCATTCTGTTATCCTTTTTATCATCCATGAATTTCTATTCTCATCATCTTTTTACAGGCTACAAGGCATGCAGAAATGGAAGCCATAGATGTGCTTCTAGAGCAGTGGCAGAAAAATGGACTTTCTAGGTCTGAAGTTGCTGAAAAATTCACGAACTGCAGCCTTTATGTTACATGTGAACCATGCATAATGTGTGCATCTGCTTTATCAAATTTAGGTGTGCTCCCTCAACTGTTCTATCTTTAAAAGTCACACTCCTATGTTGTTTATTTCCTTCCCATCCATTTGTTTGTGTATTGTGTTCAGGTATAAAGGAAGTATTTTATGGCTGCTCAAATGATAAATTTGGAGGTTGTGGATCAATATTGTCGTTGCATTTAAGTGACACTGTGTCACTCAACAAGTAGGCCTCCGAGTTCGCCTTCTCTAGAGCTATTCTTTTCATTTTTGTTGTGTGCAAGTATTTTTTTACTGCAGTTATTTTTTTACCCTAGTACAAGTTTTACGATTACATGTCATATTCTTTTGGGTGGATGTTTTTATTGTTGTCATTTCCTATATTTCTCCACAATATTTTTCAAATAGGTAATGGCATATTTTCCTTCTAATCAATAGTGAAGTTCCACCTGGAAAGGGTTTCAAATGTACTGGAGGTATAATGGCATCAGAAGCTGTCCTTCTCTTGCGGACATTCTATGAACAAGGAAATCCAAATGGTGAGTTTCTTTTTTGAACAAGACTATTTTTATTCTATTTTGGCATTTCTACAATCTCAGTCTAAAGTTTTTTTAAATTTACTCTCAGCTCCAAAGCCCCACAGGCCTCTAGCAGTAGCTCATCAGCCATCAAGTTGAATTTTGGATATAACTAGGTTGGTTTTCCATCACCACCGTTGTTTTGGGTATAAGGTTTATAATCACCACCTTTCTTTGTTACTAATATAGTTTGCATTTCTTTTTCCTCTTCAGTACACTGAAAGTTGATGCGGCAGCATGCATACCGAATGAAATGCGTGGTGAACAGACCATTCCGTGCTACCGTAGCATGTATATGGGCACAAGCTAATTTTGAATGTCCATACAAGGGTGATCAATTTGGAAAAGCAAGCATATGCATGATTTGATCGATTCATGTCGATTCTGCTGAACTAGAAAGACCTTTTTAGTTGTCATTGATGTGTGGTTTAAACACACTTACATATGACTAAGAAAAATGTCATGATGACAAATGAATCTTGCTGCATTAAAACTTCAAATTCATTGCCTCAAGGAATTGAAGTATTTCCCATTGATGCATACTTTTTATTTTACGAGAAGGTAGAGTAATGATTTTCGTTCTATATGTAGAAGTTTCTAGGCTCTAGCTGTGGTCTAATCAATGAAGTTCAGGATTAGCTATGGCACAAGGCTTTACAAATGGGAAGACGAGAAACTTATTACAGAATACATTAGCTGATATTAGTAGTACTACCCCTTCTTGTTTCTCTTTATTTATAGAATAGTTGCCTTTTCTCCTTCAAAAGCTCGCATAGAGCTTTTAATTTTAAGATATTAAATATAAAACAAGTTAATTTAAACTTCAATTACAGCTTAAACGTGGGTACCAACACTTGAGTGGTGGATAAGTTCATCCCATTTTTAAAATGTCTCGAGTTTGAGATTCAAAAGGGACAAAATTTGTGTCGGGAGGAATAGACACACTAGTTCAAGTTGGATTAGTTGTTCCTGCTAGTAGTATTTGGATAAAAAAAAAAGTTTCGAAGAAAATCATTTTCAAGTCCGTGTAATGGCCAAGCTTGGCAAGTGTATTTGTATCACGATTCTTTTCTTTGAAAATACGAGATATTAACTTATGAAATTAAATTGTATAAATTTTAGATAAATAAAACGATACATCACTAAATTATAAACATTTAAATGAATTTGATACAGTGTGATTTTTTTTCTACTAAATTGTATAACATTTTTTTACTTTCTTTTCTGGACTCTTCTTTATGTCACCTTCCTCATGAATTACCATGCAAAGGCAGAGTCTCCCATAAACCCATTAAAAGTTCTGTTTAATCAAATCAAAACTGAGTTCTATTCCAGGTTTTATATATTTGCTGTTGAGAGTCTTTAAACCTTCTTCAGTTGCAAGCAAATGACGTGATAATTGATGAAGCACGTACTGGATCTCTTAGGAAGCAGGTATTAATAAAAATCAATAACATATTTATCATGCTGTGTTAATGTAACTCAAAAAAAAAGAAGGAAAAAAAAGGGTGTTATTCAACCTTTTCCCTTAACACAGCAGTAGGTACATATATAACTGATGGTTCATTCGAATGAGATTCATTTGAACCATTCACTCTGGAATTTAGAATTGCAATTAATTTTTGCTTCATGTTATCTAGTTTAGTCTTCATTTTGCATAGTCTTTCAAACTCCAACTCCGCAGCATGTGAGCCTCCTTCAAATGCAAACTTTACCTTCCTCTTTCTATCTTTCAACAGTTTCTTCAAACACACATCATCACTGAGCTCCTCCAAGTCCTGAAAAAATAAACACGACGACATGCTAATTGAGGTGAATAACAACTGCAACATATTATTAACAAAATTGTAAACAACATTGGCCACCCTTCCTTGAGTGGAATGCGAGGAAAATGCCCTCTTTGAAAATGTTATTTGCCATGCTATCATTGATATAGCAGTGTTAATTCTCAAGCACACAACGCATAATGATTAAGGAACACAACATTTGGTAGAAATGCACCTTCTTGCCATTTTTGCTTGGCTGAGGTCGAGATATTTCTGGTTGTCTCTTCTTCCTAACGGCGACAACTTTAACGTTCTTCTGAGAATGGGTCATAGTACTTTTTGAGGCCTTTGATTTCGAAAGCTCATCTTTCTCCATATTCTGTAATGGTGTGCGCTCCTCCTTTGAAGCAAAACCCTGAAGCTGATCTGCTCCTCCTGCGCGCTGCTGAACAAAATCCACTCACATTAGAGTTTTATTGCAAATGCCAAGTACTAAGGCAATTTCTGGATATGTGAAATAAAAATAGTCTTACTATAAGACTATTTTAAAACTAACAGAGGTATACATCTGTTAAAGAAAAAACCACTTGAGAGATATTGTGAAGAATTTAAAACTGCTATTACAATCTACACTTGCAAGCTGATTATAAATATGTCAACACTTCTTCAAATCAAAGCTTGTTCAATGCAAAATTTGAACACCATTCATGAGTAACACTGCTAGAAGGTGTCTAGAAGGGGGGATTATAATTATTCAATGAGTTAGGAACGGCTGAATTTCAGCCTGTAAAACAAAACTCTCTTGCATAAATTGGAAAAGGAGAGAGCAAAATAAAGCAGCTTACCTTTCTAGTTTTAAGTGCCATGTAACG
Source organism: Nissolia schottii (assembly GCA_003254905.1). Taxonomy (NCBI): domain Eukaryota; kingdom Viridiplantae; phylum Streptophyta; class Magnoliopsida; order Fabales; family Fabaceae; genus Nissolia; species Nissolia schottii. The sequence continues at coordinate 657,434 of QANU01057090.1, read as the reverse complement.
TGCATTTTTGAACCATTTGCTAACCTGTATTTTCTAAAGCATATTAGTAACTGGAGGTTTAAACAGATAAAGGCTTGCTAGATATGACAGAAGACCAAAAGCAACACTATTAACTGTGTGGTGATCATGTGTAAGGTGTACCAAAAGGAAATACAACTACAGAGGGTATTCAGATGAAGGTAGAAAGATGATACGCTTGAAGAAAGTAAGTCATAACCTTCTCAGGGTCAAGTTCCAACTCTTTTGAAAGAGCATCCTTCATAGATCTTGGAGGAAGTTCATTTTCTGCAAAGACTTGGCGAAGCTTCTGGCTCATTTCATAAGAAAATGAAAGCGACATAAATTAGTGCATATACAACTCGGTATATATTTGTTCTCAAATGGAATTTTGACAAATGACAATAAATAAAAATGGCAAGGGTAACAAATCGTACCTCAACTGCCTCACGAGGAAACCGAAAACAAGGCCTCCTCCAGGTTTGCATGTCCGAAGAATCCTCTCTTTTCACGTTGTTGTGCTCATTGCTGCGATTTTTATTGTGACATTCATGCAAAGTCATAAGAGTATTAACAGCATCAGACTCCTTTTCTCTTCGCTTTCTTTTGCCCCCCGGACCCCAGTCTTCATCTTCACTCACTTGTTCACATGCAGTGGCATCCTTCCCAAACATTTCCTAAAAAAATGTACTCAGATGAAACTTCTTTTACATGATCAAAATTACCCTTCAAATTAAGATAGCAATGAAAATAGGGAACTCTAACTTCTTGTAGTATATCCAAGCACAAAAGCTTTTAGAGGTTCAGTGATCTGTAACTTCAAACATTGAGGACTTTTACTTTACTTTACTGAACCAAAAATTTTATATACTCACATCATAAAGTTTTTTGTAGTCAACGGCTTTTCGCTGCCTACGGCCACAAACAATTTCCTCAGATTCATCAGAATGTATGCATCCATTAACAGCTGAATATTCATGGTTGGCACCTTCATCTATTAGAGAACATTCACTATCAGAAGAACATAAACTAGTAGAACTGCTTAAATCATCAGATGCATTATCATCACTTCCTTCTTCGATGATGTTGTGGCAGTCTTCTCTCCTCTCTGGATCATAATCATCATCTTCAGAATCATCTGATGGCCATTCTTCTTCAGGATTCAGTAATGCGGTATCATCGTCAGGTTTAGCAGCCTCTTCCTTGAATACATCCTTAGTTTATAGGAGAAAAGCATTGTTAGTTGAACCAATACGTTTTATGGATTTGTATCCACTAAAGTGATTTGAAAACTTTTGAAAATAAATTGCAATGGATAACCGTGATGAGAAAATCAAGGGAGAAGACTTACACACACACACACACACACACATATATAGATAGATAGAGAGAGAGAGAGAGAGAGAGAGAGAGAGAGAGACCTGCCAAGTACTGTGCAAGGAGAAGTGAGTTCCAAGATGGGCATTCATTACTTCCAATATTTCCATCTTACATTCACAAAACTTACAAATCCAGCCATGTTCTTCGGGAGGAGCTGCAACGCATAATTAAGCAATTCATGTAATAAAGAAGTCAGCACACTGGAGGTTACAATTTACAAAACAAGTTGATAACCATAGGTAGGAACTCACTATTTTCAGTGTCTAAGGGAGGATCAAGACATCTTTGGTGAAAAGCACGATTGCATGTACCATCACATAGTACAATATCATTATCTGGAAGAGCTTCAGGCAACTTGCACTTTTGACAGTATATCTAGATGTAGATAAAATATAAAAATGGGTTTTAAAATGGTGAGGCTTATCACTTCCATACAAAATCAGGTGTTAAACAGGCTCACAAGTCTTTAGCATGAATGCAAAAAGATTTAACATAGCAAAATGAAGTATTCATAGTGTTTATGCTTGCTCACATGCTCATGGTGATTAGATCCATCTGGAACAATGACAGAATCTTCAATGCTACTCGACGAACCAAGAGAATCCAACTGGCGAATAGCATCACGAATACTAAGTTTACATTTTAAAATCTGCATTCGTGCTCTTTGTAGCTCCTTTTCTGGCCTAATCTTTTCTCGACTGTGATTGGCATTTCCATAAAAGCAAAGAAGAAATAATCATCAGGAACAATGCTATTTGTCAAGCGAAAACTTTGCGTTAAACTATAGCTAATAATTTATTTTCTTATAAGATCACACTGCATTACTGCAAGCTATTTTTTGTGGAAAAGGAGAGGCGGTTAGAGAATCTAAGCTTTACCAAAATCTGAAGAAGAAAAAAGGACAATGGGAAAGTTTTCTCATACCTCTGGCCTTTCCAACCTTCTCCAGAGTAAGCATCAATAAGGTTCTGCTCTAGCTTCATTTTGATTAGAAGGTACCTTGTTCTCCTCTTGAAGCGAGAAGGATCATCAAGATCAGCACTATTCCTTTGCCTTTTCTTCTTTCTCCTTCTCCTTCTCTTTTGAAGCTTTACCTCCCCATCAACATCTTTCCCCTCTTTTCTAGAATTAACAGAAACCTTTTCACCTTGTAGCTTTGAGGACATCTTCTTTGAAGACTTTCCATCAGTTTTATGCAAACTTAGCTTAATAATCAATTTCTTTTTTGAAGAATCCTTGCTAGGCCCCTTGATGGAAGAGTCAGTTGTTCTCTTCCTCAATATGTTTGTGCCATCTCTTTCTGTGTGAGATTTTGATTTCAGCGTAAGCTTCTTCCCTCGGCACTTTGTGCTGCTTGTTTTGACTCTCAAGGATGTATTTCGCTTTGACCTGGTTTGCGCCTTTGAACGACCTGATTTTTGCAACCCTCTATTATTTGATTTCTTGCTACCCCTCATCTTAATGTATGGTCAATTACAAATCCTGAAAGGCATAAAATGGATGGAATGACATTAAAATTACTTGTAAATCATAGTCTAGATCAAACCATTCCTGCACAAAGGACATTGATACCCTAGACAGAAATTGCATTCGGAAATGCAGATTAATGCTGCTTCTTATCTATTGTTGAAATATTGACACACAAGAACTATTCTACAATACAGAAAATAACAACAATGCTTACGAACCAAAAAAAAAAAAAAATGGGAACTACATTTGACCAAATACTTGAGATCGAAGCAGGATGGGACAGTTCACCAAAGGCAACTAGTGGAACATTACAAGAACAGTACTCATTGAAAGACCAAGAACAACACTGAATCAAGAATTGATTGAATTCAGTAAAGAAGGGAAGTTGAGGTGTGATACTTAAGACCCTGATCAATTCCAAAGGCTATATATTATAGGATCCCCAAATAAGCAATCACCAGTCTCATCAATCTTTTCGAACCATGATTCAATCCCTGAAACAAGCATTTATGATCAGAAAGGAGACATACCAAATGCCCCAAAGTGATCACTGCCCCAAATAGCTCAAAAAGGCCTTGACTTGAATCCAGATGTTAACACCCAGATAAGTCCCTGGCAAAAAGAGAAGAAACCCACATGAGTTTTAAGGCAAATTAAGGGAAACAAACATGTAATGGAAGATGAATAGGTTGAAAGATCAGAACTTTCTGCATAGCCCTGAAGCAATCTCACACACAAAAACAAAAATGGGGGAAAGGAATGTGTGCTGAGAAAGCATCACATAAAAGAAGTGACCCTTTTGGAGATTGATTTGAATTTGAAGATTTGGGGGTCCTCAGATTCCCAATGTTGATGTGTGGAAATTTGAAAACCGGAAACAGCTTACCTATTGTTGCCGAGGATATGGAATGAAAGTTTCTTTTTTTCTTTTGGTTCTGGTTTGGCCTAACTGAGTAGTAGTTTATGTTTTGTGTGTTTTGTTGGCACGCACAAAACAAAAACACAATTTTTTTTACTTTGCTGTTTTGGGGAAATCAGATTCCTTGCTAAATGAATGTATCTATCTGTGTTTGTGTGTTGTTGCCAATGTTGTAAATTGGGCGGTGTGTGCGTGTGTTGTCTCAAACCGTCATATTGCAATTTTGTAAGCAGAAGAGTTTACGGAAGCAGCTTTTGTTCTTCGCAGGAAATATGAATATCAGGCTAATTAAAAAGGGGAGATGAATTTTTGTATATATTATGCTTTCGGTCATCGTGTGATCTTCAAAGAGATTGAGCTAATATATATATTTGGGTAAAAAGATTGAGCTAATATTGAAGTTGTTAGAAATGTGTTAGGAAAATTTAAGGATCTAATTTTGATATAGGTTAAAAGGCATATAAAATTATTCATATATCTCTTTATCTGATCGCTTAAATTTTTTATTATTGATTTATAGGCATAGCTTTTATTAGAGATGATCATTGACACTTGAAATTGTCATGAACATACTTGTAGTGAATTATTTTATGTTGTGTTTGGTTGAGGTATTTTCAAATTTTAACATATAAGAAAATTAAAATGATTTAATTGAATTTCCTTCGTTTAAAATTTTTTTAGACAATGGTTTTTTTCTTCGGTATCAAAGTTTTTATAGATAAAATAATTATATTGCATTATTTACAAAATACTTTATTTGTATGATGAAATTGTATTAATTACTTTAGGTAGAGTCTGACCGGTGATTGATAGGATCCTGTCGACGACTGACGATGGTTGGCCCACAATCGATGGTGGTCGTCCAGAGATCGACGTAGCAGTCCTATGATATGGAGTGGCCAGTCGCCGACCAACGATCTGCTGTGGCCAACCGATCTATGGTGGCCAACACGTAATGAACGATGAGTAGTGGATGACAAATGGTCATAGAATTTGAGAATGAGAGAATAGACAATGAGGAGATGTCATAGAAATAAAAAAAATAAATAAATAAAATCCATTATTTTAAAATATATAAAAAAAATAATTGAAAGTTTGAAATTACTTTCACTTGGTAATTGGTATCTAAACAAAAAAATATGTAATAAATCAACTGAAATTCTCTAAAAAAAATCACATTACCTTTTAAAAATACTTCATCTAAACACAACCTTAAAGATTAAATCTTATGGAATAAGAGTTTATAACATACTCTTTAGAGATAAATACCTCACAATTTTTTGTGAGTCTGAATCGGACAATAAATAAAAAAAATTACAAATGACACTTTTTTTTTTTCAAAATTTATTGTTAAAGGGGAATTTAATTGTATGATAGTTAATATATGGAAATTAACTATTTTTTTAAATACAATTATCCAATTTAGTATGGAAAATTTGTTAAACTTGTTGACTTTTCCTGTAACCAACTTATACAGTTATATAGAAAGATAAGAAGTTATCAGTTGACGACCTAAGAGTTTTTACACATATAATATATATAAAAATTATTCTCAACTTTTAAAGAGACAAAAAGTAAAAACGTTATTTTATTTATATACTTATATGTTCATGTAATGTTTTAGAAATTGGACAAAATTGTACTGTAAATTGATTATCCTTTTTGTTCAAACATCTTTCTAGTTCAAATAAAGTTTAATCACAAATTTTACTGTTTAAACTAGTTTAGTGATAAATCGAAAATCTAATCGACCGAACTTTTAAATCATTAATGTATATCTAAAATTTTAGATAAAGGTACTTCAACGTCATATATGAAAGCTACACAGGACAAACAGCAAATGAATATATAGTATTATAGGTAGATAAATTCATACATATCTAAATAAAAAAAGATAAATTCGTGAACTTTTATTTGACACGAAAGAGAGTATCCAAACATGCTATGAAGATAGTAATATATGTTATTTCATAAAAATAACTAAATTATAAGAGCATAACAAGCAATTAAATAAAATATAAATATTTATTTTGAGAGAAAAAAAGATTGATGATCATGCTTTAAGACTTTTCAAGCTATTACAAATATACTTATAAATCATAAACAATATCCTTACATCAAAAATTGAATTTGTGACATTGTGAAATATGAGACTGTTTTTTATCAATTAGACCAACCATCTTTAACCATGAGTTTCTATTTTATTATGGGTTTTTCTAATTATTACTAGTAACCGGTGCTCATAAGAAATTATGAAAAAGGAAAATTTTAATTGGGTATGATTTTTCAATATTTAAATAGTTGACAACTTCAAAATATTTTATTTTTTATTTTTTGACCCATGAATCTGATGGCATTTATTTTGAAAGCTCTTTTTTATTCAATATTTTTGCCATCACCATTTATTGTAAAGAAAATTTGGTCAAAGATCACAAGGTTTTAAGTGTTGAGAGCATCCCTCACTAACATGGAATGTCATGTCATTATGAAAGCAAAAATGTTACATGTACACCTAATTTTATACACTCACACATACACCATTAATAATGCACAAACTTTACTCTCATGAGCGCACAAACATTACAAACTTATAGATAATATTCTCAATTATACTTAATTAAGTGCACAAACATTACAGGCATTTAAACACAAAACTTTATGTATATAAGTATAGGGTGTATGTATGGTGTATATTTTTTGGTGTACGTGTAGCCAGACTCTTATGAAGTGATTAGATTATACAACACTCAACTTATTGTCCTCTTATCACATAAGAATTTTTCTTTATTGTAAGGTGGTTATTTGTTTTTAAAAGAAAAAAAAATCAAGAACTTAGGAGTCCCTAAAAAGTTAATAGGAGAAAACAGAGAGGATAAGCAATCACGAGATTGAACTCTTGACCAAAACGACATCTAACCAGGATCAAATAAGGTGTTAATTGATCTGCAACTCATTGGCCTACTAGTTACTGTAGGATTCCTTTTAATCAATGCAGCAAAATATTATTTACTGTATTAGACTTTTTTTCAATATCAGTCTCATGTTTCTCTAATTTCTTCTAAGCTTCAGAGAGCACGAAGTGGGACTTGTATGTGATTGAGGTTGATTTTCAACTTTTCATGACAATTATAGACACAAAATTGACACAAATAACATTACTCTTCTTCCAATAGAGGCGGTGAGGCGCATCCTTCAGCAGTTTATGATTTAGATTAATATTCTAAATTCTACAAAGATAAAAGTATTCTGCTCATGATTGAGTTTAACATAAACAGCTGATGTTGTTCAGCATGTGATTCTAAACATCCAGTCCCTTGTAAAACCAAACATTCGCTTGTGTTTTCTTTTCAAATTTTTGCAAATTTGAATATATGAATGAATGAGTTTGTGATATACTTATTACAGAACAAGTCCAACCATGTCGGCAGCAGCAGCAGCAAGAGGAATCAGGCACAATAACCAAACCAAGAAGCACTCTTTTTGTATGCAGACATCATTCAATTAACACGTAATTAATAGCAGGGAATTGAATTGAGAATTGTATAGAAGTACAGAGCTTATTTTTATTCATCTAAACACTGCCATACAAAAATGACAGTAGCTTTCTGCCCTGTCTCCTCATCACATCTCAAAACAAAAAAGAAGCATCAAACAATGCAAGCAACCATCGCCAGTTCAACAATCACAATCCTGCTAACAAGAAACAAGAAAAACCAATTACATATATACTTATCATTTATCAACCACCAAATATAACACAGATGAAATAAAGAGCAACAAAATTGCAGTATGATTTTGTAGTATGAAGAACCAGCACGCACAAAAGTTTAAGTTGTTGTATAAGGACAGAAGTGTAATTAGACACGTTAGTTTATCCGAGTTGGAAATGGATATTCTCAATTGAATTTCTTGTCATGTGTTGTCAATGTGATCTCTCACTATCAATTGATGAATTGAACCCCATACATAAAAAAGGCAACAAATAAATTAATGGTGAAAGATCATATTTAATAATACATGACGAGATTCAATTGAGAGAATCCATTCCCCTGTGCATTCCTTTTTCCCAATAATTGGATCATAGATTCAGAGGAGCTTCATGTCATATTTCCTCTTCATACCTGCTTTGAATCAATTTGTTCTTCTCCCAAATCAAACTAGAATTCATGCAGACAACCCCTCACACAATAGCTCTTTTGGCTTATCCGACATCAGACCTCTTAGTTATAATAGCTAAGATAACATGTTTACATAGCAAATAATACATCTCTTTACACGCCCTTCATGCACGAGCTCTTCTGGCTTTCTAGAAACGAGGGTCGGCAAAGATCAAACTCTAAAATAGCAAATAATATGACTTTTTCTACGTCTTGCTTGCTTATTATGTGACACAAACAAGCAAACTGATCTTTAGGGGGGGGGGCATTCACAAATTGCAAATTGATCACTAAGCCTAATTAGGAAAAAGATACAAAACATGACTCAATTGAGTTGAACCAAAAACGGAGCAGATCCACAAACCTGAGAGGGTTAGGATTCATGAGTGGGAGCCGGCGGCCTGGCGCTGGAGGTGCTGCTGGTGCTCGAGGTGGCGGAGCTCGTGGGGGAGGTGGTTGACGAAATAGGAGAAGATCATGCCGCCGAAGCAGACGTGGTAGATTGGAACAACGGAGCTGGTTTCAATGTACTTGGCGGCATAATTGTCCATCGCTCGCGAGAATGCTCTTGTCACGAACCCAAAAGGCCTCATCTTTCAGCTCAATTTTTTCAACGATCACGAATTCACGATCAATCGACACAAACCCTAACACCCCAATTTGGGGGAAAAACACCGGGAACCAGTTTGTGGATATATCTTTGCTTGAATAATCCGTTCAGACCGAATATGGTGGGCCACCCCAAGTTTTTCTTTTTTGTTTCTTTAAATAAAATTCAAGTGTCCTATTTTTATTACTTAATTCAAGAAAATGGTCATTTTCTTTTCTCTCCCTATAATTGGAGATTTGGAGGTGTGTTTTCCTTGTTTTCTACTTAGGTAGTAGATACATGCCATTATCTGGACGAATTTACTTTTTGTACTTACTATTTAAACTATTTATTAAATTATCATAATTTTCAAATTATTTTCCAAACTAGCACAGTTTGGACTGACGGGGTATCCGCGGACTGCGTGGCAAGTCACGCTTTACAAATTCAACACAAATTTGCCTGTCCCGTTAGCGAATTCAACCTACCGTAGCCTATTTACTTACCTCTCCATCCCCATCTCACACCACTCCTCCTCACTTCACCATGCGAAAAATATGGCTTCGTAGGTAAGTTGCAAAAATCGAAAAAATAATTTTGCAAAAAGGCCGAGATGCTCTTTATCGTGCGCGGGGGGAATCCATCGATTTGCATTTCGAAGAGCCCACACAGCTTGCACTCATGCGCGCGAAACCCAACTCCCTTCTCAACTATTTTTACTAATACAACAACTACTAAAGATATATAAACACTTAAAAGATTTGTGATCTAACCAATTTGGGACTAGAGCTTTTGAAATACATATTTTTCAACAAATGTCATAACACTTAAAAGGTTTGAAGGATGCCATGGCTTTGTTCTACTTCTCAAACAATGTAAGGGCAAAAGAGTAAATTCGTCCATTATCTGGGACATATAATTTATTTTTTT
>QANU01057090.1:424007-647617 GCA_003254905.1 Nissolia schottii | reverse complement strand
CCCCCCCCCCCCCCCACACACACACACATTGAGTTGTAGATATAGAATTGCCTTCAATAAAAATAAGAAGACACTTTTGATTTCAAAAACATATTTACAGCAGATAAAGGGACGAAGGTTTTTAAATGTTGAAGTATAACTTACCATTATAAGAAAATATTGTATAGACATAAGATTAATACATCACTTTTGAGTATATATAATTAAAAAAATCCTATTAAATAAAGCTAAAAATACTTAACAGCATATACAATAAAAGTGATAAGACTCATTTTTATTATATATGTATTCAAAAATAAAATGTGAGACTTCTATTCAATATTCAAGTAAGAGCTTTTCTATAGTCAATTAGTGTTCAAGGCATTGATGTTCACTAACATTTTTATGCTTAGAGTAACGAAATAGCTTCATATTAAATCTTCTTGTAAATTCTCTTACATAATAAAAGGTAAAGATGTAATTATTATTCATTTTAAACAGAGACGAATATATTAATTATTAAAGATAATCCTTAACAATTGATGTAAACAAGAAGTGTTCTCACGTGGAGATGTGAATGTTAATTTTGACAATCCCCAACCATATTCCATTATAACCATTGCCTTTCGTTTTCATTAAAACTAGAAAAATGATACTCATCTTCACATCAAAATACACTAACACCCTAAATACTATATAATGAGATTTAGCGGAAACCATAAAATATAATAAAAATAATTCAGTCACTCTTCATCTCTATCAAATCACTTTCTTTTTCTCTTTTGCTCTTAATCCCTTGACTCTATTTAAAACACGTGAATATTAATATAATAAAATAAGTATCAACATAGTAAAGATAGATATTAATATATTATAAAGGAACATTAACGTTTATAATAAAAAGTAACGTTCATTATGTCTATTGTGTTGGAGAGAGAACATGTTGATACCTATATTCATTTTGTTGATACCTAGATCTATTATGTTGAAGAGAGAATATATTGATACATATCTTCATTATGTTAATGATTATATCTATTACGTTAATACTTATTCCTATTATGTTAATACCTTTGAGACGAATGAACTTGACGCTAGAGTGAGAGCAGAAGAAAAAGAAAAAGGTATCAGACTGATATATTTTTAATATGTTGATACATATTTCTGTTTGTTATATTATGTTGATACCATCGTGTGGTGTGAACTTTACACAAGAGTGAGAGCAAAGAAAAGAGAGTTTGCTCACATTGTCACCCTTTCATGATTAACATACGCATACATAAATCTCATTATGTGTTGCAAGAGAGTACTAAGAATGTACACATATTGATTCGTAGAAATAGCAAACTTGTTAAACCAAACGCTTTAGTTACAAGTTCTAAGGAGTGACAGTGTTAGTTGATATTCTTTAAATGTTCAAACAACCAGCTGCTAATTTTAATAGCATTTTTGTTTTATTGAATCACATTTTTATTTTGAGAATAAAAATAAAAACATTATTTGGTGATGTGAAATCCTTGCTAATCAGAGAGTTACAGGTGCGTGAGATGGACAAGTCCAGGTTGTCTTCTTGTCCATGAGACATATTGCAACCTTGTAAGCATTGAAAGGACTATGGGCATTATGGGAATTTCAGAGCAAACAGAACAGAACCCGCCTTTTTCTATTTATTGAAAATGAAATAACAGAATGTGGTCAAATATTTCATAAATTAGTTAAGTCACAGACAGCTTCAAACTACCATAATACCCCTCTCATTGTTGCTATCTTTTCTTGCTTATTATTATTTTTTTTTAAGTGATTGGAAGGAAAAAACGACAGTGTTTTCCAGAGATAGAAGGAAGAACAATCACCTTTGTTGTTCCTCCTCCTTCTTCCTCTTTTTCCTCCAATCCCCTTTCAAAATTCAATAATAAAAAATAAATAAAATAAAAAATAAAAGTTTTGTTGTTGAATGGAGAGCTTCAGAAGGGCCTATGGAGCTCTCAAGGATTCGACCAAGGTTGGCCTAGCCAAGGTCAATAGCGAATACAAGGTATTCAATATCTTCATCAATATTTTTATTTTTCCATTTTTTTTCTCTTTATTATTTAAAATGAATTTTCTCTGTTGCATTTTTTTTTTATATTATTTTCTGAAGGAATTGGACATTGCAATTGTAAAGGCCACCAGTCACGTAGAACATCCTCCCAAGGAACGTCATGTTAGAAGTGAGTCATTAAAACCTTAATTTGTTCAATATAGAATTATGCCTTTTTCTTCTATTTAGATGTTAATAATAATAATAATATAGTTACAATATCATCACGAAATTTGTTCTTTTTTTTTTTTCTCTCTCTAAAATCTCATTGCATGCAGGAGGGGAATTAAGAAATGAAATCAATCATCACTACCATAATTTCAAATTTGACTGCTTTGTTTAATAACAAATAAATAAATAAATAAATAAAACTTTGCTCTGCATTGCAGAAATATTCTATGCCACAGCAGCACATCAACCACGAGCAGATGTTGCATACTGCATACACGCACTTTCCAAGAGACTTTCCAAGACCAGAAATTGGATAGTATGTTCTTTCTCACACTGAAGTGCTTTGACATGTTGTCGTTTGAATTAAATGCACTAATTAACAGCTAAACAATCTTTAAGAGCTCAATGTTTATATGGTTTTGTTGTGATTGAATGATGAAATGATAGGTTGCCATAAAGACATTGATAGTGATTCATAGGATTTTGAGAGAGGGTGACCCTACCTTCAGAGAAGACATTCTAAACTACTCAAGAAGGGGACAAATTCTCCAAATATCCAATTTCAAAGATGACTCTAGCCATCTAGGTAAATCATATAGTTGTGTGTTGTGAGGATCATTTTGTGGTAACTCTTCTACCATATTAGACCCTTTTGGTATTGGTAACATTATTATTGTTGTTATTATATTCTCATGCCTAACTAGATTTCTCTATGCAGCTTGGGACTGTTCTGCATGGGTTCGAACCTATGCATTGTTTATAGAAGAAAGGCTTGAATGTTTTAGAGTCCTTAAATATGACATCGAGTCCGATCGTTTGCCAAAATCAGCATCAGCTTCAACTAAGGTGTGTGCTTTTCCTTTTGTTTTACAGTTTAATTTCTATGCACTCACTGTGTCATCCAATTAAACCTTCTCATATAGACATGAGTTTTGACATAGTGAGTGCGAAAGTAAAAAAAAGTGTTTGCTGATGTGGCAAGATTTGACAGGGACACAGCAGAACCAATAGCAGAACGACGACCTTAGGTAGTGAGGAGCTGTTGGCACATATGCCTGCTCTGCAGCAACTTCTATACCGCCTCATCGGTTGTCAGGTGAAAACTATTAGCAAGGGAAACTCATGTTTTGGTATTTGCATGATCCTGATGCATTTTCTGTCCCTTTCTGGTACTAGGGACAAGAATTGGAACAAAGACACAAAGATAGAATTCTTTTTTTTATTTTCTGTACTTCACTGAAGCTGGAATAGAGGGAACAAATTTTTTTTTGCCTAGGGTGATACAGAATTGGGGCCTAGAGGGATAGAAATTTCGATGTCTCTATTCTTGTGTCTTTGTCCCTATGTACTAAACGCAGCCTCAGAAAACATTTAATTGATTTGCTTTAACATCTTGCAGCCTGAAGGATCAGCCTACAGCAATCAACTAGTACAGTATGCGTTGGCCCTGGTATGCTTGTTTTGTCGCAATTGCATGACTAGATATGAAATGCAAATGTTTTTTATGTATATGTTCAATGCAGATTGAAACTGATTTCTGCCAATAAAGAGCTTTTAGAATTATATGCAGCACTGAGACTTTCTGTGACTTTATCATTCTGGTTTCGGAAATTTGATTTAGGTATTGAAAGAGAGCTTCAAAATATATTGTTCCCTCAATGATGGAATCATAAACCTTGTGGAAGTGGTAAGTGTCTATCAAAAATCAATTTTCCTTTTTCTGATCACTTCACTTGAATTTTAAAAACTGTACTGACAAATGAAATTTTTTGCAGTTCTTTGAAATGCCAAAGCACGACGCGATAAAGGCTCTTCAGATTTATAAAAGAGCTGGCCAACAGGTTCACGATGATGCGTTCCTTCGGATACATTCTCATACTTGCTCTCATTTGATGATTGTTCTTGTTACTATTATTGCAGGCTGAACTACTTGCTGAATTCTATGATTACTGCAAGGGCTTGGACCTTGCCAGGACTTTCCAATTCCCAAATTTAAGACAGGTTCATTCTTTTTCTTTCTCATAACGAGATTTTTCTTTCTCTTGATATTGGCAACGGTTTCTCATTTAAGTTCTTTCCTGCAACAAACAGCCACCTCCCTCTTTTCTTGCCACAATGGAAGAATACATCAAAGAAGCACCTCAGAAGAAACTGGTAAGAAAAAGAGTATAATACAAATTGGAAAAAATAAAATTGTGCATTATATATGTTGTTTTTGTTCTAATAATTGGTCATACAACCTCAGGAGAAAAAGGAAAATGATCAACCACCTCAAAAAGAAGAACCAGAAACCAGAGAGCCGGAAGCGCCTCAAGAGAATGAGAAACAAGACAAAGTCAACGACGAAGAACCCGAAGAACAGCCTATAGAGGAGCCTGAATCCCCTCCACTGATATCAACTGATGACACAGATGACTTGCTGGTATATTCTGGTTTAATTTGGTAATGGTATGCTATGCAAGTTTGTGAAGTTGTTGGTTTGAATGAATATATAACAAGATATACTTGTGCTACCTTTTTTCAGCGTCTAGATGAAGTAAATCCAAAAGCTCTAGAACTGGAGGAAAGAAATGCTTTGGCACTTGCAATTGTACCACCTGGTGGTAAGGCCATGAGTTATTGATAAATTGTTCAGGAAATATTGTGTTTGGTTTCAATTTTCATTTCTTGTGTTTCCTGTTCTCAGGATTTTGTGAAGGAAACAGTGAAAACAATGTGTTTGGTTTCGTTTCATTTACAGTGAAAACGGAAAACACAGAAAATGAAAACCGAAACCAAATGCACCTGAATCATTGCTCATCCTAGTTCACATGCATTATTACTAGGACTACATCCAACTTGTGTCAATGCTTTTTCTTTTCTTTCTTTTCCTTTTTAAATCTGCACCAATGTCTATCATTTATTTAACAACACTGTTTGATACTGAATGAAATTCTAAGATTTGGCAAATTTTATGCAGGAAACAATCCAAACAATCTTGCTTTAAGTAACATTGGGGGTACTACTGGTTGGGAACTTGCACTGGTTACCACACCAAGTAACCATACCAACCAAGCGACAGACCGCAAAATGGTTTGTCTTTTTTTTTTTTTTTCCGCCACTGTATCCCTTGCTACTACCTCTGATTTCAAATAACTGTCCATCTTTTGAATTCTATTTTTCCGCTGATTTTATGCCCTTTCTTATGTTTGAGTCAGGCTGGTGGGTTTGACAAGCTACTACTAGACAGTTTGTATGAAGATGAGAATGCAAGGAGACAACTCCAACTCCAAAATGCAGGTGGTTATGGATATGGGGCAACTGCTATACACAACCCCTTTGATCACTACAATCATCATGATCCATTTGCAATGTCCACCAACATAGCACCCCCAACTAATGTGCAAATGGCACTAATGTCTCAGCATCAGATGATGTTTCAACAGCAGCATCAAATGATGTACCAACAACAGCAACACAACATGATGATGGTCCCTTACCACCAGCAGCAGCAACAGCAGCAGCAGCATCCACATACTCAGTACCCTCATCAACATATGCAACTTATTGGTTCTTCTAATCCATTCAGTGATCCTTTACCTGTTCCCAGTTATCCTCACAGTTCCATGCAGCACCATCAAGGGCATTACAATTTGATGTAGAGGATAAACATTAATTTTCTTAAACAAAAGTGAGAGGTTATGAAAGGATTCATTTTTCATGTGTGCACCCCGTACTTTAAAATTAATTTGAAGTATTGGTCCAAAGTTTAAAAACTTAGTAATCAAGGTAGAAAAGAAAACACATCTCTTCAAAACGTGAGTATAATTGTCCTAAGATGGTCTAGTTTGGTTGTCACCATATAAACGACATGATTTGTGAATTTGGCTAAACAATAATCATAATAATAATAGTGATGATGATGGTGACAATAGATTAATTGCAAACTGAAAATTAGAAAACCGAACATGGACCAATCTTTCCTTCTGGCAAGCACGGTCTATATGATTCAATCTTAATGCTATAGGATCTCGTATGGATTATGTCTTTGAATATTTCAACAACCGGAGTCATGATTTAGATTTTATTAATGAAGATTCCTATTCCACAAATACAAGATTCGTTCCCGTGACAATTACAAGACAGGTTGATCAATGAGAACTGTTAAGGGCTAAAAACCAGGTCCGAGAG
This sequence comes from Nissolia schottii, assembly GCA_003254905.1. Lineage (NCBI taxonomy): Eukaryota > Viridiplantae > Streptophyta > Magnoliopsida > Fabales > Fabaceae > Nissolia > Nissolia schottii. The sequence goes on along the minus strand of QANU01057090.1, from coordinate 641,217 downwards.
CTCTAGCCCTCAAAGAAGGAGAGGAGCTCACGTTCTCTAAGGACCTAAAGGGCCCAACCCACTAAGGAGCAGAAGAGACTCTCCACTTGGTCGGATCGGCCCAAAGAGAGAAGCTTCATGGCGCTTAGAGGAGGAGAAGTTCGTAAGCCCAAAGACTCCAAACTCGGTCCGGCCCAGCATGGCCAAGAGGAGGTAGCGGCGACCTTCCCTCCCCAGTCCACAACCAACTCCTGGATAAGCGGGAAAAGATAAACCAGGGAGCGAATAAGCAAACCCCCCGCTTTATCTCTATCTTACCTCTATCTTTGCACTCTAAGTTCATCTATAAAAGCACACGACCCCTCGGGTCACCAGGTACCTCTCATTCTTCTCTTAGAGAACTCTCCTAATCCCTGTGTTTACTTGAGCGTCAGAGTGCCTTTGCAGGTACACCCTGCCGCCGTACTCTCTCCGAAAAGAACCAGCTCGGAGCCCTCATCCAGACCTCCGAACCCGCTTGGAGCCTTCGCCCTCGGCCCTAGAGCTTCCGTCAAGGCGCCTCCCTTACCGTTCAAGTAACCTCGTACCTTATACGAATTACTTGCGAGCAAGAACAAAGATTTGGATTCTCAGATTTTGCAGTAATGACACGAAGGTTTTAAGGAAAAGCACAATTAGTTTTAGATATGAATTTTCTCCTGTCACATTACCAAGTGATTTATGTCCTTTTCTCCTGCTTCAATGATAAGAAAAACAGTGAAATAAATAGTTAACCCCACATTTCTTTTTTCGCAGTAAGAGAAGGATATGGATGAGAGGTTTGTGCAGTGAAGTTATAACTCTGCCCTGCAATCTTCCCTTCCATTATGAAAGGCAGCTACCATAAAAATCATTTGCATATAATTATGTATTTTCTTAACCAAACAACAGGATTCTTCTGATTCTTTTCCTTAAAAATTCTAGCACTTCTCTTCTCTTTTTGGTTTTTCAAACACATTCACACGTATGAATAACACATCACACTTTCTTCACATCAAAGAAAACCACCTCATTTCTCTCTTCAAAAGAACGATTCACGAGCAATGATACCAACATGCACCATAGATTCTTTGACTGTTCGCTCTGCTTCCTTTGAGTGGGAAATCGATTCTTCAAATGAATGGAAGACAGCGAAAAAGAAATAAGAGTTTATTGGAAATTCATGCACTGCTAAGACTCAAGCTCATGTGTTAACTTCAGAGACAAAGCTAAACGTTGTTCCCCCTTATCAAGTCTACTAATGTTTATATAATATACAAAAATACATAATACATGTATGCGTAGAATTGAGCACATGTTTGATCGTTCTGAGGAGAGGAATACTCAAATAAGCTTTTTGTTTACTAGTTGCATGAATACATACAAAGCCCATTTTAAAGGTTCAAAGTGACAACATCGAAATTATTCAACATATACTGGTTATTTTAACAGCCTGATCACCGACCAACTATGTACAAAAAAACATTGAGACCAATTAGAGTGAGAGGGGGTTAATCCCAAAACCACCAGAACGGCACCTGTAGGAATTTCCGTTTGCATGCTAAAATCCTTCTAAGCAAGCTTCTATCTTCAAATAGCTTAGTTCCCCCCCCCCCTTTTGACCTTTTCAATGAGCTTAGGTTGTGACCCTGAAAATCGTACATAATTTATCTCAGCTGGGTATTATTTCATTGAGGTGCAAACATGTCCGAATTCAAAGACAATGCTCAAAAGATGTAACGAAGAAGCAGGGAGCAGAGTTATACATATTAAAAGAAACATTTGGCACTGTAGAGATACAACAGTTAGGGTTGGTCTCACATGTTTATGCAGTCCTATTGTACAAACACTACAAGCATGAAAAGTCACATACCAGTATTAACAATTTCACATTAGCACTATGGACATTTCAGAAGTTGATGGTAAATAACAGTGACTAGTTTTTGAAAGAAAGAGCAGAATAGAAATATAGGATGTAGCAATCCTGTGACAGTTGAAGGCAACAAGGGTGACATGACTAATTGAAAGAAGAGGAACAAAAGACCGAGCAATAGAGGAGAGAAGAAAGAATCTACAACAAATGTTGGAACTTTGAACCAACAATACTATCAAAAGCTAGCATCTTGCCAAGTGTTTTTTCAATTCCATATCTCCCTTGTTTATTTTATGTTGAACCAACAATACTATCAAAAGCTAGCATCTTGACAAGTGTTTTTTCAATTCCATATCTCCCTTGTTTATTTTATGTTTGGCACTCCAAAATCATGCATAAACATTAGAAAGATTTGTCAGTTCTTAATTGCAGAGAAAGCATGAAAATTGGCATGCATTACCATATGTTAATAAGTTGCCTATCAAGCAACAAAAGAGGAAATCCCCTCATAAAAGCATAATATCAACAAAATAACATCAAGGGTGACATGAGGAACTTGAAAGCTAAAGATATTTGCTCACCACAGCAACTGGCTGAGGTGAATGATGGCTCATCCTTCCTCATCCTCCGAAAGAGTTATGTTTTCTGGAAATGTCAGAACCTTAACTTGCACGGTCATGTCCACGCCTTCTGGGCTATTCAACTCCACACCAGCATCCCCGCCATGAGGAGATACATTCTCTGAAAGTCACAAAGATACAAGCATTTGAAAATTGTTCTAAAAACCAGTTTTTAGCTAGCATTATTCTCCAGAAAAACCATAAACAAGTAGATTGGCATAATTATTTATTTTCAATTCTGAAATGGATATGGTAAATGCCAAAAATGCTGAATTTTCCTAAACCCTAGTATCATCCATATCAGGATGAATTTTCCTAAATGCAAGAACAAGCAACATCTCTAGCTACTTCTCGGAAAAGAGTATTCATTTGCCAATCCCAACTCGTGATTTCTAATCAATCAAAAAGATTCTATGCAATTCTGCGATTAACAGTCCCAATTTTTCATTCAAATCAGGCGAAAACACCCCCAGTAACCTAAAAAATCATCAATTTTGTGTCCACGTAATACGAATTGCTTCTAAATACACGATGAAGGTTCCAGAATAGGTTAAGAATCACAACTTCAGATCTGCTCAATTAAAACAAAAAAAAAACCTAAAAAGAAGGGGATAAATTGAACGGAAATTGGAAGAAGGGGGAAAAAAGGAGGGACCTTGAATGAAGAATTGCTGAGAGGAAGGCCAACCGCGGAGGGTGGAGACAACGGGGAGAGGCTTCTGCTGCTGCTGCCGCCGCTGCTGCTGAAGATGCTGCTGATGGTGATTCGTGAAATTGTGGATGAAGGAGGCGACGCTGGAAGCAGAAGGCGACGGCGGGACCCAGAAGGAAGAACCCGGACGGAACGGGAGCCAATCGGGCGTGGCCTTCCTCACCATGATCCTCTGGATGTGATCGTCGAGAAGCTTCAGCGCCACATCCAACTCCTCTCCTCCCTCTCTCTCCTTCTTCGACTGGGGCTTCGGTTTCGTCGCCTGAGACGATCGGTGGCGGTGACCCACCACCGCCACGCGAGGGGCGGCGCTTCCCCCCTTCAGGGTGGTGGAGGCGGTGGTGTGACGGAGCAGCGCCTTACCGATGAATCTAGCCATTATTGTTCCCGATTCTCTCTCTCTCTCTCTCTCTCTCTCTCTCTCAAACGGAAGAGAAGAAGAAGCAGCAGCAGCAGCTTGTAATAATGAAAGAAATAAAAAAGGAATTGGATAATTTATTTATGTTGTCTGTCTTGGGAACTTTTTATTTTGGGATACTTAGAAATTAACTATTTACCAGCTGTTAATCTGAAACGTGTCATTCTTTCCTTGGCTTCTCCGATTTTTATGCATATTAACAATATTTTAGATATGACTATATTAAGAGCTGAACTTTACTGAATAAAATCCATCAAATTATCAATTATTAATTCATCCCTTTGTTGACATTGACCTCCACTAAGACAATGGCGTGTGCGGTTCCTGAAACGGTGCCGTTTAGTTCGCAACGCTCCTACTTGATATCAATCTTGGGGTGTGTGTGTGTGTGTGTGTGTGTATATCTAGTATTATTCAAGTGTCCGTGAAGCTTTGCTAATGCTATTTATTCCAACATTGCTCAAGGGCGATATGAACTTGTTTGATAAAGAAAATGTTTCTTATGAAGTGTGAGTAAAAATAAAATGCAGGGTATAGTAGGTAAGTTCTGATTTTATTTTACTCCCTCCGAAGAATAACAATAGTCATTTTCAGTCTTTGGACTTAATTTTTTTTCATGCCAGAAACTGCATTAGGTTGACTGCATGGTGCATAATGACTAATGACTACTGTATTTTCAAATTTTGGCTTTTTAAATATGTTTTGAATGGGTGACAAATTTTTGAAATTTAGTTCAAGTCCCCCTAAAAAAGATTTGTTTTTGGTTATGGTCTAAACATACTAAAAATATTTGGTTTTAGAAATAAATATGAATTTATGTATGTAACCCAGACATGTACATATTCATCTCTCTCATCATCCGCAAACTTTGGGATTCATGTGCTACAGAAGAAGTAAGAAGTGAAGCAGAAGATACTCATTTTATTGGTACTAAAAGAAGTGTAAATAATTACAAATTTATATATATATATTTACAGCTCAACATCAATCAATGTAACATTCATTGGCCTCACATCTCAGTCAAAAGATTGCTAATTTTCCTAAGCTCCTTGAGAGCTGTCATTGCAGTAACTTGCCCTTTATCCGCTGAAGCTCCCTGGCCCCGGTCTTGTTGAAAAGCAGACTCAATTACCTGTCACACAAAACAAGAATCTGAAACATCAGTTTGAGGATTCCACAGCATTTCATGAACAACTTAGCTTTTACAAAATGATATAGGAAAAATATCCACAATTTGTATCTTCACTCCCTAAGGGTGTGTTTGTTTCATATTCTAAAAGAGTGACTAAAAGATTATGGTGTGTTTAGTTTTAGTTTTCATTTTCAGAATTTATTCTTCCTTTTAGGAATTTATGAAAGAAACGGGGAAAACTATAAAATTCAGTTTCTTATTTTCATTGTTAGTTTTTATTATTTCTTTCACAAAATCCTAAAAACATGAAATTTTAAAAATAAAAACTAACTAAAATGGAACACGTCCTTAATTTTGTTTGTATAGTTAAAAAAGTTGAAAACGGATTTTTCTGAAAAGTTTTGAGGTTGTAATTATTTTGGCGAGAACTACTTTTTTATAATAAGCCGAAACAACATGGAATTTACCTGAATATGCTCAAGCATAGACTGCGCAATATTCCTCAAAGTACTGGTCGCGTTCTGGTCTACAGAGTCCCCTTTGCAACTAACAGAACTACAATGGCCATTATCTGTAGAAGAGGGTGTTGTATTACTTTGGTTATCACAAGTGGCAGGTTTCTCAGACTCAGAATCACCTCCACCTTTCTCGGACATAAGATCGCCGTTGTTCCGTCCAAGCCTCCAAAACCACTGGAACTTGTTCAGTTTTTTGTCCTTTGAGCGTGTGGCTGAATTTCTTGGGGAAACACCATTCCACCCTGGCATCTGGGATAAGTTATCAGGACCATCGGAGACAGGAAGCGGTGAATCGACGGGACTACTTATAGTTTCATTAATCTCATCAAGGGATAAATTAGATGCAACGCTACTTTTGTCAGAGTAATTTCCGCGATCGTTGGCCTCATTACAAGGACTAGCAGGGCCAGAAATTATAAACAAGTTTTCTTCACTGCCAATGTGTCTACTCATATATCTATCCTCAGAGCCACCATCTTGTTGCGCCACTGCAACTGCTACAGAAAGATTATCCTGCTGCCATATAATTTCATTACAGTGCAGGTTTTCTTTATCTTCCTCTGAGCCATGTTTCTTACTAAGATCTTCGGACAAACCGCGCTTAACAGTTGCCTTGGATTCCATTTTGCCATCCACAAGCTTTGATCATGAAGGGTCAGATTCTGCTCTTTTTAAACTGAACTTTACCTTTTCTGTCCAATTCTTTTTCTGAGTTGGAACCTGATTCTTTACTCCATCTTGCTTAAGTTCTTCCGCCCTGTGGGCAACTCTCCATTTTTCTTCCCAGTAGCTCTCAGATAACAAGTTCAGAGAAGTTCTTGGAGAACTTGATTCGAATGGAAGGGTCACAGATCTTGCAATAATTGATTTACCTTGGTTATGAAACCCCACAGATGAAGGTGTTGAGGATGAAATATCAGTACTTAATGCAAGAGCCTGTAACGATTTAGCCTTCTCTAGTAGCTTTTTAATATTAGCGTTATCTGGGAAGTTTAATAACCTCTTAAGACAGATTGTAGGATTTTCAGTTGCGAGTAGTGAAGATCTTAAATGAAGTAACATTGCTACAGCCATGGCTGAGATAAATGCTCCACGAGATGAATTGAAGATCCTAAAACGAGAATCTGCATTGTCCTCAGAATGCTTTTCCACTTTACTATTATCAGCTAAAAAGATCTCATCCCAGATGATCAAGAGATTGTCAAGCGAAAATTCACGTCCAAATAAAACACGCAACCAGCGGAGAGCGAAGTACTGGGGTTCAACCCCGAGATCAACAAGATGGCTGTGCAGTGAGGAGTCAACATGAGACAACAAATGATACAATGCATTAGAAGCTTCAATTACAGGAGGCAATCCAGTGTGGGACCCAGCTACAGGCGAATAAGAGAAGAAATCGGCCATTGCAACTGAACCACGAGCCCCATTCATTAACGCATCAAACATACAGTAAGCATCATGTTCCATGAATTTCTCAGATAAAACAATGCCCAGTTCACCTTCAACCCCATATGCGTCACCAAGCAATACTATGCTCTGTATACTAGGATCAAGCTCATCGAGACTCTTGATTTTCGACGTATTTTCATGGGAACCAATTTCATCCTCCAAGTCTGCAGATTTTCTAAAATCAAAGCTGTAAGGAAGATCATTCTCTTGATACAAAAGGCTGTCAAATCTGTCGGTGAAGTGATCTTCGTGAAGCTTACGTACTTCTGACAGACGTTCCACATCAACTTGGAGCACGTAAAGCAGCGGGGCAAGTAACTCATGCATTCCTATAAAATAAATAAATGAATCCATTTAAAAAATTGACATTTGGCTCAAAAGACCATGCTTTAAAACTGTGAGAAACGGTATAACCCATGTAACTTATTTCCAACAATTTCTCTCTCCCGACTTTTCCTCATCAGTTTTCTTTTTATCCCCCCTCACACTTTGGCAAGTGTATTCGTACACTTTTTGCACCAACAATTTTCGAGCCATTAAGCACTCCTCATCCATTTAAGTCAATAACGTAAAGTCAACTATTTACATAACATTATACTGAAGCAAAACCAATTATACAGGAACCTGGAAGCCTAACTAAGGGCATTTATATTATACCAAGGAAACAGATTTCCCAACAATTTGATCATTTCATGTTAATTAATGAATGAATCTCACGATAAAGCAAATAAAGTTTCTGATCAAAGATTCATAAATCTAGATAATGGAGCAGCAATCAATGCGAGCGTAATTAAAAACTTGTTGATAGTAACGAATATATGATAGAAATATTAACATGAGATTGGCTATGAATAAAGCACATGATGAACCATTTGGTGACTGGTGTAGTAAGTTTTTCATCCAATTAGACGTACATAGGGTAAATTATAGAAGTTTGGGAGGAAAAAATAGGACACCTGTTATAAATGGGAAGTTTACCTAAACTAAAGATGGGTGCACTACAATTACTTACGTGGAGCTGGAAGGAAAGATAAGACAAACATCCCCAACATAAGAAAACATTTAAGACAAACACTCGAAGGTAAATTCCCTTTAAGTAAAGGCATTGTCTGCATCTGCAAATATTGATTGCCAAACAACTTACCTTGTCTATAACCACACTCTGGGTGTCTGAGACACCATATTAATAAAATCCGTCTCAATAAGCCTTGGCATCCTGGTGTCTGGAAGTAGCTTCCATGTTCTGGGTATAAACGTGATAAATCCTGATCAACCATCCTCTCCAGCTCTGCATTGCGAAAAAAGCGACTCCATGTGCTGTCTGCATATAAAGGCCATACTATTGTCACCACGGATAAATCTCACTAGATGGAGTGTCAGACTAGATATACTAGCTAGAACTCTACTTGATGGCATTCTAAAGTTTAGGGACGACACAATGACAATATATTGCAACGAACTAGTTTCTTTTCTTTTATATCTACCTCCTTTTTATGCCAAGCATTTGTTGATTGCAATCAACTCTTTGCTTAACCATCTTGCGGGCTGAGTTGCTGCTAAATCAAATCAGCAAGGAGCATGGCTATATTCATCATATACAGGTGGAAGGAAATAGTGTACATTAGCATTGCAGATACCAAATACGCTCTCTACCCAGTAAATAGGACCTTATGAAAGTATATTGGATAAATCAAGGATCTATAACCAGATATAGATTTATCTACATGTAGTATGTAGGAATGGAGCGTGAGAAAACATGCTCAGATTTACCTGGATTTTGTGAAAGTGGGTTGTCCATGACAAGATTGGGTGGACTACTTCCATCTTTTGGAATATGCGGATCAACCAGGAGGCGCCCTCTCACATTGGCATACCTGACACAATAGTAAAGAGTTCATGTTTACTAAGCAAGATAGTGTATGTTTAGGAAAGTCATAAAATTAAACTTATTTCAATAATTGCATTTTTATATATTCGAATATGAAGCTACTAGGCTACTAGCTGAACAAATATACAGTTATTTTTAGTGTACAATTATGACAAACACCAAGAAACAACAGGATCTAACAACTCATCTCTCGATATGGCAATACTATACGTGACGATTAAATTGTAATGGAGGCAAATGCCAAATCCAAAATTTATGCAAACAAGTTGAAGTAACGCTCAATGCCAAGTTAAGAAACAGCTAATTCTCTTTTCCACCAATAAAACAGAGAAGAAATAAAATAGTAATCACTTTAACTGAATCAATACAACCCAAAATTGTATTGTCAACATTTCTCGAATTAAGATACTCAAAATTTCCTTTATTCCCGTGATCCTCTCTTACTTGTTCATGTGATTTTAACTATTGAGAATAGAGAAACAAAACCAAGTAATCAACCACATACAAACAAAATCATCTATAGCATACTGTTATGCTTATCATCAATACCAAGGAAACTATCTCAAAATTGGGATTTTTTTTTAAGGGGAATACCCTAGTTGCTCCTTAACTTTTCAAGAGTACTCACGTTAGTCCATTAAAAAAAAATAACCCCAATTGGTCCCTAAATGCCCCGGATTAATTCTTCATTAAACCTTAAACATTTCAGACGAAAAATCTAACGAGGGTAACGTTAAAGTTTGAAATGTTCTTGCACCAATTACGGCGTTCCCTTTTTTTAAAATACATGCGACATTATGGTTCTCAAAGGGAAGAAGGAGACAGAAACAGACAAGGGTAAGATGGCTAGAAACACCAATCAATACAAAGCTCTGAACTTTGCACTGAATTTGAGGAAAATACAAATACACAAAGCGCATAAATTGGATTAAAACTCAGAACAGAACAACGGAAAATTTTAATTTATAAAATCATCAAATCAAAAACGCCATAAGGCATGATTATTTGAGCTGAAATACCTCCTTCTAGAGTCGGCGGTGGCACGGCGAAGAACATCAACGGAAGTCGAAGACGGCAAAACCCCGAGACTCATACGCCACTGCAAGCCTCTGAGATCTCCCAATCGCCGAGTCTCCGGCGGCGCCGATCCCTGAGAAACGGCGTCGGAGCTCGAAGTCGACGGCGCGGACGACAATTCCGGCAATGGCGGAACCATCAGAGCTGGAGGCATGCTCAAAGGCAACGAGAATCAAGACGAAATAAAAAAGCAAGCTTTGCAGAAAAAAAACCAATAAAACTTGAGTAATTTTCTGAAGCACAGCCCCCAAAAATGAAACGAATTACTTGAATTGCAATCTGGGGCGGCGAAAATTTGAAAATTTCAGCCACGCAACACCGAATCGTTGGAGAAAGAAGAGAATTTATTATTGGGGGATAAGAAGGGTAAGAAAAAAAAAAAGAAAAAGGGGAATGAGCTGAATTGAAGGGAAGAGAATTAGGGAGGGGTGGCTTAAATTACGCGGCGAATTGGGAGATGAGAACGTGTGTAGAAGAAGAGAAAGGGAATGATTGGGTGAGTTGCATGTTCCTTCTGCTCATTTTCATCTTCTACTTCTTTCTCTCTCTCTCCGTTTCAGAAGAGAGAGAAAGAAATGAGACAGAGGGGGAAAAAAATTAAAATATAAAATATAAAGGGAGGTGTTACTGTTATATGTATGTGAAAGGTTGAGGTAAATTAAGCTGTCATCTTCTGCAAAGTCCTTTTTTATTAGTATTTTTTGAAGAGTGAATGCAACATTGTCTTTGTGAGTGGTGGAAATTGTCAATCTCGTGTTTGGTAAAGGAGAAAACTCGTGGGTCAATGTTGTCTCAATTCATTCTTCAAAGATTATTTAGATAGTCTCATGTTTATTATTTTTAGAGTAAATTCCACTACCTCTCTTATGAAAATGAAATTATACTAATATTTTTCCTATTTATTTAGACACCACTCATCTATTTATTATGAATATTAATCTTCTCTAATAATTATAAAGTTAATCGATGTCTCTAATAATTATAAAGTTAATTGATGTTTATTATTAAAGTGTTTTTATCTATTAATTATTTTATATTTTTATATTTAACATACTTTACCATCTCATATGACTCTCTTTTGTAAATATATGTCTTGTTAAGAAATGTCTCTTAACATGTTTGATTTTCAAATAGAAATACTCAATTCTATTTATAAATAACTTTTTTTTTACTTTTAAAAGAAATGTAGAAGGACATATAAAGTTCAAGAAAACATTTATAAATCTTAAATGCTTAAAAAAAAATCATATACACAAACTAATAAAAGTTTTCTAAAAAGCATGCATGCGTCTTAATAATTTTTAAAAAAATGATGCATATGTCTTAAAAAATAACAAATTACATGCACTATTTGAATTTGATGCCATCACATATAACACATTAACACGCAAAAATTACATTTTGTTCATTTGGTCATCTAAAATTTAAATTATTACCAATTTGGTCTTTATTTTTCTTTTTAATATCATTTTAGGTTATTATGTTTTAAATTGCTATTGAATTAAAAAAATTTTTTACAAACGTAGCATTAGGCCAGGTCCTCAAGAGGTCAAGTCTGTTTCATTAATTTTTGGCATGAGTCTGACCTATTAACTATCAAAAACCTGTTGTTTGGCCTATTTATCATAACCTATTTACCATGGTCCGTTTAATATTTAAATAAAACTTCAACATCCATACATCAAGAATCTAATAAATCAACAAAAATCTTAATTGCAACATCAATCTAATATTTAAACAAAAATTCATACATCAATCCAAATTACAACTTCATAAATCAAGAAAAAAGTTTCATCGTCAACAACATAAATTCAAACTTTTCAATAATGAAACATCTAAACACATTAATCTAACACAAACAATTAAATAAAACATACACAAACACAACGAGCAATCATGCTTAGTTTGTTCATTCACCCCTAAACATGAGCAAGCATATATGATTGAATTGTAATTTTTCATCTTTAAATGTGAGAATGAGAAATAAAAGAAAGATAAAGTTTTTTAATTTAGAGTCTCTTAAAACAAAAATTAAAACAATAAAATTATATTAATAAATATGTCTTATTATGTTAACTATCTCTAGTTAACATTGACATAATGAGTCAAATTGATAACAATTTAAAATATGAGTTCTGCTACACGTACACAAAAAATCATACACCATACATACACCTCGTACTTATATACATAAAGTTTGTGTTTTAACTCATGTAATGTTTGTGCACGTAATTAAGTATAGTTGAGAGTATCATTTACAAGTTTGTAATGTTTGTGCACTCGTCAGAATAAAGTTTGTGCATTATTAATGGTGTATGTATGAGTGTATAAAATTGGGTGTACATGTAGTATTTTTGTTAAAATATATGGCTTAAATTGATTCAAAGATAAAGATAAATAGTCAAATTGACAACATTTAAAACATAAAAGACCAAATTGATAAAAGAAAAGAAAAAAATTAAGAGAATTAAATTGTTATAAATAAAGTTAGAAATAAAAAATGTCATATAATTTTGGTTTAAATACATTTTTAGTTTCTATAAAATTAAAAAATTTGTATTTAGTCTCTATAAATTTTTTTTTAAAACTTAGTAATTGAAAATAAATTTTGTTTATTTAGTCTCTATTATTAATTGAAAATGATTCTCGTTGACCTAACTATTACTTTTGGCACGTAACAAAATTTATTTTTGATTGTCATTTACCCAAATATCCAACTCCGACCCCAACCCAATTTAAAAGAAAAAAAAAAAACAACGAAAAACTGAATCCACCCCACCCCACCGCCAATTCCTCTTCTCTCGTCTCCATTCCTCCGTTCTCAAACCCTAATACCTCTCTTCTCTCATCTCCATTCCTCCACCGACAGCCATACTCACAACCACTACGACCAGTAGAACCACCACCGCAAAATGAACCACCAACCCCACACCCTCAATTAAATTCAGATCCAATAACGAGTGACGCCGGATGAAGGTGGGTGGGTGGGGACGAGACAGTGGCAAGGAAAAACAGAGATGACGGTGAGTGACAGTGGGTGGATGAAATAGTGCATCGCCCCGAACCGCCTCACCCGCTCGTCGACGTCTTGTACGCCGAGATCAGCAGGAAGGTGTCCCCCGGCAAGGGCAGCCCCAGGGTCCCCGCTGGAAGAGGAGCACCGCGGCGGGGATAAGGGCGAGCAGTGCACAGAGGAACCAGGTGGTAGCCATGGTGGTCGTGTTTAAAGAAGTGGAGGACGGGGTTTGAAGGAAGGGGCATTAATGGGGGTATCTGGTGAGAATCTAAAAGGTGAGAAGGATGTGTGCGCCCTGTACTCATTAAATGTGGTATATTTTAGTATACTATATCTGACATATCCCTTTGCTTACTTCTTAATCAATCTGATTTTGGTTGATTTTCAGAGGAAAAATAAAAGAGAGTACAAGAACTTTATCATCTTAAACCTACCAGAGACAGGCAGAAAATAGATTTGAAATGGAGGAACAATGTTTGGGAATTGAGAAAGCAAAGGAAAATGAAAGAAAACGAAAATGAGTCAGATGGAGATAAGAGACAAGGAGACATTAGGAATTAGGGTTTAGAAATGATTTTTTTTAAATCGGGTGGGGTTGGGTCAGGTTAATAGTATTTTGATAAATGAATAATAGAAATGAATTTTGTCACATGGTAAAATTAATAGTTACGTGTAAGAATTAAAAAAAACAAAAATTGTAAGTACTAAATTTTAACAAAAAAATTTTATAAAGGTCAAAACAAATTTTTTTATTTTATAAGGATTAAAAACGTATTTAAGTTTATAATTTTCTTAAAAAAATAGAAACAGAGCAGACGGTTGATGAAGCAAGGATCTAACAAAGTTTACCAACCATGCAGATTGGCCCACTCAATGTCTAATGCCAAATCTAGACTCAAGATCCATTTCTTTATCCTCTTGTATAAATTCATCCCGTTGATCAAATGTCAAATATAATGATTATAATTCCCATAAAAAAGTGGATAAAAATAAATTAATAAATAAAAGGTAGAAGAGAATGTTAAAATATATAACCCACATTTTTTCCCCTAATCCATATGATCTGAATCAGAAAGTTTGATATAGTATGCAAGAAAAAAGAATTTTGGATATAAGTATATAACCCAGGAAGTGGGTGCCTGCCTTATTTGCCTCTGAAGCCCAATGGCAGACAAACATTATTGTTGGTGTTTTGGATGCATTATAATTCTGCTATAATGTATAAATAAACATGAATTTATGGTTCATTTCTTTCTACTTTTTTATTTTTTTCTTCTCTTTCCCGCTGTATATCAATTAATTTTTTGACAAATCTTTTTGACATAAAAAAAAACTACTAGCCCTAAATAATTTTCCATATTTATATTTCTTTTACTTAACCCACAAATCTGTGTATTATATATGCAGACGTAATTCTTATGTATAATGTGAACATTTTGTTGGTCCACCAATGTTGATAAAGTGCAAAAGTGATTGTCAATTTAACAAGTTCTATCTATCATACAAAGTGATTGAGTGGGACACAGCACATGTCACATCCACGGGAACTGGAACAAACTTTTAGATTACGCCGTTGTATTTATATTTTTTATTTTAATAGATATCAAAATTTAAAAATTTAAATCAGATTGTAAATATTTATTAATTATAAATTCTGTTTAGTAAGATTTTTATATTGATTATTATAAGCGTAATAATCAACAATTTTTTTTACAGCTCACTTAAAACAGCAGAACAATCCCTCATGATAACGATTATTCCAGGGATATAGCATGATCATCTATTATAATTATATCACTCATTGATTAGGGAAATTACTTCTTCTATTCCATTGAACTCCCACAATCAAAAACCCTAACCAGATGACTCCCCAAAAAACAAAGTCATCACGCAAAAAGGTTGGCCCGGCCCGTTCTCTTTTTTGGAGAGTACATTAACTATTGATTTTCATTCAATTGTGAACCAAGCAAACAAAAAGCTAAATGAACGCTGTGGCCCTTTCTAGTTAATACATCAGGCTGTTTTCTTTTCAATGTGCTAGCAGAGTTGGGTGAGAGTTGTGAAGGACCTTATCACAATTGAAATTTGTTAGTTTATTTCTGAGTTGTGTTATGTGATTTTATTGTATATAGACCACTGTGTTGACTCACACTTTATCCTGCATTATACTAGATTTTAATGGGACTCACTCCAATCTTAGACATCACATCTATGGACCATTGTCAATTTTATATAAACAAAGCTTCACTCTTTGGAACACTTGTTGTATAGCTATGTCTGAATATAAAAACAATGAAGGATGGTTCATCGTGCAAAGCACAATGTTAAGAATGCCACAATAATGTTACAAAGTTACTCATCAAGTACGAAGTAAATCATTAGTTACAAAATTACTCATAAGTTGAAGATCTATTGTAACGGTTATAATTTTGATTATCGTCAATTACTGTAATAAGCTTATAAATAGGATTCTTGTAAACACAACACTCAACAATTTATCAAGATCATTCTTCCTATTATATTTGTTGTTGTCTCTTGTATCTAGGTTATTTTTCTCTCATCCAACATGATATCTAACACACAATAACTCTTGAAAACATGGCTATGCTACACCGTCATCATATGTACCAGGCCCATTCAAAGTTCCAAGTAAGTTGTTAATCTCCTCAATCCTTAAATGGGAAAAATCCCCTATTGTGAACTTCACATTATTTCCTTTCACTTCAACCAAACTACACCCTGGCTCTTTCCTCAATCCACTACCCTTCAACATCTTCCTTGCATTTGTGACATCATTCCACATCCCATCTGAAGCATACAAGTTTGATAACAAGATATAAGGTGAAGTAGTGACAGGTTGAACTTCAAGAAGGTGCTTAGCCATGCATTCCCCTATGGTCATATTTCCATGCACCCTGCATGATGAAAGCAGGCTCCCTAAAACAACAGGATCATTCCAATGATGGAATTTCTTCATGTACTCTTCTGCCTCAGATAATCTTCCAGCCCTTCCAAGCATATCAATGAGACATGAGAAGTGTTCGATTTCGGGGGCAACCCCATAATCTTCCATAGAATTGAAGTATAATTCGCCTTTTCTCACCAACCCTGAATGGTTGCAGGCAATTAACAGCCCAACAAATGTAGCTGAATCTGGTTTTTCCCCTGTTGCTTTCATCTGCTCAAAAACTTCTATTGCCCTCTTACCTTGCCCGTGATTCCCAAAGGCGGCAATCATGGTGTTCCACGAGATAAGATTGCGATAGGACATGTTGTTGAATACATTATGAGCATATCCAATTGAACCACATTTAGCATACATGCTCACTAGAGCATTACTAACTCCTACATCCTGATGCTGCCTTGTTCTAATTAGATAACCATGAATTTGCTTTCCATTGCGAATCAACACATGCGAGGCACACGTGGCAAGGACGCTAGCAAATGTGAAGTCATCTGGCCTTGCACTATATTCATTCATCATCTCTTTGAAAAACCTAAAAACTTTTGCATGGTCATCAAAATGAGAAAGGGCAGAAATTAGAATATTCCAACATATGATATCTTTGTCTTTGATCAATCTGAAGGCCTTCTCAACTTCTTCGACCAAAATAGACTTTGCATACATTGACATTATCAAATTACCAATAAGAGGAGTGGAGTCCATTTCAAGTTTAATAGCTTGGCAATGCAATGCATTCCTATTCTCAAGTCATCTAATTTTGTGCAAAACCCCAACAACCCCACGAAACTAAAACGATCAGGAACAAAACCCTGTTGGAGCATGAACTTGAACACTTCAAACCCTTTCTCAGGTTCATCATTCTCTACAAACCCAGTGATCAGAGCATTATAGGAAACAGAATTCGGTCCTAATGAATTTTCAAATACTGACAAAGCATCACTACAGTGACCACATTTCATATACATGGAGATAAGTGAGTTGGAAACAAAAGAGATGGATGCATACCCAGATTTCAGAGAACGAGCATGAATCTGCTCGCCCAGCTGCAGCGCCGCGAGGCTCGCACACGCACTGACTGCACTGGCGAAAATGTACTCGTTGGGAAGAAGCTTCATTTGAGAAAACAGTTGAAGTGCCACCAAATGCTCCCCACATTGGTCATAACCAGATATCATAGCAGACCATGACACTACATTACGCCGAGGCATTTCATCAAACACCTTGCGAGCAAGTAAAATGTGGCCACACTTGGCATACATGTTGAGGACTTGGTTAGAGATGAAAACATGGGATTGCAAACCTTTCTTCATGGCAGCAGCATGAAGGGCAAGACCATGACAAAAAGCCTTGGTTTTGGAGCACTGCTGCAAAAGGGTCCCAATGGTTTCAAATATCATTGGAGAACAAATAGTCTCCTGAACAAAACCATCACACTTAAGGTACTGTGAACCTTTTGGAATGCAAAAGCATTGTCAACAATTCATCAATATTCAACTATGTTTGCTGACTTTTGTTTCCACTTTCCTACTTTTTTTTGGTCAGAGTTTACAAATGTTGTTTTCTTTTCTTTTCTGGTAACAAAGTAACAAGCAAAGTAGACTGTATAAGAAGTATCATGTGCTGATCGGCCCAACATGTAATTTGGGTCTTGCCCAATTTGATGATTGGGCTGACACCAAGATTAAATGCTCAATCAAAGGTTTTCTGATTGGCCCAATACAAAAAGAAGCCTTCAAGGTCTTCCCCAGACCCACTAAAAATTTGCTTTATCAACGTCTGTTGTTATATTGACCCCAAGAAAGAAAGAAAGAAAAAACTCGCTAATTAAAGAAGTTTAGGTCTATTTGATTTGCATTTCATTTCCTGTTTTTATATTATTATTTTTTATTATTATTATTTTGTGAAAGAAATATTAAAATTAAAAAATTAAGACAAGTAATAATTTTTTTTCTACTTTTAAGGTTTTTACAATTTTCTTCATAAAATCTTAAAGATAAAAAAGACAATTTGAAAATAAGAACAAAAATGCAGAGGAAACAGACCCTTGTAAGTCGTGCTTTTGGGTAAATAAGTTTACCCCATGGTCACACTAAAAGAAAAAAGAAGAAAAAAAAACATAGCCCATGGTCACACTCATTATAATATCTCTCTTTGATATTTTCCTCGTTCATTACTCCTAGGGTAATTGTGATTTGATATATAGGTACTCAAGTTTAAGAATGGAGAATAACGCCAAATGACACTCACTACTCCCTTAAAAGAGTAATGAAAGTTTGCTTTCTTCGTGATTCTTTCAAATTAGAATAATAAAATTCAGAGCCCCCACCTCACATGTTGAGTGGATTATATGTCACAATTCTCTAAGCATAGACCAAACTATTAAAAAAAAAAAAACAAAAAAGTGATTGTGTTAGTAGCAGTGTAGGGACTAGCTAGGGATTGCATTTTAACTATTTATTCAGTGAATCACGGTCATCCTAACATTGATCAAATTCAATGACTCGTGAAAGATCCTAAAAGTGGTAAAATGTGTTACAAATGGCAGGATTGTTCAAAGTGATTATGTGTCCTTAATTGGCATCAAAATGTATGGATTTAAATCCTCTGAATTGAGACCCTAATTTTAAAGAGAAAATGAATAATTTAAATCAATTAAGTGGTGCATAGTGCATAAATTTCACTAAATTATAAAAGAGTGAACCCCCATATTGTTTTTGTTCTCTAAATTAAGATTAATAATAATAATGATAAATATAATCCCCTTTGTCACATTGGCAACCACTTTTGTCCCCTTTTTATAACAGACCCATTAGTGGATGTCATTTTCTACAAATCCATCAACAAAGTGTGTCCTATTACACATGGGTAGAAACTATAAAGTGACAGGGAAAAAGGTCAGCAAAAGCATTAAGATTGATTCACGTTAATGCCCTACGACAATGTCCAATATTGCACCTATATATATTTGTTAATCATGGTACTTTGAATTCTAATCAATAATAGTACGTTTAATTTTTAACCAGACAGCTATCATCAACTGCCAATGAAGTAGATGTTCTTTCTTGAAAAACTCCTTTTTGCCCTTTCCTTCTCCTTTTTGGGCATTAAAACTTAGATGCATATGCCATATGACTTTCACCTACATTAATGAATTTGTTTATACACAAATGTATGGCTTGTTTTTATGTCTATATGGTTATGGTTAACACATGCATTGGCTTGTTTCTCAATGTTCTTTCAACTTTATTATTTGTATTATTTCATTTTTTTAAAATTATATATATATATATATATATATATATTTCTCTTGTAATTTACTCTTTCTCTTTTAGTTAATAAAATATAAAATAATAATTGTCATTACACGTGCTCTGCTTTCTAAAAAAATAAGTATAACATAAGAAAGTTGTAATAAAAAACATTTCTCTTATTCTTTTTTCTTTAGAGATGTCTGGCTATTATTCTTGAGGTTGGCGAAGATATGGTATCAGGATCCATGCTATCACTATCACATGAATGTCCATTTGTGGACATATAGTCCATTGTGATAAAAAGGAGTTCATAAATTTGTGACCAACAAAGGAGACTAAGATCCGGCTTCGGACACTAGTAGAAAAAAACTTTTGTCACCGCTAGGGCTCTCTTGTTGCTCTTAGCATATCGGATCATTGTTCAATTTTCAGTTGCCTTCGTGCATTCCCTTTCGTCCTATGTACAACCCCTCGCCTAGCGTGTGTCTCTTTCTTATGTTGTTCTATTACAAAACCATAAATCCCAACAGATTTGAAGCGACGGAATGGCCTCCAGATGCGGCAATGGCTCTAGCAGACACTTTGCAACAGATCTCATGGGTGACGACGGTGGATCTTTAGCTCAACAACCTGTTGGTGGTAACACCACTCTGTCACGGGACAATCTTTGTCGCGTAATAAAAAAAGGTAACCCTTGAATTTTTAAAAATTATATCCTAAATTTGAAAAGATAGTGTGAGGATATGGTTCTACAGGAGAAGGATCTTTGTCAGGTTCCTATTCAAGTACAATTATGGGACATGCCTAAAAAATTCAAAACCAAGGAAGTAAGACGCCAAATCAGGATTACTTTTAGTAAGGTCACATGTGCTAATGATGATTGGGTACTGAGATCAACAACTAACAAATAATATTCATTGAGTTAGGATGTCAAGTCTAGGTTTTATTAGTTCAATTCCATTTTATTTTATGTCTCTCCTTTAGCATTATAATATCCTTTGTTGTTGTGTCAGTCATCGGAAAAATTCCTATGCGTTAAGTCTACGTTTGGTCCTTAAATCTCCTTGAATTTATTACTTATTTGATTAATGAATGCAATATTTTACCTTTAGGGAAAAAAAGGAGACTAAGATCCCAAGTGCAAACATATTTATCCTTCTAATTGATGTCTTTGTAGAAATTGAACCAAGTTTTTTTCTCCTTTAAACGCTCTTTTTTGGCCTTGAACCAAGACTATTAATGTACAATTTTTTTATTTATTTATGTTATGTATGAATCTTATTTTTTTAATTAATGGTGAGGAACACACATAATAAAATTATACAAAAAAATTCACATGAAATAATCCATTTTCCTCTCTATCTCTACGTGAACACTTTAGTTTGTATAACACTTTAAATATATATTTGAGAGAAAAATACATTTACCTTATACAATTTTATGTCGTTCCCTTTTTAAGATGTTTATTATAATAAGCATATTTTTGGACGTACAAACAATATTTTGACTATAGAATACTACAAATTTTACAAATAAATAAATAAGTAATAAGAAAGAATATATTTTTTCTCCCTAGAACATAAACTTGTGACATCTTGATGAGTTTCTGATTCATCTTCTTTTCCCCTGAAATTTCACGGGTTTATGAATCATGTGATGCATGTTGATATATGTATATGTTGGAACCTCCAGTTTCATTTTATCCCATCGATAAGGGCACCTTAGAGATCACATGCAGTGTATAAGCATAAAGACAAGGCCAGTGGGTCTATCAACATGTGCTGCAGGGTAATTAGCCATACATTATAATTGTTTTTTTCTTTTAAAAAAAAAAACTTTGATTAAAACTCCATTATTTGTCTATTCCAAAGAATGAAAGTGTCCTTTGTATCTACATCTTAGTTCCGGTCCCTAAAGTTCCAAATTCCACCACTATAGTAATAATTCATGTGTTTGTATATATATGTTGTGTATATTAATGTGGGACCATATATACATGCTGATTAAGATGCATTTGATAGTGATTTACTGAAATTGACTTTCATGCACGTCTTTTTACCTAACTTAGAGGACACTGTCTGAAAGGATAAATCTTATGATCTATTTTCATACATTACTAAACAAACTAGACAGAATGGCTAAAAAAGTAGAAATAAAATTGGAGTAACATTACGTGTATGTTAAATATTATATCAACATACACTTATTTTAAACGTATCTTAGTTTATTATTAATAAAATAATTATTTTTCACTTGTCTATTAATTATAAATATTTTTACCTATAATAGTACATTAGTTGTAAGTTGACACATATTTTATTGTACACGTAGACCTTTTCATATAACTGTACCAATCTAGCACTTCGTTTCCTTCTTCCACATTCAACCGTTTACATAAATATATAATTAATGTATATGATATATGGGGGAGAGGACAAGACTTAATGGAAAAATATGCAACAATTAATATTTAAATTTTGTAAATAAAAATGGTGATTTATGTCTATGTTTATTTCCCACTTGTGTTATTATTATTTTTTTTTTTAAAGAAAAGAGTGTCAATAACTTGTTTTTTTGGTGACGCGGAGAAGCAAAAGCAAGAGGAAAGAACAAGGCAACTAATTCCTAAGGAAGGAATTGTTTGTCCATACCAATAAGTTGACATAGTTACAAGTATAATTATTTCTATTTAATATTAATATACCTATTATAAAATATTATCACGAAAAGATAAACTTTTTTTGGTTTAATAAAAAACAAGACTTGTACTAGAGGAGAAATATATATATATATATATATATATATACACACACACAATCTCGTGTAAAAGTATTCTATGCTTAAACTATTCAACTATGCAATCATCAACAATGACCACTAGCCTAGAAAAAAAAATAATCATCCAGTTTGAAGAACAGAAATCTCAGTCTCACTCACAAAGTGTCCTTTTTGACTCTCAAAATTATTGAATAATTTACCATAAAACGTTCACATGAACAAAAGTTAGCTAATATACGTAATTCATGGCACATAATGATTACATCCCTCATTGTTTAATTTGAAAAGTGACAAAACGTAATCAAATCTTCATACTATGATAGTGTAAACAACATTCAAAAAAACCCAAAATTTCTTATTTAATTTAGGTACTAGGGACTATCTTAATTTTTAATCCTATAACTTAAAGCTTTAATATTGATGTTTTCGATTTGGACGAACGCGGCAATGGAAATAATGAAAGGGTGGCCCTATGATTAGGAATTTAGGACTAATTTAACTAAAGTAATACTATGATCTTAATATACTTATGAAAATAATATAATATATTTTTGTTGGACAATAAATCTCAATGGGAATTCGATGTCAAGTCAAAAAGTCTTAGAAAACAATTTGTATTGGTGTAGTTTATTATTAACACTCCATAGAAAATAAAATATAGTGTTTGTAAGTATGAAATATATATTATACATGTTAAAAATAACTATAATTTTGGTATAACTTTTCCGTACTTTTTTTTTGGTATCATCACTTATATATGTTAGTATTATTATACGTGTGTAATATATATAGATTACATTTTTTAAAATGTATTATTAATTTATTATATGAAATATGATATATGATATATTAAATTAAATACAAGTACATAAGTGACTTCAATTAAATGAGTTTAATTTTTATGTATGGCCAATTTAAAAAAAAAATGTACACTGTTTGAATACTGTCAAACATTTAAATAATATAAGTGATTATGCTTGCTGAAACTAAATCATAATTTACATCTCAATAGTTAAATAGTTTGTTATTATGCACTCATGATATGAGACTTATATAACTTAAAAAATATTAGTATTATCTTAAAATTTTAAAATGTCAGATATTTCTTAACAATTTTTTAATTAAAAAACAGTTATTACTGGACGGAAGGAATATGCCAATAAAAATGATTGTTAATCATTATGGTATTTTGTGTGTGTACCTATAGGGTGTTCATCGTCAAAAGTAGTGACTAATCCTTTTGTAATATCTCAACTCAAACGATTCTATAAGTGAGGATCAAACTCACACCAGTATAATTAATGGTCGAGGTGAATTGCTATTACGTCACACCTTGTGGTCAATTGCAAATTAGGCACAAGTGTTTCGTGAGATTGTTGTGTCCGACACATTACAGACACTGACACACAAAGACACTTGTCCGACACACCTGTCTCATATGCTCGAAGTGCCCAAATAAAAAGCTCATGTCTAGCCAATAGCTCTCTCCAAGCGTGTCGGGTTGTATCCGACAGTTTTTTAAGCCTTATTTGAGAAATAATATTTTAAATACTAAATAATTTACAATAATATAAACTTTTAGAAAATTAGTAAGTATTGACACATAAAACTATATATAATGCACCATAAATTTTGAAAGGGGTTTAATTTATAAAGCATTGGAAATAATTAGAGGTATGGTACCATTATTTTTTAACCCAATCAAATTCATCAATGTGTCTATTTAAATATTATTATAAATATTATAATTAGACCAACTTATTTTGCATTTCTTTTAATTTTATCCCAATCTCCTTTTTTCCAAATATAATAATAAAATTTTGTGTTAAATTTAAAATAATAAAAATGAGTGATGTATATATATAAAACTAAAATAATATTTTATTAAAAATGTGACTGAATTTGGTTGGTCTAACTAAGAGAGACACTATACCTCCTTTTTATGGAGTTACGAGGGTCTCCACCTTAAAAATATCATGATATTATTGTAAATTTTAAATTTTGTACACGCGCGCGCGTGTGTATATATATATTTCACATATGTTGTGTGTTGTGTTTTGTAAATTTGTAAAGTTAATGTATCCTTGTGTCATGCCTGTGTTATGTTATGAGTCCATGTTAACGTTAGTATTTTTTATAATAATTATATTAAGAATTTGACTAACAAATATTTTTAAAACACTTATTAAAAATGAAAAGAAAAAATTTTCATTGAAAAAAGAAAAATGGTAACATTTTAATATATTAAATGCATTAAAAACTTACCCTACTTTTACTTATAAATTCTTAATAGGTGGCATTGTTAGCAAAAATCCACACGTTAATCCTCACGTTTAATAATTACTCAAAAATCCATCACTTGTGACTTATCAAAAAATAAATAAAAAGGAAAAACAAAATGAATGCCTGTAAGTTCTTTTACAGCTTGACAGTTAAACTGATGGTAGTAATTAATGTTCCGTCCCCGTGAATTTCGGCCACGCGTAAACGCCACCAATGGGAAAAGGGCATTTCCGTCTTTCTCCATCAACCGTCTCCGACAGTCTGCGCGCGAATGTCACCTTTTATCCCCCCCATATATAAATATACACTTCATTATTATTATTATTATTAATTTGCTAAAAGTGAAAAGAAAAAAAAAAGGAAGAAAAGAAGAGCTCCGAAAGTAACAATGATTCGATCAAATTAAACAGCGTAAACAAAATGATATCAATAATGATGATAAATAATAATGGATGTTACCAATTTTACCTCTTTATTAATTTTTTAATAATATAATATTATAATATAATAATTTCTCTGCATCAGCATCATGTTCGGGTCATTGTCTGCTCTCTCTTCATCTTTGCTTCACTTCACTTCACCTCTTCATTCCATTCCTTCCACATTTCATCAAAAACCCTAACTCTCTCTCTCTCTGCGCCATGGCGTTCACGTTCAACTCTCACCGTTAGATCTCTCTTTGAATCACTGCAATGTGAGCCAAGTCAATGCACCCCTTTCCTTCTCTCTGTTTTTTCCATCACAAACTAGCGTGTGTGTTAATCAACATTCCCCCCCCCTTTTTTCCCTCCTTCTTCTTTTTGATACGATTCTTTGCTTCCCCTTCTCTATTACATATTCTTCTTCTTATTATTATTATTGTTGGGTTCTGTTTTATTTTCAGCTTCACGGGCTTTTTTTACTTTCATTTGGTTGCTTGGAGTAGATGTGAGCTTGAGCTTGAGCTTGCTACTCGGATCGCAGTCACATTGGTAAAGTTCGTTGCTTTAGCTAAGTTTCTCAAATGGGGTGTTTCCAGTTTCAGTTCTAAACATGAAACCAGCCAATCTTTTTTCATTTTTCATTTTTCAATTTTTTTTAAATACAAGTATTTGTCATCTTGTGTCGTGGGTTTTTTATTCAGTACTTGACTTGAATTGCCGTTTTGTATATGAGACAGATCTCGTGAACTATTTTTGGAGTTTGGGACAATGAGGTTGTTGGGGTTTTGGAGTGTATTTACTGTTCTATGTGCCCTTGTGGTGTGTGGGAAGGGTGAGATTTATATTGTAACTGTTGAAGGTGAGCCTATAATCAGCTATGGAGGGGGTATTGATGGGTTTGAAGCTACTGCTGTGGAATCTGATGAGAAGATTGATACCTCTAGGTACTTACTTGCAATTATTATTTTTCCTCTCAGCTTCCTAATACTCTTCTTAGATATTCCTTTTCCTATGAGTTTCTGTTCTATTGAGATGCCATTTTTAAGGCTGGGAATTGTAGCTAGATGAAGTTAACATGTGAATGTATTTTTGGAGGGGCTAATTAGTTTAAGTTCTGCTTGAGTGAATTTAGACACTATATGACCAACTAAGGCAATGGTTTAAATTGTCATCACAAATTGCTTTATATAGAGTTACCCTTCCAATCCAAATCTTTATATGGAAAGTGGAGATATTTATATTTCTACTATATGGTTAACTTGTGAACAATTTATTTACAGCTGATGCTATTTCTTGTCTCTTCGTTTTTGAGGAAAATAATGCAGTAATCACCTCCCCACTCTGTTTTGAACAGTTTCATACACATAATGGTATTTTGTAATAGTTAATGGTATTTGGCAAGTTTGGTTTCTCACCTTTTTATACTATTCTAAACTTCTTCCAGTGAATTGGTTACTTCATATGCTCGTCACCTGGAAAAGAAACACGATATGCTTCTGGGGTTGCTGTTTGAGCGTGGGACGTACAAGAAACTCTACAGCTATCGGCATCTTATAAATGGGTTTGCTGTTCATATTTCCCCAGAACAGGTGAAGTCTTCTATTTTCTTTTTACTATTCTATAGTCTATAGTCAAAAGTAATATATTCTGAATTTGTTTCTTCACTCTAATTTCCTTTTGCTATCCCGGTATATTAGTAGGCAGAAACTCTAAGACATGCTCCTGGAGTGAAATCTGTTGAGAGGGATTGGAAAGTGAAGAGGCTCACAACACACACCCCGCAATTTTTAGGGCTTCCAACTGGGGTATGGCCAACAGGAGGAGGCTTTGACCGGGCTGGAGAAGACATTGTAATTGGATTTGTAGATTCGGGGATCTATCCTCACCACCCAAGCTTTGCAACTCATACTGAACCATATGGGCCATTTCCAAAGTATAGAGGGAAATGTGAAGTTGATCCAGATACTAAAAGGAATTACTGTAATGGGAAGATTGTTGGAGCACAACACTTCGCCCAAGCTGCAATAGCTGCTGGGGCATTTAACCCTTCAATTGATTTTGCTTCTCCTCTAGATGGGGATGGACATGGAAGGTTAGGCCCTGCTACCATCTGTGTTTATTAACTTCATGCCTACAACTTTGGAACAGAATATACTGTGTCATTTCCAGCTTACAAGAAAATCATGACAACAACTTAGTGAACAATAGTCTTCATTCTATGTCTTTTAAGCATTTGAAGTGGATAGTATTCACACTCTTGGAGTCATGCTTAAAGCCATATCTTCTAAATAAAGTTTTCTTGACTAAGCCTTTGTTTTCCTTGCATCTTCACTGGCAGTCATACAGCCTCTATAGCCGCTGGAAATAATGGAATTCCTGTGAGGATGCATGGCCATGAGTTTGGTAGAGCAAGCGGAATGGCTCCTCGTGCCAGGTGAGGAATAACACCCCTAATTGATCAAAAACTGGGAACTACAGTCCTTCGTGCTGCATTAAACACTTGGTGCATTTGTGTTCAGAATTGCTGTGTACAAGGCACTCTATCGACTGTTTGGAGGGTTTGTTGCAGATGTAGTTGCTGCAATTGATCAGGTATACTTGTGTAATATAACATTGACTCAAGAAATCCATGAAATATTCTCCCACACCCCCACACAAATTTTGTTTTCTTACCTAGATAGCATGTTCACACTGATTACTTAGGAAGAATTCTATCACAGAAACATTTTTTTAAGCTGTAAATCTAAAAAATAAATATGAAGTTAACAATTTGCATTATTAATTTATTATATTATCTCGTACTTTTACTGCTGTTATTCTATTCCAACATAGCTAATTTACAAAATTGGAGTCAACAGGCTGTATATGATGGAGTGGATATACTAAGCCTTTCAATTGGACCCAACAGTCCTCCAGCAGCCACCAAAACATCGTTTCTGAACCCTTTCGATGCAACACTTCTTGGA
The DNA here is from genome assembly GCA_003254905.1 of Nissolia schottii. Lineage (NCBI taxonomy): Eukaryota > Viridiplantae > Streptophyta > Magnoliopsida > Fabales > Fabaceae > Nissolia > Nissolia schottii. The sequence goes on along the minus strand of QANU01057090.1, from coordinate 613,852 downwards.
GCTGTGAAAGCTGGTGTATTTGTTGCTCAGGCTGCTGGAAATGGTGGTCCTTTTCCTAAGACATTGGTTTCATATAGTCCCTGGATAGCATCTGTTGCAGCTGCAATTGATGATCGTAGATACAAAAACCATTTGATCCTTGGAAATGGAAAAATCTTAGCTGGAATTGGGTTATCACGTGAGTTCTCTAGCTTCATCACTGAATTGATCACTTCAACTTTGTTTTGTTGTGTACCGCCATAAGAAAAAAAAACACAAGAAAGAAGAGAAACCTGTAAGCTGTCGCGGATTTTTCTTCTGTCAGCAACATCAATTAGTTTCTTGTGCCAGTATAGGGGATCACCTTAGGATTTTAACATTATAGCGAATTAATGCTAATGTGGCAAAGCATATCTATGGTTGCCCACAATTCATTTGTTGTTTGTTAGTTTCCCTTATACGCCTACTACTCAGTCTGTGTCACTAAAATATACCTAATGGCTGATGCAGCTTCTACCCATTTAAACGAAACATACACATTGGTCGCTGCAAATGATGTGCTGCTAGATTCTTCAGTTAAGAAGTACAGCCCCACTGATTGCCAGAGACCAGAACTTCTAAACAAGCGCTTGATAGAGGGCAATATTCTCCTCTGTGGATATTCTTTCAACTTTATTGCCGGTACAGCATCAGTGAAGAAAGTCTCAGAGACAGCAAAGGCCCTAGGTGCGGCTGGATTTGTTCTTTGTGTTGAAAATGTTTCCCCCGAGACAAAATTTGATCCTGTCCCGGTTGGCGTTCCTGGGATTGTCATCACAGATGTCAGCAATTCAAAGGTACCCTGACTCATCTTTACCTGTATCTTTACCCTGATAAATCTGTTTAACGTGTACCCCAGTCCGCCACTTTTCTTAGCTACCATTTAACTCTCCTTGTTTAACTTTCTGATCAGCAGTTTTTGTTTTTGTTTATGATCACAAAGTATGCATTATTGATCGTGTAATATTGTACTTGCAAATCATGCTTTTCAGGAACTCGTAGATTATTATACTATCTCTACACCAAGAGACTGGACTGGACGGGTGAAGAGTTTCAAAGGCACGGGTAAAATTGGCGATGGTTTGATGCCTATTCTCCATAAATCTGCACCACAGGTGGCTTTATTCTCTGCTCGAGGCCCAAATATAAAGGACTTCAACTTCCGAGAGGCGGATCTCCTCAAACCAGACATATTAGCTCCTGGTTCATTGATTTGGGCTGCTTGGAGTCCAAATGGAACGGATGAGCCAAATTATTGCGGTAAGTAACAACTTGATCAAGTTGTCTCCTTTGAACCTTCAAAATTTGTACAATGGAGCAAGTGCTTGGTTAGATGATATGCTTTTGATCATTGCATGATTAAGGAGGGAAGGCAGCACAGTCGAAGAAAAACATGAGAAAAAAAATATGATATGTTATATTATTGATTTATTTTTTTATATCAATTTTGTGCTTGAGCAGGTGAGGGATTTGCCATGATATCTGGAACTAGCATGGCTGCACCGCATATAGCCGGCATTGCTGCTCTCATAAAGCAGAAGCATCCACATTGGAGCCCTGCTGCCATTAAATCAGCTTTGATGACGACAACATCGACTCTAGACAGAGCAGGGAATCCTCTTCTAGCCCAACAAACTTCTGAAACAGAAACTGTGAAGCTGGTCAAAGCTACACCTTTCGATTATGGAAGTGGACATGTTAATCCAACAGCTGCCTTAGACCCTGGGCTCATCTTTGATGCAGGTTGATTTCTTCTTCCCTATTGTAACTATTTTCTTTGCCTTAATTCCCAATTCACTTGAAAACATTAATTCGTTGTAGTTTAGAATCCAGGTAAATTTCATGAATTTCTATGAGGTTAGCAATATAAGGGTCTTATTGGTTTCTGTTTCCATTTCATGTATTTTTCTGTTTTCAAAATTTTGTGAAGTAAATAGTGAAAACAGTGAAGTCAATTTTGTTATTCATTTTGCAGGATACAAGGATTATCTAGGCTTCTTGTGCACAACTCCCGGCATTGATGTCCACGAGATAAGGAACTACACTCACACGCCATGTAACACCACCATGGGCAAACCATCAAATCTCAACACCCCATCAATCACAATTTCCCATCTCGTGGGGACTCAAGTTGTCACCCGCACCGTCACGAATGTCGACGAGGAAGAAACCTATGTGATCACTGCCAGAATGGATCCAGCTGTTGCCATTGAAGTCAACCCTCCTGCAATGACCATTAGGGCCGGCGCTTCGCGCAAGTTCTCCGTGACACTCACGGTTCGGTCAGTGACCGGAACATATAGCTTCGGAGAGGTCTTAATGAAAGGCAGCAGAGGGCACAAGGTGAGAATCCCAGTTCTGGCCAATGGATTCCCAAGATAGGTTTGGTTTGGTCATGAGCAAAGGAAAGCAATGCTTGTAATATTCTTTGTAACTTGTTGGGGAATAAGGTGTATGGTGCTAGATTTATTCTACTAAAGTATAATGTGTAATATTTAATAGATGTAAAGGTAAGCTATGTAAGGGGGGTGGCTGCTAGTTTTCTTCCACATATTAAAGTTTTGCAAATATTGTCTAATGATTTTTGTTGCAATGCTTCTTCATACGAAGTTTTTACTACATGTATATGCGGATATGCCTCATTCCCCCACCCCCCATAATTAACTTGCTGCAGTTGTAATACGTGTAATGAAAATAATTAGTATGAAATGAGGTATATTAATGGTACAGCACCAATCTTACGAGCTTCTTGTCTTGTCGAAAGGCCCACATATAATAAATCTTTTCCTTTTCTTGATGACATGTGTGGGAATGAGTCTTTACTAAAACATGTTGACGGCCTAACAACTCTCCTCGAATGGATCACCTAGCGCCACCGAGACTCAACATCAATCAACATGTGTGGGAATAAGTCTTAAGAAAACGGCCATGATATTTTAGAAAGAAAAGATAGTACCCACTGCTACACAAAATTAAGGTAACCACAAAATAGGAAGAAAGGTCCCCGTATCCCTCCTTGATCAGAATCAGTCATCAAAACTTATTGTAGCTTACTGTGGCAGACTTGGCTTAGATTCAAGAGCCACTCGCAATTGCTACGAAACACACTCACAAATCTTAATAATAGCTTAGCTTGCGTACCTGAAATTGAAATAGATAAAGGACTACAAGACCCGAATATGTGTTTATAACTCTTATCACCAGAAACAGTCAAGAGGAAAGCACTATCCAACCACTAACAAGGGCATCGTACATTTTGTTTTCCATATCAATTCAAATATTTGGCCCAAAGAGTTCCATCAACAAATAAAATCATGGGACCAAAGAGAATAATAATTTAATATTATTCTTCTTAAAATTAATAAATAATGAACATGTTTAAATTTTGGGCCAGAGTCCCATCAAGAAATAAATCACTTCTTTGATATCATATGCCCCCGTAATGAATGTATTATATAAGAGTTAATACGACTAACAAAGAGTAATACAGTTAATTAAGGTTCAGACTCTTTTTTTATAGCAAAAAAAAAAAACTATAAGAGTGAATACTCAATATGATCCTTAGGAATGACCACAATGTACACTTTAGTCCATAAAAAATTTTTAATGCCACAATGGTCCCTATAAAATTTGTACATTGTTCACGTTAGTCCTTCCATCCAAAATAGAGTGTGATGAAACTCAAAATGATGTCATTTTGGACACAACTAAAATGATCTCGTATTAGATGCAAAGACCAAGTTGGATAACACAATTTTTTTTTTTTAAGTTTAAGTTTGGCAAAACAAAGTTTTTGAATGACCAACTTGGACAACCTCCCTATTTCCACCAATTTCTTCTTTCTCTTCCACCACCCGTACAGTCAACTTGGGCATTAAGAACATTTTCAGGGGAGCAATTTAAATATTAACTCTTTATAAAATTAATATTACCATTTAAAATTATAAATGCATAAACTTATTACTAATTTTTATAAAATTTACTTAAATTCGTATGTATTTATCAAAAAGGAAATTTACGCTAGAGGTGACTCATCTTTATGTATTCATATAAATCTCACAAGATAGTGAGAGTTTAAGAATTAAACAATCTTGTCTTTTTTAATGCTAAGTGTCTCAATTGATAAAAACGTTGCTTGTTGGCATGGAGCCCAATCTATCACTCGTACCCACACATTTACACATTCGCGGGTGGCCGTTGTTGGAGACATTAAATTACAGAGTACTGCAGAAATAGCACACAGTTTTTGTGACACCTCAGTTGTTCTCTCTCAATTCGCTAACGGAGGAGGGTTCTGCTTCGTCTTACTCCTCTGCTTCAAATGTCTGAGATGGTATGTATTTATGTTTGCATGCTCTTGGTTGCTTAGTATGTTTTCATTCTCTTCTTTTATATAAAGGCTGTTTCATTTTAGCAATTAGACGAACGAAAAAGATTCTCTAAAGAGATATCATTATAACAATTTACAAGTAAAATCTATTACTTTAAAGTGAGATAATTTTATTTTAGAGAATTCAAATTTGCTGACTTTTTTTTTCTTCGTTTTTTCTGATTTCAATGGAATCTAGTTGCATTGAATGGGCTCCTCTTTTCCTCTCCTCTTTTTTTTTTTTTTGGTTATATTCTCTTGCATTTGACGCAAGCCAAAGCTAAAAGGTTGCGTCGCGTGTAACCGTCCTTAGCTTGGTGCCACAATATACGAACTCCTCCCAACTTTTATTAGTGCTACTTCTTTTTTGTTTATAATGTTTTGTGACTTCATATAAAAAGAACTCTATATATATAGATCACCATCACCACAGGATTACGTTTCATTTTTTTTCCCTAATCACTTTTTGAAAAACCTAAGCCTAAATCTTTCCAAAGTTATAGATTTGAATTCTTTTAAGTGGTGTTCTTTTTTTTAGAAATTGTTGTGACAAATTTGATTTTTAGATTAATAAAGTAAAAAAAGTAAGATCTCTATTTTCACTCTATTAATTAAATTGTGAAATCTCTCATTTTAATTTAACAGAGAATCTCACTTTAAAAGATAATTTCCTTGTTTTAGGATTTAACTAATGAATGTGGACTCTCAAAGTAGTATGTTTTGAGATTTTTAATACTTGTATTGCATTGAAGAATTAGGAATTTTGTTTTCTCTAATAAAATGTTATGAACATTTATTGAAAAAATTTAAAATAAAATATATTGAGATTTTCAATAATTTTAGTGCATCAAATATTTTACTTTTTTAAAATTCGAACTTTATTTTTGCTGATTTTTTAACTAACATACATCCTAAGAGCGCTTGTTTTAAAATACTTCAAATCAAAATCACGTCAACCAATTTAATGATTCTACCAGATTTGTGTACGAAGAATTGTACACGCCTTTATTAGCCTAACATTAACCCCCTCACTTTTGATTTTGTGGTGAGTGCTTTTTTCAAGTTGAAAAACGTGACGAGTGAGGAAAAAATGGAAATTAAAAAGAAAATAAAAACTCACTTCTTGAATTAACCAAATCATGTTATTAACTTGTTATTAGGGATTTTCTACACATACATAAGTAAATACTACATGCACTGTTTAATTATAGTTCACAGGATCATGTTGAGACTTCACACATTAACGCATAATAATTAACTAATGTGTTTCTTGTATTTTGTTTTAGGATTTCGTTAAAAAGTGTCATTGGAGTAATTATTATAGAGTTTAAAGTAAAAAAATTAAATTATTTTAATGTATTTAATATATTACAAATTTAGAAACTTATAATTTTAATAAATATTGTTATTTTTGGACTCTTTAATGTAGTAGTGTAGTACTCTATTGTTACTTTTTCTCCTTTGGTTTAAAATTACGCGCCCAACTGTACCCTTAATTAATGTTTCTTTTACACAATCTGCCGACTATAAAGGATCAACATTTATTTAGAGGTGTTTTTTTTTAAATGGTTATGATGATAAAATGATAAATAATTTGAAGAAGAAAAATTGACTAAAGTGATAATTAAAACAGTTTGAAAAGAGTAATAATTTTTTTATATTTTTAAGATATTTTATAACAAAAAAGGTTTTTCTTTTAAGTTAGGTATTGTTAAATTTTAAAAAAATTAGAAGTATTTTAACATTTTTTTTTCTTTAAGCACTTGCTTAATAGTTGTATTTTGACTTTAAATTAATCCAAATGGATGCTATTTTATGTATCACAATCTATACGATAAAATAAAAGAGTTTTTTTTTATCAATTTTGTTAACCAATATCTTAAGGACATTAATAAGAAATTCAAAATGGTAAATTTTAAAGGTCATTAAAGAAACTACAAACCTTAGTTTTTTTTTTTTTTAGTAAAAAATTACTATATTTACTTTTTCAACGAATGTCCTTAAGACATTTATTAATATTTTCCTTTTTTTCATTTTTGTCGGTGACTAACTTTTATTTTCTTTAAATTTTCTCACAAAAAGTAATTACACACTTTCACCTCTTATTTGGATCACTATTTTTCATTTATTTCTAATTGTCCTACTCACTCCCCCCATATTCTCTTTTAACAATTTCATATCTTCTTTTCTTTCATGCCGCCGACCCGCTAGTAACGATAAAAGAGTTAATGACTAATTTGATCTCTATTTTCTGAAAAATGTATCAATATTTGATTTAGATTTTAAGAAAAATAAAAATGACAACTTAATTCTTAAAAATTTGTTTTCGGTTGTAGACAAATAAGGCATTGACACTTGGCACATTAGTGGGGTGATTAAGTCATAATAAAATAATAACAAATAAGGCATTTGATGGGCAACCTCTGCAGTGTCGCAGCTGCAGAGGATCCAAATATTGGAGGACGGTGATGTTTGATCGTTGAGATGGTGATGTTGCAGGAGGCCGAAGCGATTAAGGACCCACTAATTGTTCTGACGAAGCCTTTCTCGTTAGACGGCGAGTCAGCTTACAGAGCCCCTAATCTCCTAAATCGCGTCTTAACCCTTCTCAAAAATGTAAGGCCAGGATCAGATCTCACCACCTTTCAGGCAAGTTGGTTGCTGGCTGTAAATTCTATATGCTATCATTTGATAATTTACTCAATTGCAAGTTATAAACTGTGGTAGTACTATCATTTGTGTAATTTGTGCAGTAATTATCAAACCCTTTAGTGATACAAATAGTTGGACACTTGGTACTTCTCAAACAATGTCTCTCGGGTTCAAGTCTTGTTAACGAGAAAAAAACTAGCATAACTCGAACAAGATTTGTTAGAGAGTAATAAATGCGGAATGCCTCAAGTGATTAAGGTCTTTTTTTTAATATCTGTGTGCAGCTGCCACCTCTGTTTAATTTCCCAAAGTCTCAGCTTCAGTGCTATGGGGAATCAGTGTACAGCACAGGTTCTGACTTGCTGAGCAGGTGCAACAGTGGAGGGAGCCCACTGGAGAGGTTCACATCTGTGGTAGCATGGAGCATATCATCCAGTGCACGCCCTGCATCTTTTGGGCTTGCTCCCTACAACCCCACCCTTGGAGAGACTCACCATGTGTCCAAGGGAAGTCTTAATGTCCTACTAGAGCAGGTAGGTACTTGCTTCTCAATTATCATGTATTTATTTGCCTCTTTTTGAAACTCAACTTGGTTTTTTCAAGTAATTTCTCAGTTTGCGGTAAGACACCATCTCATCCATGTAGTTGGCCCTATCTAGTGGGGTAACAGTGTGTTTAGTTTTGTTTTTTGGCCCATCATGAATTGATTCTAACAGACCAAAACTATTCTAGTCACACCGCGTCTTGTTTGGTTGCTAGTTGCACTAGTTCTCAAAAATCAATTCTGGCATTTAGAATTGATTCGGGAAGAAGTGAAAATTCATTAGCAAAATCACTTTTACAGTGACTACCAATTATAAATCACTTTGCATCAAAATTGCTTCAACTGAAAACTAATCCTGATAAAATCAATTTTATCAAAGATTCAATTTTGCAAAAGCAGAACCAAACATGCCCTTCTGTTTCGGCACATAGATTTGGTCCCTTCTGTGCTAGTCTTTACTGAGCAATTTGAATGTAATAATATTGTTGCCTTTCCATTTCTGCAGGTTTCACACCACCCTCCAGTGTCTGCACTCCATGCAACAGATGAGAAGGAAAACATTGAAATGATATGGTGCCACCAACCTGTTCCAAAGTTTAATGGTATCTTGACAATTTTTTATTGTGTCACAGGTGACTCAAATTTACACCAAACTCTCATTAAAACAAAGATCATTGCAATGAAATTCTTCTCCATGGTTTAAGAAAGTTCTGTAACTTTGTAGCTTGCATCAGCAAATTTGGGTGGTTCAATGATAAACCAGTGACAAGATGCCAAGAAAGAAATACTATGATACAAAGTTTTGAGTGCTAGCCCCTTAATCTCTACTCATAAAATGTTCCTATAGATTTCACTTTTGTTCCTGAAACTAAACATGCAGGCGCATCAATTGAAGCTCAAGTGCTTGGTAAACGGCAGCTGAAGCTCCTAAACCATGGAGAGACATATGAAATGAATTCTCCAAACCTTTTAATCAGAATTCTTCCAGTTCCTGGTGTTGATTGGGTTGGCAGTGTTAACATAAGGTGCCAAGAGACAGGCCTAGAGGCTAAGTTATCCTACAGATCAAGTCTCTTTGGTGGTAATCGTAAAGTTATCAAAGGCCAAATCCTTGACTCATCAGTGATGAAAGTTCTCTATGAAGTTGATGGTCATTGGGATAGGTACATATATACACACACACACACACACGCTTGCGCGCGCTCTCCAAGTATATGCTAAGAGCTTAACCTTTCACTGCTTTCTTTCTTTGGTTGAGCTTTCACTAGTTATGGGCTTAAATTATCAAGATTTATGCTAAATTATATAGTGCCACATTAATTTCTTTATCCAATTTCACTATGCAGTACTGTAGAAGTGAAGGATACAAGTAATGGGAATGTCAGAGAGATATATAATGCAAAAGAAGTCATTTCAGGGCTCCAAACTCCTATTGTCAAGGATGCCAAGGTAATTAACTTCAATTATCATTTCTCTCGCTTATGGTATTTAATCATTATGTATATGTGCGCGCGCGCGCATGTGTTTTCCTTTATGAACCATGCTCTTATGATGGATGTGATTAGTAATTTGTTCCATATCAAAGTGAAGAAGAAAATAATGTCTTTCTTTTTCTTTGTAAATATTTGAACTCACTTGTCTTCTGTCGGTGATGTATCAAAAGAGAAATATTATATGAACATGGCTATGTATAGACATAGTCACATGAGTATGTGTAAGTATCAAGGTACAAATCTACCGAGATGAAAAAATGTTGTTCATGTTTATGTGAGAGATGCATTGTATTTGGTATTGCAGAGGATTATGTACAAATAACGCATCTCATATCAAAATACTAAAATAGAAAAAAAAAATTGCTATATGTAAATGTTTTTGTTCATTTAAAAAGTGACATGATTTCCTTGAATATAACATGAGATTTCTCTTGTTGATCAGAGTGTATGGCCAACCGAATCAGGCCTTGTTTGGGGTGAACTGAGCCAAGCCATTGCGAGCAATGACTGGGAGAAAGCAAGAGAAGCAAAGCAGGTTGTGGAGGAGAGGCACAGGAAGATGTTGAGAGAAAGAGAGGCAAAAGGATTATTTTGGATTCCTAAGAATTTTGTGTTGTCTTACACAAAAGAAGGAGGGTGGGACTGTTCGCCCATTCATAAATTGGTCCCTCATGCCCCCATCATTTCCCAATAATTGTTACCTATGTATTTTATGATATTTTTTCTAAATTGTACTACGATGCCTTTAATTGCTACCAAAATCAGGGATGGTAGCTGAAAAATTGAAGATGCATTTATTTTGTTTCAATAAAGTCGTAGAATGCGAGGCCCAGAAGCATGTTATACCAATTTGGAATTTCTGGTTTCTTTAGACCCAAATCATTTCTGGCATAACTGAGCTTTTTCTTGCTTCTTTACGTAAAATCGTTTATGAAATGCCCAAATGTCTAAATTTGTAAGAGTTGTATGAGGTGTGGGATTAATACCTGCATGGAATGTTGGTTGGTAAGATCTCGATTTAAATCTTGGAATCGGATGATCTTATGGGTTTAAAGAGGTAAGTTGATCTCAATATTACTATTTGAATCAGACAATTACTGTTTGAATCAGACAATCATATGATTTAAATCGTGTTACAATTTCATATTTTATATTTTTATTTTGCTCCTCTAATTTTACGTAAGATATTGATTTTAACAACCTATCTACTACTAATATTCTCAAAATCAAATATACTGCAATTAACTCTCTTCATAATTAACTTTCCAAACACATTGCCAACATTTTCCACCTCTTTGTTTTCCACGTGCACATTTTCACTCTAACCAAGCCATGAATAAGAATAATTCTTTTTTTATTGAAGTTACCAACATGAGCTTTAGATTTCTGCACACAGCTTTTGATGGATCTAGTTCCAATTGAAGTATATAAACATTTGAAAATGAAAAGCAGCTATGGTTATTGTAAGTTTCATGCATATTTATGTTTGTTATAGATCAATAAAGAAGAATACTTTTAGTAGGTACCATACGAATGTGAGCGTGCATGTCTACGAGTTTGATATGAGATTCCTATACATTTGTTAGTGTCACATGGCAGAGAAGAGGGCTTGGACTTTTCATCAATTTCCCTGTAATTCGTTACCTGTACTTTTATTCCACAAGTAGTACACTATTTTATTAGCACTATACGTTATATAAACTACTACTTGGATTATGATACTGTCAAAGGGTAGTTAGACCAAGTTGCTTGTGACAAAATGGAATATCTTCCTGGAGAAAAGTTTTGTTTTATTCCATTCATCACTTGACAACTCATTAATTTCATTAAAAATATTAAGAAAATAGGTTACATGACTTACATCTATGACTTATAAAACTAAATTGTTAAGTGATAAATAAAATAAAATAAGATTTTTCTTTTGTTCTAAGAACAGTGAAGAATTTCTTTAAGCCAAAAACAATCATCCAAATTGTTTTTTCATAGGAAAAAGAAAAACGATTTGGAACACCACTGTTTCTCATTGAGTTCATGTTCAATTTGGAATCACTTGTGTTAGGAATGCTAATTTGGCTACCAAACTCCAACCAAATATTGAATTGAACCCTTCTACTCACTTCATTTGGACAACCACATAAAATAGTCACCAACTAGTTGCTAAAATAAATTAAAAATTGTTCCTCGTTGTCTTAACTAGCGTGTAAAATTTGCAGACTTTTTCACATGGTTAATCCAAAACAGAAAAATATTAATATTCATTGTAAGTTGCACAATTCAAATTAATAAGTAGCAGAGTCAATGAAAACAACAATAATTAAAAATAAAAAAAAGGAAGAAGAAAGAGAACTACAAAGATTTGACTAAAACTGCATTATTGCAAGGTATTCTATCTCTTACAATCCACCTCACTTCTAATTAATTCTAACAAACTGAAATATGTACTATCCCTTACTTAATAATTAGAAGTCCTTAGGGATGAGGAACATTCAGAACCAAAGCACGCAGGAGAATCATATACATAAATTTTCAAAAATACTAAGCTTGTTCAGTTTCCCTGAAGATAAGATGAAATCAAACTAGAGCAAACTTTTAAATTTGTCTCTAACATTGACAACTTCGGTCAAATTCGTTCCTAAATTCGTTCCTAAGTTTTAGAAAATTACAAATTCATCCTCAAGATTGGCATCTGTACATGAAATTTGTTATTGACGCCAAGGATTCAAGGATGAATTTGATGGACAAGGTATCAACCTTGGGGAATGAATTTGATGTACAAATACCAACTTAAGGATGAATTTTACTGATGTTGCCAATGTTGAGAATAAATTTAAAGGTTTACTCTCAGAAAAATACAAGCAATTGGTCTCAAATTTCATCTTTTCTATACAAAAATCAACACACCACCTTAGTATTCTTCCTTTATGGTTCCCTTGATCCAAGGTCTTGCAAAAACAAAATCATCTCCTTGCAAATCAGACTCACTCCTCTTAGCAAATGGCATCATAGAACCGTGTTCTTCTTGCAAATCAGATTCACTCCTCAAAGTGAATGACATCAAGGAACCATTCTCTTGCAAATCAGATTCACTCCTCCTAGTGAAAGACTTCTCCCTTATAGTATCCAACATAGGCTTCCAAGGCTGCTTCATCAAACCAATATTCTCTTCCACCAAACCTCTCCCTTCAGGATCATCACTCCAAAGAGAAATTTGACTAGACAAAGCCAAAGGATCACTAGCACCTTTGAATTTGATGGACTTGGAATTATTATTATTGTTGTTGCTATAATCATGAGTAGTACATGGCCTTGTTTTGGCAATTGTAGTGAGCCTCTTTGCAAGGGTAGCCAAGTCAACAGGGGAGACATCAGATTGAAGTATTGAGTATGGAAGCATGAAATAGACTTGACCTGGTTGGAGTTGTGTGTCACCTATCAGTTGATTCGAGGATGATGAGAGAAGTTGAATTGAGGTGCAAACAAAGTGCTTTTGAGGGTTGCCAATTACTTGGCTAGCTGAAATTGGTTGATCAAAGTCTTCTACATGGCCATTCATGTGGACCACTCGGATGCTGTTGCTGAAATTGGAGGATGATTTGCAAGAGAAACAAGCCCCCATATTGATCTCTCTGTGTGAATCTCTTTATCCGGCTATGTGTGTTGATACTTATGATTCTAAATGGAAGAGAAGTTATGAAAAGTTGTTAATAGTGATGCCTCTATATATGGCCCATATATTTAATGGATTTGGCTACAAGTGTGAGATTCAAAGTGCATCATCTCGGCTGTTGATGAAAAACCCACGGTTTAAAATTTTATAAGGCGTAAACATTAGCATGAAAAATTATACATATGCAATAATTAAAATAGAACTGTTGATTTTCTTATTGACGGTTGTGATTGTAGATTTTATGCATTGATTTTTTTTTTATACTATCAAGATATCTTCTTACCTATTTTATTGGGAAAAAAGACTAATTTTTTTAGCGTAATCAGACTTAGCCTTTCAACTAGTGTTTTTTTTAGGAATTGAATTGAAGTTCTACTATTATAACCCCAGTTTATATGTCTCTACCACTACGCCAATACTCCTAGGGTTACTCTCTTATTCTTAAAGATGTGTCACTTATTTTAGACTATTAAATTCACATTTGAATAATGCATACAAATCTACAATAGACAAGTGGCAGGGGTTTGACATTTTAGGGTTGATTGATAATTATGTATGGATTATTTTTGTGGAAATTAAATGGGATTGATGGTTACCTAAGCGTGCTTTGTTTTTTGACCTAGTTGTTTGTTTGTGTATGTATTTCTATACTCCAAGCATTCATGACCGACACGAAAAGGCTTGCCTTATTTTGCAAGTGGTTTTATTTGGATACATTTATAATGTAATAATTATGCATTTATTATGGACTTGTTTTTCTATGTTAATTTCAAGCACCAAAGTTTCTTACCTAACCGTGAGAACATGCAACGGACCAATAGGTTCCCCAAAGCTACTTTTAAAGTTGACTTCGTATACTTTGTTGAGCTAAGCTAAATGGATGTGCAATTTTGTGCATTGTGGCAATCAAACTAAGAAATAGCTTTGCATGCAATGATTAGGAGCCACCACCTTTTGCGAGGAATACACATCAATATGAGACAGAGAAATAATTTTTGTTAAATTGTGATGTAAAATTATTAATTGATAAAATATGACAATGACATGTAATTTGCTTAATTTTGTAGTGAATTATGGTTTAAAGTAATAATATAATATACTTTTTTGACATATTGCCATATTAAGATAAGTTTTGTTTTTTAAGTCCATCATAATTCGCCTATCCCTTAGGCAAATTATGTCATAGCAAAATAAATAGTATATTTTCCTAGTTTCGTGCAAGAATGTGAATTAGAGAAATATACTTATTTTTTGTCAATTGATTATACTTTATCGTACATAATTCACTTATCTACTAAACGATTTTGTCTCAAAAAAATATCTATAAATCCATTTCATTTCTAGTTCACAATTGCAATGCTAAAATATTGTCTGAAAAATTATTATTATTATTATTTGTGTTTTTTAACAAAATCAGAAGAATGTATTATTTTATTTCGCCCTTGCATAATTAGCTCAAGAGGCAGGCGAATTATGATGAACTTAAATGACAAAATTTGTCTTGATGTGACGACATGTCAGAAGAGTGTATTATTTCATTACTTTTATCATAATTCGTCTGAAACCTAGATGAATTACATACTACTACCACATTTTAACAATTAATAATTTTCCACCACGTTTTCACAAATTATCTCACTAAATCCCATATTATAAAATTTTAGCCACCTTTGGCCTTTTGACTTTTACTTGGGAAAAAAACCCTAATTTCGTCCGTATAGATTCTCACTTCGATCAACTTTGTCTTTAACATAAAAATATTGATCAAACTTGTCCGTGCAAAATATAAAAGTCAGTCAAGTTAGTTATTCCATCAATTTCTTAACTGTAACTGCTGACGTGGCAGGTATCAAAGGGACTAAAATGATTGGTTTTTGTATTTTGTAGAGACAATTTTGATCGAAAATTTTACACAATTATGTGTTACATTAGCATTTATCATTAGGGAACTGGCAGAGAGACTAACTAAACCAACTTTTGTATTTTACAAAAATGATTTTGGCTGACAGTTTTTGTTAGGGACGAAGTTGACCGAAGTGAGAATCTATAATGTCAAAAGTGAGAGTTTTTTCTTATTTAAGGGCTATGGAGAGAAATGTAAGTGTAACTATGTGGTTTTATTTCAAAACACACAATAAATTAATGATATACCAGCTTCTGTTTTTTAAAAAAGACATTGTCACTTAAAATTAAATGTCATTTATTATTGATTTGGAGCATGTCTTGTGCATGGTTTAAGGTATAGAACATATCTTATATACGCTTGTGCAGGGTTTAGGGCATATTTTATATATGCTTAAAGACCACACAAATTCTCCGTAGGTTTGAATGTTAAGTACTTTTATCTTTTCAAATTTGTAGCCTGGTCCAGGAGCAATGCATGTCTTACTAAATATGCCAAGATTATACTGCTGGTAGGTCCCTTTGAATGAGTATGAAGTAACATGAGAGATTCATAGATTTTTCCAAGGTTAAGGAAAAAAATTTTTGGCTCTATTATCTTTTTGTCTTTATGCTATTTTTATTTTACTGGCTCAAACCTTATCTGTTATGAAAAGTAAGTTGATATAATCAACGAGGGTTGGTCTAAGTGGTAAGCGGCTTGGTATCGCTTAAGCAAGTTCCCGAGTTCGAGACCTTGTGTACGCAGTTATTTTCGCTGGGAGACTCACCCGCCATAGCTAGGTGCGTGACCCGGGTCGACCCGGATTACCACTTACCATTTTAAGTAAGTTGATATAACGTAGTACCAAACATATCATTTTACTAATCCAAGATCTACGCATCCGTTACCATTACCATGTTATTCAATTTGTTCTATGTCATTATCATCACTCTTTGAGTGCGCAATGCTCTTTTAAAAATACACCGTAATTATTTGGAAATCAATGGATAAACTAATGTTGGTCAATCTCCCCTATGACCGCCATTTGTCTTTTTGGTTATAGCTTAAATGGCTTGGGTTTGTTTGGAATTTTGGATTGGCTTTTTTAAAAAAATATTTTTTTTTATCATAAAAAGTATTTTATAATTTTAAAAATGTTTGGATATTGAAAATTATCTACTAAAAAAATATTTTATTATAAGTCAATTTAAACAAGTCATTTAATCATTGAATTTAAGCCTTAATTTAAAAAAAATTCTTTAAAATGAACGTCTTGTTCTAAAAGATAAAATAAGACATTTTATTATTGAATTAATAAATAAAAATAAGTTCTACTCCTCATTTTCTTAATCCAAATGTAAAACTTCTTCCATTTCCATTTACGTAAAGTATTCACTTTAGAATATACTTTTCATAATTTTCCTAATTTGTCACATCCTACTAATATGATCCATTTCCAAATTGTCGATTTTTGGTTGTTATGTGGTAAAAGTTAAAAGTTCAAAAGTTAAAGGGGAATATATCGTAACTTGCACTTCCATTGCAGCTAATAACATATACTTCCGGTTCACTTTGAGTGGCATTTGTCAAAAGATGAATGATATCTTGCGTAAATTTTTCACTTTAAAATTGAGTTTGAATGGTGTAAAAGGTGAATTTGATTATGCACAACTAAGGTTGTCAAACTCGAGAGTTTAAGTAAACTCGTGGAGTCTCAACAAATTCGAATCGTAAACTCGTATGAGTTTACATATGTAAAAAAAATATATTATAAGCAATATAATTAGGAACTAAACTTGGTTCAATATTGTATTTAAAATTAAAATTGAATAATGTTAACTTTAAATTAAATTAATGAAAAAAATATCATAAAATATACCTTAATGCATGACACTTAGTGATTATGTCATACTTTATTCAGTATCTGTATTATTTTATAGTTCAATAAAACATAGTTCAATTATGATAAATATATGAAATTAGCTAAATAAATTCAATATATATTATCCAATATAAACAAAGTTAGGTAAGTATCTAACAAAGTTACAAAATTTGTACATTTTGAGGTAAACTCATAAACTCGCAGGTAGATTTTAACTCGTAAACTTGCTAGTAGAATCGAGAGTTTACTTAAACTCGTACGAGTTTACCAAAACAGAATTTACATAAGTGTTAACTCGTTTTGTGTAGTAAACTCGTAAGAGTTTATGAGTTAACTCGAGAGTTTAATAACCATGTGCACAACTAAACATGTCATACAAATATAGAGACATAAAACACAAATATAAAGTATGTCTTATATTATGTTTAATGATGGTATACAATATACAATTAATAGAGGTGATGATGAATAGTTGGACTCGTTGCTTTCATATGTTAAGAATAAAATTGATAATAAGATAATATGTTATAGGTAAAATTGGAAGAAAAAAGTTTCATTAAAGTGTTGTCTCCTATCTCCTGTGACCTGTCTACTTGTCATAGGAAAACGGAGGAACAGAAAATATATTAATTTTCTATCTTGAGACACAAATTTTTGTATTTTTCTCCATTACCAAACAAGATTGTGTCTCCATGTCCATGTATTTGTCATGTATCAGCAACCAAACGTAGCCTTAAGGTCATATTAAAAGAGTGATGTTTGAGAGTCCTAACTTTAGGCCTACCAAATTACCAATCTTCTTAACCATACACTTATTAAAATCTCAATAAAAAAATCAATGGAATTTTGAGAAATGTATGGTTGAAAATGATTAGAAATATTAGTAGGTTTAAAGTTAGAGCATCTCCAATTGAGGGACAAACTTTAGTCTCTCTTTTGGTCCCACCACTCTTAAATGGACATGCACATCATCTTCTTGTTATAAAAAGTAAATAAGGAACAAGAGTGCCCCTTTCCTCTCCAATGGGAGAGTCTCAGATATTTTCTTAAATTAAAGTAAAGATAAATTAAACATATTTATGAAATAGTTTATATTAATATGTTGTATAATATATCAAATGTATAAATAAAATTACGTCATTAAAATTTAAAGAAGGAGATTGCGTACTTAAATACAAATTTTTGTATTAGAATATAACTAGGATGTACACAAATACGAACTATTTGTATTAGAATATTATAACTTGTATTTGAATACTAGGATGTACACGAATACTACAACTTGTATTCAAATACACAAATACAAACAATTTGTATTTGAATACTATAACTTGTATTTGAATACAAGAATTTGAACAACTTGTATTCAAATATTATAGCTTGTATTATAATTTTTTTATTGCTTGAAAAAATAGAAAAATGAATATTGGAAGGAACATGAAAATTTGAGTTTTGAAGGTTCGTAAAATTTTGAAGATTTGGGGGATTTTGATTTTGGAAGACGTTTGGAAGTTGAAAATTTTGATTTGGGGTTTGAATGTTTGGCGATTGAGAATTTTGAGTATTTGGATTTTGAGAAAAATTAGAATTTTGCAAATAAATGAAAAAAGAATTCAATTAATTTGGATCTATTTGATGGAATAATAAATGATTAGAATTGGTGTAGGTAAAAAATTGATAAGAATTGTGAAAAGAAATAAAAATTGTTAATATTTATAGTGCAATTTAAACCATTGCAACAGTCACATGATTTTAACAAGCTTGCAACAAGTGCAAGTCCATTTATAAGTTTTCCCTCCAATTGTTTTTGTTTTCTAATTCGACGGGCAAATACAATTAATTATCACATTTTAATTATAAAAAAAATCTGCAACTAGACACATGTTAATGATTTATTGACCATAAATAAATTTCTGTTCAGAGGTCTTGAACAAGCTTTGAGACATTTACTTGTTTCCTCTGTCCCTTGCTCTAATGTCAAAAGTCTTTATCTCTCATGTCCTTATCAAAACAGGAACCCAAAGGAGGTGGTAAGAAAATGGAGTCTCTGTTATGACAAGTGGGATAGAGGGATCAGGGACCCCCCAATGTTGGAGTAGAGAGGGAAGGGCCCAACTTGAGTCTCAAGAGAGCTCCAATCCTCTTAACAGGGACTAGGTGCAGCTCAATAGCATTTGGACACGAGTTTGGCGCATCAATTTTTTTATTAAAAAATAAGAATATGTCTTTGCTCCAAACTTACAACGATGATGATGCAACATTCATCCATCAACTGTTAAATTATCTTTCTAACAAAAATTTACATTATAAATATCAATAATTTTTACAACTCTTTCCCGTCTTTTCTAATATTTTTCAAATTTATCCCACACAAATTTTAATTATCACTATAAATTTTAATTTTCAAATTTACACAATAAATTAAATTATTTTTTAATAACTCGCAAAATTTTAATTTTTTTCAAAATTTAAATATCTAAAATTCACAATCTTAAAACCTTAAAAAAAATGCTTAATACAAATATTAAAATAAGATATTTTAAAAATATTTCCATTTAATTGTTTTTAATTTGGACTAAACATTATTTTTTAAAATATTAAAATAGAATATTTCAAAAATATGTTGGTTACATTTTAATTATGTATTATTGTTCATTACATATTATTTTTAGTTATGTAATATTTTAATTAGTCATGGTTAACTATAATTATAAGAAAAAAATTAGCCACAGTTAATTGTAGCTATAAGAAAATTAATTTTAAATTTTAAATAAAATATGTTTAATAAATTAATTTTATATTTTTCTTACATCCAAATTTTTTTTACATAACACAAGATATTAAAACAATATTTGAATGCAAGTTCGTATTCATCTATACCCTAGTATTTGAATACAATGTATTATTCAAATACAAGTTGTTTATTTCGTATATTCGAATACAAGTTATAGTATTTGAATACAAGTTGTTCAAATACAAATTATTCGTATTCGTGTATTTGAATAAGTAGTAGTATTTGTGGACATCCTTGTATTCATGTGCATCCTAGTATTCGAATATAAGTTATAGTAGTTGAATACAAGTTGTTGGTATTCGCTCTTTAAATTTTAATGACGTTATTTTATTTATACATTAGAAATATTATACAACATATTAATACAAACTATTTCATAAATATGTTTAATTTGTCTTTATTTTAATTTAAGAAAATATGTAAGAACGTAATGGGAACCAAGGTTGGTCCCTCCCATTGATGAGGAGAGGGACACTCTTGATTCCTATTTTTTTAATGACAAAAAGATGATGTGAATATTCTTTTAAGAGTGATAAAACCAAAAGAGAATCGAATATTGATTTCTCTATTAGAAATGCTCTTAGAACCCTCAAATATTAGTTTATTAAAAATTAACATGAGAGGATGAATTCTTGCAGGGGATACAAGATCAAGAAGAAAATGAAACAGTTGCAAAAATAAACAAAAGGTTTTTTGTTTCGATCTTTTAATGTTTTTGGTCTTAAATCGAAACAGAATATAAGAACAGAAGACTGGGCCTTTTATTTAACTGGGCCGAGCAGCACACATAGTAAGGCCCAATGTGACCCAATTTGAAGTTCTCATTAAGAAATGGGCTGCTGTTGTCTTAGATTACCTCACACATAGACAAGATCCGGAAAGAGAAAAAAAAAAAAAAAAGAACCCTCGCCATTGGAACAAAATAATCTGTTTTTGACCAAAAATGAACAAAAGACTGTTTTTTTCCTAACAATAAAAAATAGAGGTCGACGTTTAAAATATTTATTATTTATAGGAGATTGGAAAGGAAATGAATTTTATCGTGTATAATTTTCACATAACAAGATTATATGCGATTTTTTACAATTAATTTTTTTAGTATCTATATTATGTATGAGTCTCACATTTTAAATTAATGGTATAAGATCACATATAATTTTGTCATATGAAAATTATAATGAGACGACTCAATTATTTTTACTTTTAACACACAATACTATATACCAAATTGACAAGTTTTATGCAGGTAATAATCAATTCAATGTAAAAATAAAAAATTATTTCTTGATAATGAAACTCTGGTGTCAAAAAATAAAAAATAAATATCTATTGCACTCATTTTACATTTTTTTTTGTGGGATAATCCAAATCTTCATTAAATAGAGTCCTGAATAAATTGTAAATCATTGCATAACTTGTTCTTGTTGATTTCGTTTGAAGTTGGAGAAAGTGAACAACAAAGAAAAAAATATACATAGATAGATTGATGGAGGCATGAAGCACTCGGAAGCCATAATAGATAGAAAGATAGAGACTTCATTCAGAACACGGTAGAGGAAAATCCCCAACTTTGCCATTGAAATTTTTCAGCTTGAGTTTTAAAAGAATTAAATGAAATTGGCAATTTCATGCTGCACCTTCTTTTTCACTTGAAGTTTTTTTGTTTTGACTCTTTCAAGTTTCAACAGGTCAATGAAAGGAAAGTACCAACAGCTATTTAATTACTAGAAAATAAATTGTCTTTGAGCATTCAGTTCTCATCTTTTAAATTAATTTTGAGAGTTTTTTTATATCGGATTTAACTTTTATGTATTAGTTTGGTATTAGAAATAAGATAAATAATATAGACATAAGATAAAAAATTTCTATATTTTTTATACTTCGCTGAAGTTAAGATAAAAAAATCATAAAATTTTTGTCAAAAAAACACAAAATTAGAGTCTTAAAAAACACAAATTTTCTTGTGAATATTGTAAGATTATTTTAATCTCATGATAGTGTGATCTATGTAACAAGTAATACTAACTCTAATAAAGGGGATTAAGATGATGACAATTAATTATATAAAAGATTATAGAGTTAGTGGAGGGAGTATTTTGGTAAAACCGAACTTCTCCTCTCCCTTTTAAATCAGATGACAATTACTCAAGAGAAAAATAATATAATGAAAACAAAGGAATTGACAGAGTTTAATTGCTTTTGGTTGAATGTTTTTTTACTATCAAAAGAGACTGAAAAGAAAGAAAGGAAGAGAGAGAAAAATAATGAAAAGAGACATCAATTGATCACAACTATGGATCCGAGTATGTGTTTTTTATTCTTAATCTTGTTTTATTACGTGATAATCATGAATTTCAAGATTGAATTTCATGATAATTTTCTGAATGAGTAATAGAAAATTGCAATTTACATATATGTCCCCTGACGTCTTCTCAATGTTATAAACCACAGCCTTAGTATATATCCAGGTAAACCACATGTGTGCAGGTAAAACACATGAGAGAATTTTCCTCTTTCCTAATTGAATCTCATGCCTCGTGCTACCCAGTACACACGAGATTTTTATGTTTAGGAAAAATGATTGTTTGATCTGCATCCTCGTGCTTCATGCCACACAAAATATTTGTTTTGATCTTTATCTCCACTATTTCAAGAGTTATCTTTTATGCATATTATTATTATTTCAAAGGTTATATACATAGAAACACCGAAATATATTATTATTGAATAATAATAATAATAATATAAATTTTTTCATACTGATCAATTTTGTTTTAACCTACTAGTGGTTGACTAATGTCATTTGGTCTCGATTGAACAAACATGCAAGGTATATACGTATACGCTACGTTGCGATATAAAAGAAGGGTTTAAATCAAATAAAGAGTTGCCCTTGTTTTAAACGTATTTGACAAAATTTTATCACATGTAAGGATGTTCAATTAATGATTATTAAATTATTCATGAGATCCAACTTGTGATGAGTTGACATCAAATTAGAGCATACTCTCAAAGAAGGTAATGCCTATCCCTGCAGGAGAAAAAACAAGCACGTGCACACAGGAGGCATCATCACAAAGATTTTCAAGCCACAAAAAATAACAATGCTCGATAAAGTAAGTAAGGTTTCACAAAAAAAAAAAACTCTAAAAAAAATATTTAGGAATGAAATTATTTTTGTTGTAGGAGCAAAATTCATTAGGTATTAGTTTAGCTTTGGTTTTTGGCCCTTCGTTTGATTTTATACTTTTTCTTTTATTAATGTGACACTATAAATTCTTTTATTAAAGTGAGTTATAAATTCTTTTATTAAAGTGAGTTTTATCGTTTTATTATATATTTCACCAAGTGTCTTCTAATGTAATGGATGCTTGTGTATTTTATCTTGTCTTCTATACCATTAATAAATAGGTTTGAGATTTTCAATTATTTCTTAATCACATTTATTTGAACCATTATACTTCTCTAGTATATATCTAATATATATGCAGTTTAAATAAATAAATAAATTATTCTTTTATAATTATAATTTGTAAAACAGTAGTGTATGTTCAGCATTAGACGTGTCTGCCCCCCACTAGGATGAATTACGTAGATGCGGTGTTGATTTTGTTAGTTTTTGTTGTTATATAGGTATGATGTTCATGGATGTGCTCTTCTTCTTTTGAGAGAAGATTGAATTGTTTTCAATCATTATAAACAAAATTAACAAATATCATGCTAAAAGAAATGTACAAATATCATACTCCCTCCGCTTTTTAACTAGTAAACCTTTTTATTTTTATAAATATTTGTCTATTTATTAAATTTTAACAATATTAACTATTATTTTTTTTATCATATCCCTATTAAATAAATATTGTATATCATATTTATACACTACTAATAATTTTAACTACTCAATTATCTCTATATTAAATAAGAATAATTGTATGAAGTAATATTAACTTTTCTTTACTTCATATTTTTGAAAGGAGTGTTTAAATCCAATCAAATCAAAATCATTAAATTGATCTAAAATATTCAAAAATTGACCAAAATCTAAAAATTTGGATTTGGCCAGACCTTGTTTTTTAAAATCTGCTTGGATTTGATTGAATTTTAGATTTAGTTTTTAAAATTGATAAAATTCAAATCCAAATTGAAAATATCCTATAATATAATTTTATATTATTAAGTTTATACTTTTACTTATAATAATTTTAATTTACTTTAGAATTTTTATATTTTATTGTCATTCTTACTCAAATATCATTTTGTGCATATAAAAATGAGTTATTTAATTTTTTATTGTTATATTTTCATGTTATTAGCTTAAGTTATCTGTAATTTAAAACGTTCTAAATTTAAAATTTTATTTTATTTAAAATCAATTAAAGCAATCTAATCTAAACCACTAAAATTTAGATAAGATTGGCCAAATTTTGTGATGTAACTTAAATCGATCCAATTCAAACTACAACAAATTATATTTTTGAATTAGATAATTAATTTTTCATTCAAAATCAGTTCAAATCATATCGCAAGCTCTTCAAATTTTCAATTGTTTTTTTAATACTTATATACAACTCAAAATGAACAACTAAGATATTGAAATTAAGGGAGTATTTTTTTTTTAAAATAAATATTGTAACTAACAAATATCAAACGAAGAATAAATATAATAAAAGAAAAGGAACAACGTTGACAAGTGAAGTCGAAGTTAGGCCATAGTCGGGTCGTCGTTTAAAAGTAAACCGATCGAAGCAACAAGCACCGCCACCGGTGTGGGTTCGACAACAAATGGAAATGCTAAAAATAAAAAGAAATAAAAAAAATTAATTATAGTTATGGAAATGCCATAAAACCTCTGTAATTTAATTAAATTATTTTATATATATAACTTTTTAAATAATAGATGATGGATTGATAATGCAACCTAGTTTTATTAAATGATAATATAATTTTTAAAAAAAAATTAATATGTTAATGCCTAGTGATTAAACTTTTTAAGAATTATACGAACAAGTATTGTTATATTTTGATTCGGCCAATATTTTTGACTCGATCGAAATAAGTGTTTTGAGTTATTGGTGTATTAAACGAATAAATAAGAAATAAAATATAAAAAATAAATAGTAGAAATGAAAGTATAAAAACTGTCCAATCGCTGGGTACGTTGGTCTGTTTCATATTTTGGGTGGCACTGACCACTGCCAACCAAATAAAAAAAAAACCGATTTTTTTCTGCCTTCATCTTTGCCGAAACAGAAACAGAAAGAGAAACCCAGGCAGAGAAACCCAGAGAGAGAGAGAGAGAGAGAGAAGCGCTTACAGAGAAAAGCGATTGTTATTATTCGCTTAATTTTTAATTTTATTATTATTAATTTGATTTAGAAAAGAAAAACACGATTGAGAGAGTTTCTCTATCTCAGCTTTTTTTTGCCCTAGATCTTTGCATTCAGCCCCGTTCCTTTCTGTTCCCTCTCCTCTGAGATCTTTCTTTCCATTTCAAAAACCATAAGATTTACGTGAATCCTTCCTTGATCTTCTTCTTCCTCTTCTCCTCTCCGCTTCAGCTGAACCCAGGTACTTCTCCCTATTTCCCCATTGCTGATAGAGAAAGACAGAGAAAGGGTTTTTATGATTTGAAATTATTGTGGTTTTATTGTGTTTGTGTTTGTGTGCGTGGGGTTGGAGTCTAAGGGAAGAAGACAGAAAGGAACGCTTTTTATATTTTTTATTTATTTACTTTATTTTTTTAATTTGCGTTTGTGTTTAAATTAGGTGAGATATGTTCTTCAAGTTTATTTTATTTCCTTTTCAATATATCGGTTTTAGTACTTTACCGGTTACCAAGCAGCGGGTGGGGGCTTTCGTATCTGTTTTGAGTTAGACATGTGGGTGTCACAATTTGAACTTCAAAGTTTCGAATTTTGGTGCCTATCGTTGGTAGAAGATGTATGTTGAGGTTGTTTTGTAGCTGTTGGGCTACTCCAAAGACTTCGAATCTATTGGTGGCAGTGTTGTTAACATGAAGTAATCTCTAGAATGGATCCTAAAATATTTTACTTTTGTTTACATGTTTAGTGCAATTTTATTATTATTATTATTTTTTAATCTCTGGTACATTTCTCCTTATTCCTGAATATAGACGTGAGAATTGTTATTATTTGTTTGCAACGTGTTGATGTTAGTGTCAAATTGAGTGGATTTAAGAAGCTGAGGTTTTTACTAATGCACTTGCTGTATGCTCTTTCCTTTTTTTAGATCTTTTTTCTGCATCAAATCTAGTCAAGGTTCATTTGAGGCAGTGTCTAAGTTGATTTCCCGCGTGTTGGAGGGACGGTGAATGTGGATGAAAAGGAAATTTGCTGGATTTGAAAACTGCGATGCATTTGCTTTAGATGAAGGCATCAAAAGTTTGGCGTCTAGGCATGGGTGATATGCATATATTGCCGGGGAGTCGCCACCGCCCTCCCATGAAGAAGCCATTGTGGATTATTGTCTTGGTTTTATTTGTCTGCGTCTTTCTAATATGTGCTTATATCTACCCGCCGCACAGCAGTTCAGCCTGTTATGTCTTCTCTTCTAGAGGGTGCAAGGGCATCTCTGACTGGCTTCCGCCAGTTCCTGCTAGAGAATTTACAGATGAAGAGATTGCATCACGAGTTGTGATTAAGGACGTTTTGAACTCACCACCCCTTGTTTCGAAAAACTCAAAAGTTGCCTTCATGTTTTTGTCGCCCGGTTCTCTGCCATTTGAAAGATTGTGGGACAAGTTTTTCCAAGTAAGAAATTGTTATTTCATTATTTTTATCTGTTCAAGCTCGTCTCTCACTTTCTAAGAACATTGATGTATAATCCTCTTTGAAATATGTATATGCCGCACTTTGAATGTTAAAATCTATGTCAGAAAGACTGCCGGTCTAATAGTGTAGTTGATGTTTTCTGGCTGTCTTTTCAGCCAGTTAGAGACATGGCTTGTTGTAAGCTCGTATGATAGTAGGAATTCTTATATGCTTGGAACTCGTTATTTCTGTCTTTATTGATTATTGTATTGGAATAGAAATGCTTGTTGCAAGAAACCTCAAGTTGTTTGGAATTGGGTGACATTGGGAATTTCACTCCTTCTGTTGTCAGAAACCTGAGTTGTAATGGTTAATAAACAGAGCTGTTTAGTGCTCTCTTAGCTAGCACTGATGCACTGCAAGAAAATTGTTGGTGGTCTTTCTCTTGCTCCTGTTGGGAAATGATGGGCAAAAGAAATTTTTGCATTATTTAACTTAATTGTCGCAGTTCATGATTAAAATGTAATGGATGACAGTTATGGCTAGTTCTTCACATTCCTTTTCTCATGTTAGGTAAGAGGTGTTATTGGTAACATTTGTGAATGATGTTTTGTCACAGCCTTTTGGCACTTAATTCAGAGCGCTTATTCATTTTTAGTATTTAACCCGTAGACTATCTGTTGGCATGGATATTCAACAGGAGATGTGAAATGCGCTTTATGAGCGAACTCGTGATAAATGTATATAAATGAATGTACAGTTGTGTTTGTTTATGTATTTCATTGGTTGGTACTGGTTGTCTTTGCTTCTGAAATCCGAATCTCATTCATGGTTTAGTGTGCATTTACCTAGAAGATGCTGCTCTCCTTTTTTGCAGGGTCATGAAGGGAAGTTCTCTGTTTATGTGCATGCATCCAAGACTAAACCTGTCCATGTGAGCCGTTATTTTGTTAATCGGGATATACGCAGTGATCAGGTGCATATTGTCTTATTCAGTTTACTTACCATTTGGGAATTGGACTGTCTTGTACGTTTCCATTTATGTTCTCTAATGTAAATCATAGTTTAATTGTATGTTACTTATTGGCATTTATAGCGTTTTCTTTTGAAAATTTTCTGAAATAACTGGTTTCTTTTTTTCTTTTGGAAGATTATCTCAAATAATTGCTCAATGTATTTCTATGTTCAACTGTGTTAGTTCTAATAATAGCCATAATGATATCAAGTGTAATTATCTGTTGTTTTCCGTTAATCTGCGGTTTTCTAGTGTGTGGCTCTTGTAATAAGAACTCATCTTGTTGCAGGTGGTGTGGGGGAAAATTTCTATGGTTGATGCAGAGAGACGGCTATTGGCAAATGCCCTTCAAGACCCTGACAATCAGCAATTTGTTTTACTTTCTGATAGGTAATGGGCTATGAGATAACTATTAGTTCTGTTCTTGCGGAGTAATTTGTATTATTGGTTTATTAGTATCTGATTTGTTTGTATTGGTTTTGCAGCTGTGTGCCACTGTATAATTTTGACTATATTTACAACTATCTGATGCATACAAATATCAGCTTTGTTGACTGGTATGTCAAGAAGTATTACTTGTTGTCCCTTTGTGGGTTCTCTCCCCCCCCCTCGCTTATGAGTTGATAGCTCTCCTCTCTGCTTGCTGCTATCAATTTGACGACCTTTACTAATGCGAGCTTCCTTTTTCTCCTTAGCTTTAAGGATCCTGGCCCTCATGGCAATGGCAGGTATTCAGAACACATGTTACCTGAAGTTGAGGTGAAGGACTTTAGAAAGGGTGCACAGGTATATTATTGCTAAAGTCATGGAGTAGGGAATTCAACATTTTAAAGAGAAACTTTGCTTATTGTTATATAGAGGATGTGAAATTTGATCAAAACCCTTTCACAGGATACCAACTGGATAAACAGAATTTGGCATCATTCTTTCATCTCTGTGTTAAGTCAATAGGCTTTACTAGAAAATCAATTGTTACGCTTGGAAATAGTTTATTCTTTTTTCATAAAAACATGGTAATGAATACATTTTCTATAACAAAAATATTTTGTTGATTTCAGTTGCCCAATCAGCATCCATCACAATTTGATATTACCGCACATATATTCCTTGTAGTGTTTGTCCTTTGTACTCTAAAGCTTGGTGGTTCAGAAATGGTTTATATTTATATTTATTAGTTATTTAAACATATGTTACCCATTTAGATATGTCTTCACCTCATTGTTTAACTTCTTCTGCAGTGGTTTGCTATGAAGAGGCAGCATGCAATAATAGTTATGGCTGATAATCTGTATTACTCAAAATTTCGGTCTTACTGTCAGGTGAAGTTGTTTTTAAACATTTTTACCCCTAAAATTAAAGTAATTTGTTTCATATATCATTATTTAATATTTAATGATTTTCTGCAAGTGTTGAATTTAACCATATTTAATTCTGCTTTAAATAGTATAGTCATCCAATCCAGCCAAGCAAATTTTGCATTTCGTTTGCTGTTGTTCAAGATGCTAGGCTTTTGGTTATTGACTATTGCATATGCTTACTCAAATTATTTCTTAAGCAATATATGGATTTTGCATTTTATTACTTCTTTTAACAATATGCTCTCAAAACTCATGCAAGATGTCATTGAAAAGTGTTGGCTTTGGTCCCTTTTTTACCCATGAAAAGATGTGCATACCTCTACAGGTAGGAGGTGCCAGACAAGTTTTAAAAGAAAAGGCAAAGTAAAATTTCAAAAGTTTGAGTACTCTAGATGTTATTGATATCATTTTGTGTGAGAATGTTGTTCCTTACATGATTAAGGTGATCGGACCATCTAAGTTCCTTATGATTTTTTTCAGAATTTTAAATCTCATATTTGAACTGCTTTCCAAACTAGAAAAGAAAGCACCCTTTTTACCCAGGCAACAGCTGATGTGGGAATAATCTATATCTTGCCAAATGTCCTTGGAATTATGAGTGTAATATTAACCTGATATTTCTTAATATCACAGCCTGGTTTGGAGGGGCGGAATTGCATTGCTGACGAGCATTACTTGCCGACCTTCTTCCAGGTGAGAAATTCAATTGTAATGTAGTTCTTCTGTTTTAACACTTTTCAACCTTTGGCTAATTGGCTTATGTCTGTTGTTTAGATCGTTGATCCCAGTGGAATTGCAAACTGGTCAGTAACTCATGTTGACTGGTCTGAGAGAAAGTGGCATCCAAAGTCATATAGGGCTCAGGATGTTACATTTGAGCTTTTGAGGAATATTACGGTATAGTGCTGCTACTACTGTAACTTACCCCAGCGCATATTCATCCTCTTTACGCAAGGAAGTTGACACAATTGAACCTAGCATTAACACAACATCCTAGTTTAGTGAGTGGGACTGTTGCCATTTGACTTACAAGCTTATTGGCAGTCCACATACTTACGTAGATATTAGAATTTTGAAGCACCTGCAATGCCGATTTAATGGAAAAGTCCAACTTCGTTTTAGCATTACAGTTTCCCTGAGTGTAAAAATTGAATGCAAACTGACTTTAAATGGTAACATACAAGAATAAAATTTAGAAGGAAGTTCCTTAAAAGTAGGTGGGCGAGGGTAAGTTGGTGGGTCTTTGTGGTTAATTTATAATGACTGTAGTACTATTCTCTCCTCTTTTTCATATTGTTTTTGTAGCTTAGCAAAGGGATGTGAAACTTTGCAAGTCTCTGTCAACTTAACTTACCTCTTCAAAATGTTTTGTTTGCAGTCCATTGATGTCAGCGTCCATGTCACCAGTGATGAGAAGGTATGCTGTATGAGATTTTTTCCTGATCTGTTTTTACTGAGAATGAAACAACCAGCTTGACAAATTGTCCTGTCTTTCTGCAGAGAGAAGTTCAAAGTTGGCCTTGCCTATGGAATGGGGTTCACAAGCCATGTTACCTATTTGCTAGGAAATTCACTCCTGAAACACTGGATAAGTTGTTGCATGTATTTTCCAATTACTCAACACCTTGAGCCAGCTATCTTGATCGATTCTTTGGTCGGAAAAGTTGTTGCTTTCGGCCCCCCAATCTTCGTTTCGCATATGGCATGAGAGTTGTAAATTGCAGCATTATTGAGGCTTGATTGCCTGCCAGCGACAGATATCGGGTGTGAGTTAAACTGGCATTGCAGTGTGGCCTAAGGTGGATGAGGAGGCTAACGATTTAGTGTTACTTCCTTGGGGATGTATGGATGACGCGAGTTATTCTTTTTCCTTTTTCCTTCCATTTTAGGTTATCTACATTCTCTAATTACATGACAAATTTTGGGGGAATCATGTCAGCTCATCTTGTGATTGTTGATCTTTGTATAACTTGCAAATTGTTTTAGTTGAAAATACAATACGATACTGTCCATTCAGTGGTCAATTCTTATGTGCAACTCTGATGCTATGTTGCTGCTAGCCTCCTTGTTCATATATTGTGAATCTGAAACTTACCATGAGGATGTGTAAGTTTAAATATGAAGTAGCATTATTGAGATATATTTAATTTAATTGAAGTGAGTTTTCTTTTTTTTACATTAATTAGTCCTGAATCTGCGGGTATATAACAGCAGATATTGGCAATTCCTTTAGGTAGTTTAACAAAAATTAAGCGATTTATTCTTCAATCAACAATTTGTAATAGAATATTTATAGATTTTTCTTCAAAAAGAATAATTTATAACTTATGTATGAATTTCTTTTACTTGATAGTCCTGAATCAGCGGATCGATATAACAGATATTGATAATTCCCATTGACTAATTAAGCATTTTTGATAAGAAGCTGTGCTGGCAAGTCCGTTTTGGACCAAAGAAAAAGAACATTGTCTGCAGCCTGGTAGCCATTTTGTTTTGGGCAGCCCACTAAAGAGGTTATGGGTTCTGTTTCTGAAGTTCATTATAAAGATATTGTCATTGTGGCACAATATTTTTCATTTTTTAAAATAATTTAGGCAATCTGTTATTAATTACAGCGGTTTTAAGTTCATTTTTGAAAATTTTAATTTTGATGAGTGGGTATATGATTTTGAACGGAATGTTCAGACCAAAAGCTTAAATGATTCCAACAAATCTGCATCAAAGTCATTACGTAAGAGAGGGCCTCATCAAACCAAACAAACTATATTAAAGGAACTCTACTAATGACTCAAACCGGCAACACATGCTAAACCCTCACTTCCCAGTGTTGTTCTAGAAGGTTCCAAACCAATGATATCACTTAGAAAGCCGGATGAAGTTGGTTAGAACAAGAATGAACCAAATGTATCCCTTTTCAACAGCAAATTGAATCTAAATCTATATTAAATTTTCCTTTTTAGAAAAGGTAATGCAGAAAAGTCTAATACCAGCAAGAACACCTCAGTCAGCCAAATATGGTGTTTCTTGAATGCATTATAAGAAACTAAACAAATGATTCCAAGCATACTAATAGGCATTACAGTAACATTCCCCATAGGAATTCTCTGTTTCAAGAATGGTTCATATGTTCTGTAGAAAGTAGTTTTATAGTGAGACGAATTCTTCTCCAAAGTAGATTGTAATCACAAATCTAGCCATGCACCCCAATAAAAGAGAAAGTAAGGCGAAGCTCTTTGAAGTCTTATATGAGAGGAAAAGGAGTAAACATGAGCCAAGGAAACACCGGCAACCCTGAAAGAGATGCCGGCAAGTCATCCCTGGCTCAGATCTACTCTCTCTACCCCTTCATGCAAGCCACTTGAGCAAAACTACACTATAGTGAGGAGCTATTATTGAGCTTAATTAATTGAAGCATATTACATATGATATGCATGCTAGTTCTTATATTTGAGTTCATTGCATGCACTTCATTTTAGTGTGTATTTATAGGCGTAGAAGAGTAACAACAATGGATGGAAAGAAAGAGTAGCATCCAGCTATTTCTCACAACAATTCAAGTGTCTGATTTCTATGATGTATTAAACACACAGACATAATAGTCCCACAAAGTATTCATGCTTCCGACTTTTTTGCACTCAAAACATATGCAGTTTGCTTTAGTTTTCCCAATTTAAGAATCGATTCTGCAACCGAATAATTTCTCCTCAGATAACGAATTTTTTTAGAAGAAAAAAAGTAGAAGGGCAAGTGATCTGGAAAGAACCACATTTTGACAGAATTCTACCGTTAGTTATTGTGACTGTACCTCAAATGTCAATCAGTGTGTGTAAGAAATTAAATGGATCATGTATGGTTACATCGATCACAAGAATCATATCATTGCTATATATATTATATTCTGCAGAATCTTGCATCTAGAGAAGTCAATGTGAAACTATATATAATTTCCCTAAGTCCCATGCATTAAAAGGTTAATATGTTCATGGACTGAGACATCTCTCTCTGTCATTGAAATAGGCAAATCACCCTAAATTCCCTGTAAACTTTGACTTCATCACTTGGATTAAGTTTAGTGAAAAAGATAAATAAAAAATAAAAAAAACTAGCATCTCTTTTAGGGTTACTTATTACAGATGCCACAGGAATGTGTTATTTTGACATGAAAATGTGCTTAACTGTTCGGAACTTTTTTATCCCAGAATTTCGCTACTACATATAACTATGTGGTGAGATACTGTTTTTTTTTTCCTCCAAATTTCATTGTTAGTAGAACTGACTAATCTTTTCACATTAACTGAGATCACACGAAATAATAAACTAAATTTAAACGATTATCATTGACCAAAAACTATAATGCTAAATAAAATCAACAATCTCCTCCAATGTAGCCGGAGTATTTAAATTCATGACCTTATTTTAATACAGTATGTTGGATCAATTGCTTGTAACTAAGCCAAAAGTTATGGTTACTATCAAATGTACAACTTTGTTTCTTTATAATTTTTCATAACTACATCAATCAAGTATAAGGGCTGCACCAATTACAATTTACAAGTATCAAGGGTTGAATGAAAGTCCATCAAATCTTAAGAATGACGTTGATCAAATAAAATTAATATCCATGATTTTTGGTCTTTCAACTGTTGTATTATTTCATATGCACATGACTCTTTCTAGAATCATTTGTCTATGTAACATTATTGTTACAACTCTATTGTTTGTACACCTTAAAAATGGTCACCTCACAATCACCCAATAAAGAAATAAATATTACACAATAGAAAAAGAAACAGCACATAACAGAAAAATAAACATTGTCAAATACAAAAAATTAGTGATATTAAACGATGCGTGCACAAGTGCACATAAATGTTTAATGATAATATTTATTTTTTTGTTTTGTAATAATATTAAACTCACGCATGTATAAATATACAAAAATATTTAATGTCAATGTTTATTTTTCTATTGCGTGATTAAAATGACTATTTTTTATATGTATAAATAACATTTTTTTTTGTTATTGTTTCGACATAGAAAAAAGAGACCCATAGGCAAATTCCATAATCAAAGAGGTGGCTGATACAAAACCCATGTACACGTTACATTAGTAAAAGATTTGTATTGAAGTTGGTGCCCACGACCCAGTCAACAGGTGACAAATAATCTTGAGATAAAGACAACTCATAATTTTGAGAATTAATTTTTTAATTTTTATATGACAAAGTCTTGTGTAATATATTATTATTAATTTTTTAATTATATATTATTTAATTAGTCTCATTTTTTAATTAAAAATAAAAAATTACACTAAAATTTAACAAGAGAATTCACTCCTTATAAGATATGCGAGAAAACATAGAATAAAACTTCACAATCAATAAAGATGTGTCTTTGCCAATAAAAAAATTGTACATATTTATAATAAAATAAGAAAATAACTCAATAAGAAAAACTCGTGAGAAGAGAAATTAGCCGTCGTGGCTACTAATCCTAAGAAAGAAATCCTAATATTACTAAAGATCCAAATAATAACAACAACAACAATACTCATAATAATAATAACTATAATAATAAAAAAAAAACCCAAAATACTGGCATTTGTGGTCTTAATGGTTAATGTTAAATGATACAAGAACACAATTCAAATACAAGAAAGAAAAAAAAAAACTGCTAGTAAGAATAAAAACCCAATACAATAATAATCAATTAATACAAATGAAGTCCAAATTACTAAGACTCTCTACTTCGGCCTGAATTTTTTATTGTAGTCAAAATCAATCAATCATCTCATATCTTCATGAATCATCATCGTCTTGGTCTTGGATGCCATGTCTGGTTCTCATAAGTGGGGATGCACCCTATTTTTTAATTTTTATTTTTATTTTCTCTTTCTATAATTCTTCCTTACTCATTTTCGTAAGTATTCGGTGTAGACATAAAAATCTATGCTCAAATTCCTTTTTTCTCTGTATAAAAAACTACCCGAATATTATCATGCCAATTAAACTCTTTGTTTGGGTTTCATTGGAGGTACAAAACTCTGTTAAAACTTAAAACTCATTAATAATTAACATTCCCAGAGCTTCTTCAGTTACTTGTATACCGTTAAGTAAAGAAAAACAATTGCAGAACTCTTAATTTTTTTTTCCTTACAAAAAAAGAAAGAAAGAAAAAACTAGCAGTAACAAATTCATCTACATATAGTATGTTCTTCTCCCACCCTAACGTGCCTATTCGTCTCCAAATTAAAATAGGCCTAGCTAGCTACCATACTTATATAAAAAAATATTTGGGAGACCTAACTCATCAACTTACTTATCAATTTATCTATTTCTTTAAATGACATTGTTAACTTTCATAAAAATGAGAAAATTGATGAGTTAACTCTCTCAGATATGACTAAAACTATATAATTTACGGGTCATGCAACATTAATTGTGTTCCAAACATGATACACAACATATATGAATGGACATGAACTGATGAACTAGAAGCTAGCTGGATCTGAAGTCTCATATGAGAGGAAAGGGAGCAAAGTTGAGAAAGGATGACTTGCTAGCAACACATAACTTTGAAGCATGCATGCATGCCGGCAAGCCATCCTGACTCAAATCTACTCTCTCTACCCTTCATGCAAGACCCTTTACCCCAAGAACAACAACATCATCATCATTAACCAATATATAACCACACTCTCTAATAATATTAACTCTTTCTATCACATTTCACTTGGCTAGCTATAGCCTACGCGCACGCACACATATATATGATCTTGAGCACCATTGTAGCCTATTTATAAGCATGCAAAGGTCAAAGGTTGGAATCCATTTTAGCCTAGCGTCTCATAATTAATTATAGAGTACACGTTTTAAAAAGTGATTGGCCAATTTTTCTGAAAAACATCCTTACAAACGAGAACTTTTTTTTTATCACTATATAGCAAAAGAATTTATATTCCACATCACATCTCTATCTTTAATTATTTTTTCTTTTCCGTTTTCTTTTGCTAACATCACATCTCTATCTTTAATTATATTTTCTTTTCCGTTGTCTTTTGCTAATTTAAAAAAAAATCAATGTTTAAGATGTCACGTGAAACATAAGCTCTGTGATTAAAAAAAAAAAAACGTCTGCACATTGGCTGAACTAGTCCATGCTACTCCTTAATCCATATCCAAAATGGGAAAATTTGATATATAGAATTTTATCCTAATTTACTTTTTAGAATAATACGAAACATGCATTTAACACATTTGGCTTGACATAAGTATTGGTCGCGTATAACTATGGCTCGTATTTTCTGTCAAAAAATTATATAAATATTTTATTATGATTTTATTAACTAATAGTTTAGATTACTGATCCAGAAATCAAAAGCAGAAATATTTTAAATATCTATATATATATTTAAGTCAATTCATTGAATATTTTAAAAACTTTAAAATCTTTTCACTTAACTTCTTTTTAATCAACTTTTTTACAAGAATATTTGTTAGCGAAGTCTTTTTTTATTTTTTAGAACACTGGTTAGAAAACCTCTCTTCTAATTTGGAATCAACTTTGATTTTGCTGCGTGCAGCTCTAAGAGTGAGTGAGGAACAAGCAAGTGTTGACTCAGCCCATTTTCTTCACAAAACTGTGTTGATTGACTTGTAGTTGTGGGAATAGAATATTAAACACAGGGAATTAAGGCAGCAAGAGTATATATGTATTAGTGTTAACCCATGTTACCGATATGGCATTGTCATTCAGAGAATCTGTGCTCAGAAAATTTGAGGTGTCCAGAAGAAGTTTTGACGATAAGATTTTATCTCAACTAATTAATTGGGTTCCATACCATTATTATGGGCATAAAGGTTAACATAACATTGATAAGATCATCTCACGTTAAAAAATGGCATATTTTATTACGAG
The DNA here is from genome assembly GCA_003254905.1 of Nissolia schottii. Classification (NCBI taxonomy): domain Eukaryota; kingdom Viridiplantae; phylum Streptophyta; class Magnoliopsida; order Fabales; family Fabaceae; genus Nissolia; species Nissolia schottii. Next base: position 577,488 of record QANU01057090.1, on the reverse strand, counting down.
AGAGAAAGAAATAAAGATTTGAATTGACAGTTTTATTTATTTTAAAAAAATTGTGTCTCTCCCTTTCATTACTTCATTACATGATTAAATATGACATTTTTTTTTTAATATAACAGAATTCATTCTTGTTTGTATGAAAATGGATTATTTCGTATTAAAAAAATGTCATGTTCGATCATGTAACAAGAGAAAAATATACAAACATTTAAATTGGATCATACTAATTTTAAGGGGATTGATTTCACTTATTCAAATTTTATGTTTTTTTCTTTCATAACATAACTAAACATAGAACTTTTTAATATGAGATGATCCATTCTTGATTATACATAGAAATAATGATATTCATGAAGAAAAAAAAAGTTGGATTGATCTCACTTCTTTATTTTTTTTTATTTCTATGAATACGTACGTACGTTACCATCCCTTCCTAGCTATATACTCTCTTTAGTCCATTTTAACTATCATTTTAGTTACATATTTTTGTCCAAATTGTCTATTATTTTCATTTTTCAATGTAAAATTTGTTGTTTTGTTCATAATGTTGTGACCAAGATTCAGTTGGTTGGAGAAGTGGGCTACGAGCAGCTCACTCGACCGTTATGGTCGTTATGCTTGTTGTGATGCACATGGGCAGTTAGAGGTTGTTAGTGCAGTTAAGTTAGTTAGAAAGCTGAAATTCATCTCCAGCTTGATGTAACTTAATTCCATTATAATTTCATGTGAATTTAGTGTAGAGATAGGTTGTATATAAATTGATTTGATTTACAAAATGAATTAGATGATTCATTCACACAATTCATCAATCTTGAGCTATCTTTGAATCCTCTCACTCTCCCATTGTTCTTCATTGTTTCTCGTTGATTCACAATGAATCTGAAAGTTCACATGGTATCAGAGCTTCAATTTTGATTCCAAATTTTTTTCCATTTTCTTGCGTGATCTACACCTTTGGCGCCCTGTGTTTTCGAAATTCTGTTGATTCTTCCTGCATCTCTGAATTTCTTGAGAATTCTAAACACGTCTTTGGTGAATGCTGTCACTGAATCTTGAAATTTTGTTTAGTAATTCCTTGAGATTCCTCAACAGTTTGCAGATTAAAGCTTGTGGAATTCTGTTCATAGTTGTTCACTGAATCGTTGATTGAATCTCATGGAGATTCCACCGATCACAACTTCATCATCACCAGTTTCTGATAATGGAGGCTCAGAGCATGTTGTGGAAAATACGAACCACAATAATCACAACTATAATCCGATGACAAACTTGATGAGTCCTTACTTTCTACATTCCAAGAGAAAATCCAGAATCTGCATTGCTTTCTCTGGTGCTAACAGATCAGAACTATCATGCTTGGGCAAGATCTATGCGCATGGTTCTTAAGTGTAAGTGTAAACTTGTGTTCATTGATGGATCCTTAAAACAACATGAGGTAACAAGTGAATTCTTCTTTGCTTGGGATAAATACAACACGTTTGTAATTTCTTGGATCCACCAATCCTTGAGCCAAGAAATTCACAAATCTGTGATGTGGATAGAAAGTGCTGCTACAATATGGGTTGATTTGCGCCATAGGTATTTTGATGGTGTTGCATTTCGAATTGCTGGGTTGCAAGAAGAACTTTATGCATTAAGGCAAGGAGAAATGTCAATCACATCCTATTTCACTAGCTAGGCCGAAGTTAATCTGGGAAGAATTAAATAATTTCAGGCCAATTCCTATTTGTTTATGTGGAAATAGATGTGTTTGTGGTATGCAAGTGATCAGAAACTATAGAATAGAAAATTATGTTGTAAGATTCATTCATGGATTGAATGAGCAATACTCAGGAGTTAAATCTCAACTCATGTTGATGAAACCACTGCCTGAAATTAGTGCTGCATTTTCACTTCTAATTCAACGAGAGAGACAGATGAATAGTGGATTGGAGTCTAAGGCATTTTTCAGTAGCACATCTCACAATTCAGTGCAAAACTCAGACTTAGGAACTAATTCTGGTTTTGGAGGAAGAAGAGGAAAGCCTAGAAGCAAAAGATAAAGAAGTGTAGGTGGCAGAAAGTAGCACAGGTAGAGGTGCTAGAAAAACTTATTATGATCCAAACATCACTTGCAACTTTTGTGGCAAGACAGGACATCCTATTGATAGATGGTTTAAAAAGTATCCTCATCTGCTCAAGGAATATAGGGAAAGAGTAGCAAAAAAACATTACCACTATTGTTAATGTTGAAACTGATGAAATCATTAATGTCACTGATGGCCAGATTCAGGATGCAGGAAAGTAGAATGCAGAATTGGTTTTCACTAACAGAAGAAAGCATTGCTGGCTCTTTTGCAGCAAAATTCCTCACAAATTCCTCATAGTGTTAACCAATTAACCACCTCAGTGTCAAATCCATTAGGTATACCTACAATTTTGTCCTTGCCTTCCCATAAGCCAAGGCATTGGGCGATAGACACTGGTGCTACAAACCATGTGTGTTATTCCATCAATGTTTTCCAAACATATCACACGATCAATCCAATATCAGTGAAATTACCTGATGGAACTTTCACCCAAACAAACATTTTAGGGATTGTGATATTCTCCAATGACATGTACTTAACTAGAGTTTTGTACATTTCTTGTTTCACTTTTAATCTGATTTCAGTCTCTAAACTCATTACATCCTTGAAATGCACTGTGTTGATTAATAATAAATGTTGTCTCATATAGGACCTTCACTTGAAGACGATTGGTATAGCTAACCTGGAGAGAGGTCTGTATACAATGGTTGGCCCTTCAACCAAGCATTAATTGCCTTCAGCCAACAACATACTCACTCATCCCAACCCAACAGATTTACACAGTTCTGCAGATGGCAGACAACCTTTACTATCATCCACATTCCCATTGTGGCATTTTAGACTTGGACATCCTTTTAGAGATAAGATTGTTGTATTGCATACTCAGTTTCCATTTATTAAGTGTAATGCAAGAATTGATCCTTGTGACTCACGTCACTTTGCAAAACAAAGAAAGTTTCATTTTGCTTCAAGTTCAACTGAATCTTTACATGCCTTTGATGTTGTGCATATGGACATATAGAGTCCATTGGCTACACCATCCATAGGAGGTCACAAGTACTTTTTGACTGTTATGGATGAAAAAACTAGGCATACATGGATTTACTTTATGAAACTTAAATTAGAGGCTTCATAACTAGTTCGGGATTTTGTGTCTTTTGCAGAAAACCAATTTAAGACAAGAATTAAAGTAATAAGAACAGACAATGGGGCAGAATTTGATCAATCTAAGTTTTATAATCCAAAGGGGATTATTCACCAAATTATCTGTGTATAGACACCGAGCAAAATCGCATAGTTAAAAGAAAGCATCAGAACATTCTAAATGTTGCTAGATAACTTGTTTTTCAATCATCATTGCCTCGTTGTTTTTGGCTTTTTGCTATAGGGCATGTTGTCTATCTGATTAACAGGGAACCAAGTAGGCTTATCAAAGATAAAACACCATTAGAGTTGTTGCATAGTTGAATGCCTCAGTTTTAGGACCTCAAGATTTTTGGTTACTTGACACATGCCATCACTTTGCAAGCTTATAGGACTAACTTAGATCCTAGAGCTAGAAAATGTGCCTTTCTAGGATATAAAATTGGGACAAAAGGTTTTGTGTTGCTTGACTTTCATACAAGGAAAATTTTTATTTCAAGACATGTGGTGTTTTATGAGGATCAGTTTCCCTTTGCTGATGTGCATGGTTTTGCTTTCACTTATCCTGCATCTAGCAGTACACATACTCCTCATACTGAGCTCACTTCACCTTTTGACCCTTTCTATTCAATCATATATCTCAATCACAACATGACATTACTCATCAACATACGTAAAGATCTAGTTCTACATCATTGACTGAAAAATCAACATCATCAGTACAAACTAACACAATTCATGATCATACACATTTGCATTCTATATCATCAACTTTATCTAAACCTACCATTACTCATCCTGATTCTTCCTCATCCCAAACTCATAGTTCCCCTGCATTAAACGTGCCTACTAGGATATCCACCAGACCAAAAAGACCACCAAATTATCTAAATGACTATCATTGTATGTTGATAGACTCTTCAAGTGGTGAATATTTCCCATCTTCAAGTAAGCATCCTATATCACAATACTTATCTCACTCTTCACTGCGTGCTTCCCATAGACATTTTTCTCTAGCCATATCATCAAACACTTAGCCTAGGAGCTATAAGGAAGCTGTAAAGGAGCCTTGTTAGCAGAAAGCCATTAATGTTGAACTTTCAGCACTGAAGAAGAACCAAACCTGGATTCTCACTTCTCTTCTTCCTGGAAAGAAGGTTGTGGGGGGGTGAAAGTGGGTTTTCAAGGTAAAATTCAATTCAGATGAAAGCATTGAGAGGCATAAAGTCAGGCATATGGCTAAGGGTTTCACTCAAACCTATGGTATTGATTACTCATAGACTTTTAGTCCGGTGGTGAAAATGACAACTTTGAGAGTTCTACTAGCTATTGTAGCTGCAAAAGGATGGTTTTTGCAACAGCTAGATGTCAACACAGCTTTTCTTCACGGGGACTTACATGAAGATGTGTTCATGAAGCTACCTCCTGGATTAAGTGCAACCAATCCTAATTTGGTTTGTAAGATTCAAAAATCTCTCTATGGTTTGAAGTAGGCCAGCAGGCAATGGAATGCCAAACTTGTGGCTGTGTTAACTAATTCTGGATTTACACAATCCAAATCAGATTACTCTTTGTTTACTAAGCAAGCTGCTAGTGGCTTCACATCCATTTTAGTATATGTAGATGATTTGATTTTATCTGGTAATGACATGGAAGAAATTAAGTCCATCAAAGGGTTGCTTGATGATCTTTTCAAGATTAAGGACCTAGGAAATCTCAAGTATTTTCTGGGCATGGAAGTAGCACGAACATCACAAGGCATTGCTTTATACCAGAGGAAATATTGCTTAGACTTGTTGGAAGATCATGGCTTCCTTGATTCAAAACTAGCATCCACTCCTATGGATTATCATCTTTAGTTAACAAAGAATTCCTCTGCAAGTTCTGTTGATGTTAACTCCTACAGGAGATTCATTGGCAAGCTCTTGTATCTCACACATATAAGACCTGATATATGCTATGTTGTTGGTAAGCTTAGCCAATTCCTTGATTGCCCCGCTGATTCTCATATGTAGGCTGCTTACTGTGTCCTCCGATATATAAAAGGTGCATCAGCTACTGGGTTGTTCTTCCCTGCTAACTCAGAGCTGAAGATTCGTGGATATGTTGATGTTGATTGGGGCACTTGCCCTGAAACACAAAGATCTATTTCTAGTTTTGTTTGTTTCCTTGGCACAATGATGATCTTTTGGAGGAGCAAGAAACATACGCCAATAGCTCAGTTGTCATCTGAAGCTGAGTATTACTCCTTAGCGCAAATCACTTGTGAAGCTCAATGGCTTATTTCTATGCTTCATGATTTTGCCATTCCTGTCACTGATCCTATTCCTATTACATGCGACAATCAATATGACATATATATAGGTACAAATCTAGTGTTTCATGAGCGAACGAAACATATCGAGATTGATTGCCATGTTGTACGTAACAAGGTCCAAGAGAAAGTGATTGAACTACGGCCCATCCCTACAAGAAAGTAGCTAGCTGACATCTTTACCAAATCCTTAGCCCCAGGACCTTTCATCATCTTTTTGCCAAGCTGAGCATGATTAATTTTCATGCTGCAACTTGAGGGGCGGTGTGACCATGGTTCAGTTGGTTGGAGAAGTGTGCAAGGAGGAGCTCACTTGACCGTTATGGCCGTTATGCTCACTGCACATGGGTTGTTGTGATGCACATGGGCAGTTAGAGGTTGTTAGTATAGTTAAGTTAGTTAGAAAGCTAAAATTCATCTCCAACTTGATGTAACTTAATTCCATTATAATTTCATGTGAATTTAGGGTAAAGATAGGTTGTATATAAACTGATTTGATTCACAAAATGAATTAGATAATTCATTCACACAATTCATCAATCTTGAGCTATCTTTGAATCCTCTCACTCATTGTTCTTCATTGTTTCTCATTGATTCACAATGAATTTGAAAATTCACAATTGTACCCTTAATTTATTAATCTTAAAAATAATAATCTCTATGTCTCTTAATTATAAAACACTTTAATTAAATTAAATAAATATATCTTAAAAATGATTTTAGATTTCTTAATAACTTTATATCTAACTAAAGTGACAATAGGAACAAGTAAATAACATAATTGTAACCTATATTATTTCTCTGTTTCCCAATGTCATTTGTTAATGTGTCAGCCTGTAGTGTACTCTACAATATTGTTTCAGTCAAAGCTAAAATAAATTTATAATACAGATTCCCGAACTCCCCATCCCCAATGCCTTTTCTTCTTCTTTGCTTTAAAGCATCTATAGAGAATAATTTACTTTTCTTTTTTATGATCCATTGTCTCATACATGCATGTAAGCATTAGCAAGTGTGATGTTGTTCCTTGGCGTAATTGAAAGTTGTAATTAGCTGACATGATACCGTGGATTTTGCATGTGACTTATCAGTTATTACCATACTTCTTGTCATTGTACATTGAGAATCTCTCTTTTATATAGTCAAAGAAGAAGAAAGTTCTCATTGTTTAACTCGAATAATATTTTTCTAGAAAGAGGATTGGACAGCAGTTACTGACATCGACAATATACGCTTAACCTAAAAAAAAATCACTAAAAATTATCTCGTGACAAATAACTTTTCTTAATAATTTTAGAACAAGAATTAAATATTATTTTATTTTTTAAAATTATTATAATAAGTATAGTTCGCTCAAGTTTTTCTAAGTTTATTTCAAAGCAGAAATAAATTCTACACTTTTCACTAATTATTGTGACAAATTTTTTATTACGTACAATTACTAGGACTGTCAAAATGAGACCAGCCTGCAAGCCCGGCCCGTTTACCCGGTTAAATGGACGGGCTTTACATGCAAAAAATAGGCCCATGAAAATTTGAAAAAAATGGCCCGGCCCGTTTAAGCCCGTGGGCTAAACGGGCCAGCATGTGAACTCGTGAATTTTTTTTAATTTTTTTTAAAAAATTTATAAATTTTTAAAATTTTTTATTTTTTAAAAAATAAAAAAACCAAAAACCAAAAACCAAATTGTTATTTTTAAAAATTAAGTTAATAAAACTACATGATAATTGATATCTCACGTTCAAATTGAAGCTCAAATTGACGTTTTAAATCTTCATCTTGAAGCCCAAATTGCAAACTAAATTGCTAAGTTGTTTTAGTTATAATTAAAACATTTTTTAGATATTTTAAAACTTATTGATCATCGCGCGAGTTTAAACTCTAGGTGTTAATTAAATACATTCTCTTGTTACCCTTTTTTTTTAATCAAAGCTTTGCAAATAGCTTCTTAATTGAAAAATGCTACTATTTGTATACCTATCCAAAATTAAAGATTTCGTAACCACAATAAAGAGATAAAGACAAAAAAAATCACAAAACCTTAATTTATTTCTATTTATTACCATCAGAAATGGATCCTCAAATTTTACATAAACTATTTCTTTCTGATTAATTAATAAATAGACGATAAAAAATAATTAAAAATAACCGCACATACTTATTCATAACTTTGTATTTAAATCATAAAAAAATAGACTAAAATTTTAATTTTTTTAAAAAAATAAACGAGCTGTCAGGCTGACCCGGTTAGGCCTGCGGACTGACCATAAATGAATCAGATCCTAAAAATAGGCACAATTGACCCGACCCGTTTGACACCCCTAAGCATGAACCTTTTTCTTCCATAGGACACGAAAGAATTTCTCTGTTTCGTGATACATATAGCCACGGTATTACTACTTTGTCTACTAATCTTAATAAAATCTCATGTTGTGTCATTATTTTTATTCTTTCTTTTGATTTTACTTTGTTATAATATCATTTTTAATATAAATTTATGTTTACTTTAAAATAAACATATAGTTTGTGTCATATTATATATATATATATATATATATATATATATATAATATGGAATTTTGTATCAATTATATTTAAATATATTGCGAATCCCACGGGTTAGGTTCTAGTTGTTTGTGTGTGTGAGAGAGAGTAGTTTACTAATGAGTATGTCACATTTTAAAGGGGGAGGGGGAGGATGCCAGCTTACTCACGACTTAAGTTCATCTTTGCGTTAATACTTTTAAGTTAATATTTACAAGAATTAGATGAGTGATTTTTCAGTCATAGTTGAGAAATATATTGCCTCGGTCTACTTTTATATATCATTTTTTGTCTAAAACTTTGTCTAAAATTAATTATCATTGGATTAGATTAAAGAAGTATTAATCAACTTCTTTTCAATAATACCTCTATTTATTATGAACTCTTTATTTTCTATAATATTTATTGAATGATAATTTAGTTTAAACACTTAATGTTTTCTTTGAGTATGTGCAAATTAATTAATTTTTTAATATGTGTATATTTATTAAAAGCAACATATAATACTGAGGAGATGTAATAATTATTAAAAGGCCCTTTTTTTTATGTAAGGGTGTCCTGACAAAACCCGACTTGTCCCTACAATAGTGCCCCATTTACAGATTGAATTGTGATTTTGGGCTTGAACAGTAGTTCTTCTATCCAGTTATAACCTTATTTGGGCTTTTCGACCACAAAGGCCTAATTTGAAGCTCAATACTTTATTGGCCCATTCTTATAATTCAATACTTTCAATGCCCAATTATACTAAGAAAATACGGGCCAGAGAGTGAAGACATGAGAACAGAAACAGAGAAAAGCTGTGTCTCTCTAAACCTAAATTGTGTGTCCTCCATGCAAAAAGTTTTTGTTTCCTCTATTTCAACTTAAATAAAATATAAAAAATACAAAAATTTTCTATTTTTATATCACTATCCCCTGTGATATCCCTGGTACCGTGAGCAATATATGTTACAGAAAAAGTACAGAAATGTATGTTACATTTTGTTCAGCTTCCTGTGGAATTTGATTTCTTCAAAATATTCCTGCAACATGCAAAAGTTTAACACACATATATATACTCACCAATTAAGGATAATTGTCAATATTTGTTTTCATGATTTGAGTGAGTTTCAGAGAGTGCAAATCTGCCAACAGAAATTAATGAATAGTAGTGTGAAGAAATGACATGTATCAAAAGATTTTACATAATAGTGAAAAGAGCAAATTAGAGTCAAAGAGGACTTAGCCGATAACGTAACCGGCAAGTCATCCTTGGCTCATATCCACTCTTTCCCTCTTTCATGCAAGGCAACTTAGATAAATCGAACTCCAATATAATTTGATACTTAATAATTAATCAACGAACTTACAATGTCCTATCTCTATGGCTCTATCACTCTCTTTTATTTTGCTCCACACTTCATAACTGGTTGACATATTTATAGACTTCGTGGACGATTATCACATTTTAGGCTGCTTGAAACAATTGCAGAATTAATGCAATGGTGGATGGATAGGTTTGTGGGTATAGAATAATGTGGGCGATTGATTCTGGTTGCACTTGCATGATATAATTATATCAACAAGATTTTGTTCTTAATTAGAATTATAAGAGATATGTATGACAATGTGAGAGGTGTGTCACCATGAATGAAGATCTTTTGTCTCATTCTCTATTCCTTTTTAATTATATGTTGACAACTCATACTATTTTATCTACGATCTCCATTAAAGTCATTTTAAATTGCAATTTTTTAGTGATAAAAGTTGAACTAAACTTATTGAAGAGAGAGAGAGAGAGAAGAATTTTGTTCATGTTACCTTTAGTTCTCTGCATGCCTTTTTTTGTTGATTAACATTTGACTTTGATTGCTTGAAATCCTATCTAAAAATATTTGGGTTTTCGCTTTAAGTGGCAAATTCTGCTCACTCAATCTTGCAATGTCGTTGTAAAGTCAAGATTGAAAAGTGAAGTTATTGGATTTGAAAAAGAGGATGTGAGTTATTTCTAGGAGTAGTTTGTGCTATATATTGAATTTGGTAGTAATTTTTTTTTTTACATTATCATTTAATTAAATTTTTTTTGTAAGCATAATTTTTAAAATAGTAAATATAAAAGTCAAACATTTTTATTAATGTAATAAATAAATAAATACAAATACAATTTTCCATAAGTAAAACAATATCACCTAAATTAATATAAGCTATGTGCATTTGACCTTAACTTTTATGGATGTGCAAATTGATCCTATGTTCTATAACCATGCAACTCAATATAACTAAATTATTCTCATATTCCTAAATCCTAAAGATCGGAAGAAGAGAGTGCATGAGAGAGAGGAGGGAAGAAGATTACTTATGATAATTTACTAATTGGGTTATTTATTAATTGATTTGCAAAATTATAAAACACCTATGTGGATTTACACTCTCTTAAAAATAAGGGTTGGAGTGTACTTAACGCATAATTTGGAGACTGGTTTTATTTTTCTTTCGCCTTTTTCATATTTAAATGACATACTGCTTGTATTGTCCCATGTATAATACGTATGGTGCATGGGAGGCTTACAAAGGCAGCCACATATATATGTTTGAGCCCACTTCTCTACGAATGGAAATGCATGGAGAGATTGATTCCATTGGTTTTGTGGGAATAGATTCTGAGACATACATACATTGGAATTCCACGCCACACACACACACACACACACACACACATATATGACATATATGTCAACTGGAATTTGTTCTTAAATTTGGATTATGAATTTTGAGAGGTAGAGAAAGGGCGGAATTTCTTGATGCATATGAATCAGGTTTGACAAAACAGTTCCATAAATAATGACACTGTTAAACATCTTGAGTGAACGAATGAACGAGTTAAATGGACACAAAAAATACAATAAATAGATAGAGAGCAGAAAAATAACGGTGTTATATTATTAGAGTTGTATATGAATACAAAGGAGTCAATGCCTATTTATAGGCTAGGTAGAGAATAAAGTAATAATGACAATAATCAAATTAAATCAAGAGTAAATCAATTAGAAATAAATCTAAGATACTAAATTATTCTTAACAGACACATATCCTTATCAACAAAGATTGTTTCACTTTAGAGATTGATCTTCATATTAAGAGTGAAAATCCCCCATAATATATACAAATTTGATTTTGGTGGAGGGTGGTGGTAGCAGCGCACTGACTGCACTGTCATGGATCAATGGGGACCATAAAAAAAGAAAAGTGTTTGTGTTAATAAAGTTGAAGGTATTTTTGTTAAAACAAAAGTTGAAAGATAATGAGAGATGGTGATATAAATAAACATTCCCTATTAAAAATTGAGAATAATTCACATTATTATTTTGAAGACAATATAATACATAACCCAAATTTATCAACAATCTTGTCTAATTAAAAAGGTTAATATATGGATTGCAAGCAATTTAAAAATTAAATTATAGATAATTTAAATAGATTGTCTCATACTAAATTAAATGTCCTCCTAATTACTTCCTTAATTTATATTGTTGTTTTTTTTAGCTTGTTGTAAGGGGTTCTTACGTTGACCTATATTATTTTGTTGTTATTAAAGTTTTTGTTGGATTTTTTGTTGTTGGTCCAAAGTTCCTATTTACTTTTTGGTCTTACACCTTTTTTTTTTTTGGGTTGATCTTTTCATTATTAGGACTGTTAATGTTTGTTCTTATCCACTGGGTTATCTAAACCCTTTATATGTCATACATACCAACTTCCACGTACCTTATAATTTCTTTGTTTCAATTTATCTGCAAACTTCCAGAACAATAAGAAAAAAAATTTATAATAGTATGAAGTTCTTTGAATGGACAAAATTATATCTATTAGTGTCTTTAATCATACAACATTCTTTGATAGAGTTATATGCAGTCATCAATAAATTAGAAGAAAAAAAATTACTGTTATTTGGATATCTAAACAAATATTCCAATCAAAACCCTAAATTGTCAAGTAAATTGTTGATTGAGTAAAATTCGCTTCATCTCCTTAGTGATATCCTTATAACACAATTCTTCTCTCTATTTCTAAAACACATATTTTACTATGCTAATATATATGTTTTTGGTGTTTTTGAAATTAAACGACTGGCACTAAAACCTTATAAAGGGAGTTCCACAAGCATTGCCTAAAAGCACCTATACTGATATGTATGACCTAAATATATTATTTAATAATTAAAAATATAAAATATAATATAAAATTATTTTTTAATTTTAATAAATTAAAATAAAAAATAATTATTAACGTGTGTATTTTTATATTAATTATCACATCTTATACAGCCTTCTTTGCTTTTTCTTTTCTGCTTGCGCCTTCAGCTTCAGTTTGTTTCCATTATCCTTTTCCTTTGTATTGATGTCTTTTCGCTGTTGCCGCTGCTATCTTATTTTTTGTTTTTCTTATTTGTGTGCTGGTACTGATTTATTGTTCCTATGCTTTGTTTTCCTACTCCCCATGGCCATCTCACAGATAGTTTGAGCACCTCAATTAATAATAATTAAAAAAAACATCTTATACGTTCAAAATATTGAAATAAAATTAAGAAGTAAGCAATCGGTACTTTTTAAAAAATAATCATAACAATTTTTTAATAATTTATTATCTTAATATATTAAAATTAAACATAATATTATATTTTTATGAAGCACGTATTTTTTACTTTGTAAAAAATCATTATTAAATTTTTTATTATGTTTCTTTAATATATAAGTACTAAATAATAATATTTTGGTAAAAAAACAAAATTATAAATACAAAATAATGAAATGCTAAAAATAAATTAAATGCGATACATTTTTATATTTAAGAAGAGGGAAGTGAATGTTTTGAGAAGACAAAAAAAATCATTGCGTAATACTTTAAGGTAGAGGTGTAGAGAGAGAGAGAGATTGATTGATTCTTGGAAATCGTTTACTTTAACAATAGCATTTTCCTTCCTAAACAATACTTGATAACATATGAAAAAGATAAAATGATTTTCTATCATTACTCAAATAACATTTTTGAGGTTAAATTGTAAAAGTCACCTTTAAGATTTTTTAAAATTGCATTTCACCTCAAACTTTGCGGAAAGCTGCACCCTATTCTAAATTTTATTATAACAAATCACTAATATATAATCTGTTAAATTCTTGTTTTTATTTTATGTATTTTCTGTTTTTAAAAGTTTGTGAAGGAAATACTAAAAACAATGAAAATAATAACATATTATTTCTTGTTTTAAGATTTTGTAAAGAAAATAATGAGTACAGAAAATAAAATAACATACAAGATTTTATTGTTTTCACTAATTTCACAAACCTAACAGAAAACATAAGAAAAAGAAATGAAAAGAAATGACAAGGACTCTGTCAAACTAGGTTTGTTGAGAAGAATCCACCATTGTCACCTATGAAGCTCTGCCGGAGAGTCGCGGCAAGAGTTGCAGTTGCGTCAGGGGATGCCTCCAACACGTCAAGTCTTGTGAGATTCATCGAGAGTTAGTAAATCGATGAATAGAGGACGCACGAGGGCGGCTGGAGGCTTGGTCGGTGGCGGACGAGCTTGGAGGCAGTGAGAGAAATCCTAGCAGTGCAATTTTCTTCTCTGCTAGGGTTTCACAACTCCCATCTTTCTTCTTTGTGGTTGTAATCTTTATCATTAGTGAAACTTTGTTAACTGGTGATATGTTGAACAAGTGTCATATTAGCAGTGTCATGTGAGCAAAATAAATCTATCTGACCCATAATTTGGCTCAAACCCAACTCATAACCCATAATTTGATCTGATTGAATAGTGGATAAGTCATTATTTGGGATAAATAGTGGATTATGGGTTGGGGTATGGGTCAAATGAGTTTATTTAGCTTAAATGACACTTTTGATGTGACATTCTATCAACTACATTAGCAATTAGCAGAGTCTCACAAACAATATACTAAAACGGGAAATGCTCATTTTGGTACCTGAAAGTGTAAGTCCGAGTCACTTTGGTCCTTGAAATTTCAAATCTTACTTTTTAATCCTTGAAATTGTAAGTTGCAAGTCAAATTAGTCCATCAATTCATTATAATTATTGTATTGTCATGTTTTCACTAATTTTTTAATTAAATGGGAATGTGATAACAATAGAGTTTGTGCTGCAATATTAACAGTTAAAAATATGGTTGTGACAACAATTAGAGCTACAAAACTTAGTTGCTATTGCAACTTCATTTACCACCATATCTACTTTGGCAACCTCATTTGTAGTTTCAAGTATAGCAACAACTCGTTTGAAGTCTCAATTGTTGTTATTTTCCCTTTTAATATGGTAAATCAATGAAAATATGATAATACAGTAATGATAATGAATTAAGGGACTAATTTAACCTAGCTACAACTTACAATTTCAAGGATTAAAAAGTCAAAATTTGAATTTCAAAAATCAAAGTGACTCGAGCTTACACTTTTAGAGACTAAATTGAACATTACTTGAGACTAAAATCATGTAACTTTTTATATGTTTAAACCAAAATCAAAAGAATAATTTTTTAAAGACCCAAATCAAATCTTTAAAATTTATCGAGACTTAAAATATATTTAAGCCATTAATTAATTTCATATTTTAATGTGTCTGGTAAGCTTTGACACATAAATGCACCTATTTTACTAAAATCATAAGAAAGATAATGACCAAACTCTTAATCATAAAAACTTTAATATCATATCAAAATCTTTTAGGCAGTCTCAAATCATCTCTAAATTAAATACACCATATTTTTTTATGGAAATTAATAGCCTTGGAAAAAATTAGTAGTATAGAAAAAGAAAATGTGAATATATAAACAGTTGTCTCACTTTTTTTTTAATAGAAATGATGGGATTGAGATCTTCTGTCACAATTTTCTATTTTATTTTTATCCTCTTTTTATTATATGTTGACAATTTATATCACTTTATCTATAATTTTAGTTAAATTATTTTAAATTATCTATAATATAACACATGATGGTTTATTTATTAATGAAACATAAAATATAAATGACACAGAAAATTTTGTTTGAAAGGATGACCCTAATTAGGAGCACAGCAATACAAAGCAGTCGGAGTCAATCTTCCACACCATCATCTCTCTATAACATATAGTTAGGAAAAATCTGCAATGTTCATAAATATTAATCTTGTCCTAAATCCCCCATTCATTTTGATTGATAACGGGGCAACACTCCCAAGAACAAACCAAAGACTACATACCACATAATATGAAAAAATAAGGATCCCCTTATATCCGCTAAAACTCATAGCAAACTTATAGGTGTGGATACCAACAAAATTATTGTAATCATCCTTGGCCATGGTATCAACGCACGAGTAATTAACATCCCTATAGACATGCCTCATCATGTATCAATTCATTCATCTTATTTTTCTCTTACAACCTTGAATGTGTGTGTGTATATATATACACGCACGCTTTTAATTTATACAAGAAGCTCACAAAAATATGAAAATAAAATACAATAATTAAGCCAAGGTAAGTCAACAATAAACAAGCTAAACACCTACGCGCATATATGCTTAAGTTTATAATAATATCTTAAAATATATATAAACACAGAACGACGATTTAATTAACGAGATTAGTTCAATGATAAAATTAAATAAATGAGATAACTTAATCATAAAATAACACATATGCACGAGTGAGTCTCTTAACATCACAAGAGAAGAAGAAAGCAAAATATAGCCAAGAACAACTTGCCGATAAATTAAGAATAATTAACAAGGGCATACAAAAATGAATTAACTGCATGCCGGCAAGTCATCCTTGGCTGCACTCCACTTTCTGCCCCTTCTTGTGAGCTTAAGAAGACCCTTCACCATATCACTCTCACTCACTCCTTCTTCTCCATGGCCAATTCTATCTATGCCTTGGAGTATTATTGGGTTGGGTGCTCTACTTATATAGGCACAAAAAGAATCATGTGGGGCCTCGCATATATAAGTAACATATTCTACTTATTAACCAATATTATAATATCCAAATGTATAATTTAGTCATGATTTGTTAATTGGCTAAATCGACAAGTTGATGAATTAAATTTTTTTAAAAACATTTCATTAACATTTTTAGTTGTAGGTTATAGATTATTAGCTTTCGAATTAATCACAAACACACGTTCTTAACACGATAACTTGTACAAAACTAAAGTGTAATGAGACAATGACATGGGATTTAAGTAGTATACGTGATATTAGAGATTTATTGCTCAATATCAAACTCATGTATAAAAAAAGTGGATTCTTACTTATTTTATGGGGTAAATATCTCATACTACTAAATTTATCTATTTTTGATAATTTTTACAACTAAATTCATATAATTTTGTTATCATTTTATAATATAATATGACATATTGATGAATTATATGATCTAATATGATAAATTAATACTTTTTAATATAATATTTGTAGAGAAGTGCATTGTAAACTTAAACGGTTCGCAATTCTTTAAAAGTCTTATAAGTTAATTACTTTAATAATTTGATTAATTAAAAATTTATTACAATCATATAAAATATGAAATAATGACAAAACGTGATATATTTAATTATAAAAAATTAATAAAATTAATAAATTAAATAATATGAAATATTTACCTCATAGAAATAGTGAGAAACCACTTTTAAAAAAAACTTGTATAAAAATAATGTTAGAATTATATTTATCATGTTATTCTCTACCCATCCTTAGTCTGACACACTGAGTCACCGACTTTCTAAAAGAGGATAAATATTATATGAAGGACCGCCATAACTGGAAAGTGCCACGCGCAACATTTTGTACCTATCCACGTTCTCTCTCTAATTTTTTTTTTAAATGTTAACAAGATTCAATTTTCATTCATTCATGAACCATCTACGAGAAAATTAGGTTTTAATATTTGGTGAAGAGACTCACGTGCGGTCCGTGCCTAGGAAAAAAAATGAGGTATGGCACATTTTTTTTAATTAATTAAAATTAATTTTTTATTTAAATAAGTATTATATTAATTTCTTTAATTTGATATTAAATATCATTATTTTTTAAATATAAAATATCTTTTAGTTTAAATAAGAATTTACATATTAAAATAATTATTTGAAAAAAATAAAATTTAAGAATAATATTTAAGGTCAAATTAAAATAAATAAAAAATAACTAAATTTAGATATAAAATTTATAACAATACTCAGATGAAAAAATGGATGAATTTAATTATTTTATTGCTTAATTTAATTATATTAAAAAATAAAAGTACCATACCTTTATTTTTTTTGTTAGAGGCATCATTGTTTTTACTTAATTTTTTTTTCTTTTAGCTTAAAACTACTACATAAAAGTTTTGGGGGGATTTTTAACTTTCTTTGCTCACATCTTTAAGTTTTTTAAATATATTCTTTAGATTTGATATTGTAACTTCACAGCAATGACTATTTGACGGTTATGTTTTTTTATATATATATATATATATATATATAAAAAGTAATTATTTTTTAACTATAAAATGTTAGCATTAACAGGCACAGAGCGTTTGCCCTCCACTAATCATAAGTAATCACTTCGAATAATTAAATTATTTACTGCCTCAAGTTTTTAAAATATGTAAGGAAAACTCCTCATATTATATGTAGCATAGAGGACATAATAATAAGTATTCTCTTTGATCCAAATTATTTGCCACTTTAGTCAACTTTTTTTTATTTTAAATTATATGTCACTTTCACTTTTTAAACATGACCTTAATTTATTTTTTTTAAATGTTAAGTAGCGTTATACTAAAAATAAGAGTGTATAAAAAGAATGCTAAAAATAAGCATAATTTGATAAAATTGCATTTTAAACTATTTTTAATTTTAAATTCTTTAATACTCATGAGTAAGCAGTACACCTTCTATGATTACCATTAGTTTCACCCCGCATTAAAAGAAAGTGAAAAAAAAGAAAGAAAGAAAAAGAAACCTTTAGTTTCACACCGCTTCCAACATTTTCAAATTTTTAAGCGCACCATATCGAAAAACGGGAGCACGGTAAATAGCGATGATTCAATTATTTCATCAATACGAGTAAAATTTTCTATATAATTATTCAATAGTATGTTATAAAAATAATCTTAAAAATTCCCACTATTTTGTTGATATATGAAAATTATAATTAAAGTGTAATAGTTTTTACAATGATGCATGTCTGACAAGATTCAAAGTTATTGTCTCTTAGCTTTTATTGATATTATTTTTATGGGTTTTGTCATTTTTTTTATTCTGTTTCATTGATGAATGGGTGATATTGTCCCACACTAAACTTATGCAGTCGGTTGGAGTAAAGAATCTGGAGAGAACAATTTTTACAACTCATCATAGTTAGGGATTTTTATTTTTATAATAATTAAAAAAAACTCTTGATAATTTCACAAGAAAATTAAATCCTCTAGCTGGTCTTGTAAAAAATTTATAGATTTAGTTAATAACGTGCATACGAAATTATATGGCTCCAAATTACATGTACTAAATATCTGCATACACATGTGCACCTAAATTCAATTGAATTCGATCTTTGAAGAGTAGTTTAAATTTTTAATAAGATATGCAAAAATTTTCATTCTGTTCAAATTATCTAGGAAGGATGACTTTAAGTTCATATATCACTCTTTTATCGGAGGAAAAACATCCTAATTGATCCCTAAATTTTTTATCAGTGCCTATATTAATTGTTGAACAAAAAAATCTTTCGACTAGTCTTTTAACAAAACATTTCAAAAATTACTTACGTTAGTCTTTGAATATTTTAAATTAAAAAAATAAAAAAGGTTAACGTTTAAAATGTTTAAACATCAAGTGAAAATTTCTCATTTATTTATTTTATTTTCAGTGGACTCAAGATATTCAAAAATCAATATGACAATATGCTTTGTGCTGGAAACAATGATCATGAGTTTGTCAAACCCACTTAGACTTGATTGGATGAAAATCACGGGACAAGAGGAACATATTTTTTTTCTCCATAAATTGCTTGCTCGAACATATATATGGAATATTGAAAAAAAGGTGGGGTTTATGATCATCAATCATGCATGCTAGAGAAATCTTTCTTAAGCTTATGTGTAATTTTTTTAGCACACATACAATACAATACAAGTAAATTTCATTAAATGGAACTCATAAATATTTGATGGAACACGTAATAAAAAAAAGTGAAAATTGGTATCTATTCTGATTGTGTGCAGCAAAAATTAAAAGGTTACACTTATGTTTAAGAAAAAATTTCTTGCCTTGCTATATATTCTAAAGCGATGAAGTCCCTACCTAAAATTTAGGACTTTTTAATCTTAAGAAGGACAAAGTTGAAAGTGAAAAGAATTAAAAAGATGTGTCAAAAAGGGTGAGATGAAGTTTAATTGAAACAGGAGAAAGAAACCTCAGTTTCATCATGCGTTGTCGATTGGTGGCTGGTGTGCAAAGAAATCTTTTACCTTTCAGTACAATGTTTTGTTGATTAACAATTGGAACACACACAGCAATGCAAGATTAGTGTAATTTGATTTATACTATCTTTTCACATATTAAAAACTGACACATTTACACATATATATCTAATATATCTTTTGTTTTATATCTTTCTTTTTTTTTAATTTTCCGAATGGTATATATTCTTCATTTTTGTCCCTCTTTTTAGAGATGTAATCGTTTTCTTTTGGATAAGAGATTTTTGGAATAAACCAAAAAAAAGAATGACTAGTGCACCCGTAATTGACTTTTTTGTGTAGTCAGTTCATCAAATAACGTACTTTGCTATGAAATTGAATGTCCTCTGTGCTGGCAGGAAATAATAAATTAGAAGGATTAAGATTGAATAATAATAATAATAATAATAATAAATAATGCATATAGATTTGATTAAATTATGAATGAATCTAAAAATGTGAAATAGACTAATATTGTAGAATGGAGGGGTTAATTGTAAAAAAAAATGTAATGCAATCATGCTTACTTAATTTATTTGCAATAAAGTTTAACACTCTTGACTCAACATAAACAATTGATTAACAAAGTCATTAATATTTTGACAGTGCATTTAAATTAACAATTTAAATGGACGGAAATCAAATTAGGCTTTTCTTTTCATCACAAGATATCTATAAATATTTGATCCATTTAAACTGTTGGAATATCAAATGTAATGATGAAGTCTCAAATGTTACTATAATAATGAAAGTCTCGTGTGTTGATTAGGAGTAAACTAATTAAGTGAGGATAGTATCAAGACTTATTGCTTAACTAGCCCGAAGGCAACCATGGATAACTAGCTGGGTTCATTATTTTAAATAAAATATTATATCAACTCACATCTTATATATTAATGGTCGAGGGATGTCAATAAAATTTCAAGAGAACATACACCTCTTTCAATAAAGTACAAATTTAGTAAACAATTCGAATCTTCTAAAATACTTTTCCCTCATTTTAGTTAACCTATGTATAAGATATTTTATTGATTTAAAGGCGTATAACTTTTCACAGGTTGAGAAACAATTTTAAAATTGTCACGAAACTATTTACAACCATTCATCATGCTCCGAATTAAGGGGGAGAGAGGAAAACATTGCAACTTCCCAAAACGCAAATCACTGATACATCTTAAGATTTGATTCTTACGCCGTTTCATGAAAATCACTTGGGTCCATAATTAGATTGTTTGTTTCAATTTTAAAAGAAAATTAAAAATTTAATTTTTCATATGAAGCTCAAAAAGTTGAAAACAAATTTTTTTTCTGATGAACTATTTTGTTTAGTTTCTCTAAAAAAAAGGTTAAAATTTTTTTTTTTTAATTTTAATTACTTTAAAAAAATTTATACAAATATACGGAACTGATTATTTTAACAACAAAAAAAGATTATTTTAACAAATATGTTAAATCAAACTTATATGATTAGTTTTTCACCCATGCTTCGCCTTAATTAGAGTTTAATTATTGAGATAGAAACGAATTTTTCTTCAGCTATAGCATATGAATCCAATGTGTAAACTGAATCTCAGTCATAGAGAAATCAAAATGAGTACATTGATATAGTAATAGGCAACACTGCATATTTGAAATAACTATGGGACGTTAGTCACATACATTACCCTTACTCATATCTACCCAAACAACTGCCAAAAAGGGGCAACTACAACCACTTCTCCCTAATGGGATTGGGCCCAATTCCCTATATCAACAACCCAAAAGGCTCCCCCAAAAAAGACAGAGACAAGATTGCCATACCAGAACAAAGTTTATTTTCCTTAAAAACTATACATCACTAAACCATGTCACAATGCTGTCAATGTGGCCCACAAGAAATAGCACAGCACAGTTGGTTAAGGACCATACTCTTATAAGGGTGAGAGTTCAGATCCTGTTGACCGATACGGGACCTTTGTTGGTGTATGATCTCCCCATAGGATACGAATGTTTACCCAACTTAAACTATCCTCTTTGACAATAATGAAGTCACAAAAAAAAAAAAAAACATGACGAAATCACTTACAACTAACTACCCCAAATTATGTACATCATGTTGCTAGGCGGGGTCAATTATTCTTGCCATATTTCATACAAAAAGCCTAATTATAAATATGTAAATGTTGCCAGAGCAAGCAAGCATGCTTGACATGTATCTAGCTAGTAGCTACAAAACCTGCCCCGGAGTAATGTCCATGATGCTTGGCACAACATTCCTTCATGTAGCTCTTGCAGCATCCACCAACTCCTCTCTTCTCCAAACTATTCACACAAGCATGCACCATTGTGGACTCATCATTCCTGCAACATCCACTAGCTACTTCTTCTCTCTGATCATTTGAACTCTCACAGTCACACTCAACAGGAACCTTCTCACATGTGTCTGTGAAACCTTTGCAGCAGGAATCATCGTTTCCTTTCCCCGATTCCACGTGCTCGTTGGCGATTTCGATTGATATTTCGCTTGTCCCAAACTTGCCAAAATCAGAATGAGAACCTGAATCTTTATGCTGAGTGTCATGGTTGAGTACTAACTTATGTTTGGATTCATGAGTAACCATGTCAGAGTCTTTGTTGTGGCAGTGTTCTGTCCGATGTGAACAATGCTTGTGTTCAACATCATGGTGGTGATGATGCTGATGATCATGACTCTCCTTGACACCATGATGCTTATGGTTACTTGAATTTGAAGGCTTTGAGGAACATGTCTGCGAGGCACAGTT
Source organism: Nissolia schottii (assembly GCA_003254905.1). Classification (NCBI taxonomy): domain Eukaryota; kingdom Viridiplantae; phylum Streptophyta; class Magnoliopsida; order Fabales; family Fabaceae; genus Nissolia; species Nissolia schottii. Next base: position 555,177 of record QANU01057090.1, on the reverse strand, counting down.
TCGAGGCAGAGAAACCTCTTTTGCCTTGTCTGAGCAACAATGCTTATGGTTGTGATGCTCATCTTCATGTTGATGATCATGATCATGATCACGATCATGGTCATGGTCATGTTGATGGTGATGATGATGACGATGAGCATGATCATGACCATGGCCATGATGATGAGACGAACAGGCCTTGGCATCACCACATCCATCTTTATGGACATGATGGTGAGAGGAACATTTCCCTCCATGATTGTTTCCTCCTCCTCGAAGAAGCAACATGCTGTTCAAGATAACAAGCACACATGTTCCAACATCAGCAAGAACTGCAGCCCAAACAATTGGGTGGCCAGCAATGGCCAATCCAATGATGGCCGCCTTCGTCACGATCGACAAAAATATGTTCTCCATCACTTTCCTGTGAGATTTTCTTGCAAGCTTGACGGCTTCCGGAATCTTCCTCAGGTCATTTGACATGAGAATTATGTTGCCAGTCTCACTTGCCAGTGCAGAACCAGAAATTCCCATCGAGATTCCGATATCGGCTGTGGCCAAGGCCGGCGCGTCGTTCATACCGTCCCCAACCATAGCTGTTGGCCCTTCTTTCTTGAATTCCGCGACGATCTTGACCTTGTCCTCTGGCAAAAGCTCTGCGTGGACCAACTCCAGAGCATTCCCTAGCTGCAGATTCAGACATTGGACCAGTTTGAATTGGCTTAAAAAAAAAATATTATTTTTACTTAAATTCTTTTAGCATAGCATAGTGACATGTTACAACCTTAGAAGTAAGTTCAATTCATCTGTCACAGCATATAATTGAAGTCCGCCAGGTTTTAAAATATAGGATATGAATCATGTGATACTAATAAAAATCATTTTGTGGAGGCATTGGTTGAATTAATTAATCCATATTAGGTTCATAAAGGTCTAAGTCTAAAACTGTAATGTCACACACCTGTTCCTGTGCTTGCATTGCAGCTGCCTGATTGTCTCCGGTGAGCATAGCTGTTTTGATTCCCAACGACTTCAGCCGACCAATGGCCTCCTTAACGCCTGATCGGCAAGTGTCCGATAGAGAGAAGACTCCAATCGGAGTTCCTCCAGAGTATATGTATCCAGTGGTTTTTCCTCTTTTAATTTCTCCTTTTAATGCCGGAACTGCGCAATTAAAACCATCACAATGAACACAGCACTCAGTTCCACAAAACTGGAAAAACAGCAAGGTATTGAAATGATCCTTTGATAAGCATGATTATATTATTAACAGATTGCAATTTAATTTCAATTTGGACTTATAAATTAGTATAATGTAATGTTACAGTAAATAAAAATGGGAAAGGCATTCATTCACCTGTTTCAGAACCAGCTCTGGTGGCAATTTTTTTATTTCCAATGTAAAGAATTCTATCATCAATTCTTCCACATATTCCTTCCCCAGGAAAATTCTCAAATTCTGTCACCTTTTCTGGCTTTGGTTCAATGGAGAGAGACCTTCCATAATCAACAATTGCTGCAGCCAATGGATGGCTTGACTTGTTCTCAATACTTGACACCCTGAAAAGTTTAATTTGATAAAAATTTTAGTGAAAAAAATTACTTTTTTTTTTTAAGTGAATCTAAACGTGTTTCCTTGTAGCTGAAGCAAGAGAAGGGAAAGTCCTCACCAGTAAACCAATGTGTTCAAATCAATGTCATCCGAAAGAGAAAGAAAACTTGTCACATTAAACTCCCCCTTAGTTATGGTGCCGGTCTTGTCGAAAGCGACAACCTTAACCTTGGCAAGGGTTTCAAGGTGATCGCCCCCTTTGATGAGAAGACCGGATGTGGCGGCTTTCGTGTAAGCGCAAAAGGTTGCAACTGGAGTTGAAAGGACGAGCGCACATGGGCATGCACTCACCAACACAACCAGTGCAAAGTGAAGCCAGTGCTTCTCGTTATGCACCTTTAGCGCAACCGGAATCACTGCTATAAGAGTTGATATGACTACAACAACTGCAATATATTACCACCAAACAAGTTAAGGTCGGCGAAAAGTGTAAGATTTTAACAAATTAGTCTCTCATAAAAACATCATTAGATCTTTAAGATATTGGCCCCGCAAAAGGATTAATATCTGTGTCTTTTAGTCCAAAAGACTAATCCGTTTAGGCCACGAACTAAAATGTAGCATTTTCTTTGATTAATGGGGCGAATGCAAATGCATGTGAAAATGAGCTTTCATCTTTTCCCTTAGCCTTTGATAAGAACACACATGGTAAAGAATGTTCAAATATTTACTTGTTTCATATGTTCAAGAGTGACCTAAAACAAAATGCTGGGAAATTTTTTACTAACCAGGGGTGTAATACTTGGCAAACTTGTCAATCAATCTCTGAGTGCTGGTTTTGCTGTTCTGAGCTTCTTCCACAAGCTTCGCCATTTTTGCCACGACACAATCCTCGGCCAGTGCAGTAGTTTTGACACTAATATAACCTTATAAAACAATAGCCAAAAACACATTAACACAACCAAATTGATAAAGTTTAGAAAAATAAAAGTACAAAGTGACATATAATGGAGACTAAGAATTTACCATTTAAATTTATGGTGCCAGCCCAAACAGTAGAATTCTTTTGCTTGGCTACCGGGAACGATTCGCCGGTCAACGTTTTCTCGTCCACTTCGCAGTCTCCATCGAAAACAACTCCATCAATGGGAATCACCTCCCCTGCTTTAACTGCTATGATGGTGTTCACTTTCACCTCATCAACATCCACAGCCTCTCCTGTTTCAGCTATGATTGCTTTCTGAGGGGCTAAGTTCATCAATGATGTCATTACTGCATTTGCCTGAATCCATTGACATGTTTTTTTGTTGTTGTCAAATTTATAGGTTTTAGTGTTTTTATTGTGGAAATTAAAACAAAGTACCCTGTTCTTTTAAATTTACAGAGGAGAACATAAAATGCAAACATGAAACAAGACAAGACAGAGTCACAATAGTAATTAAGACTAGAATTTTTTTATACTAAGATTATTCACACTACTCATATTTAAGTATCACAAACATTATGGGACACCATAATTTGTAACATGAAAAAATGCATTTTAGCCCATGAACTATTAACAATTAACATCTAATATTTCATTAGAGTGTAAATCAACATTCACATGACTAAATTACTTTCATCTTCTTATTTGCACGATGATAAAAATGTTAAAAATTTGATTTACATGTTTTTAAAAGTCAATTAATAAAATGCACATAATGCATAATTTAACGAGATAAAACCGTTTTTTTTCTTTGTAACGCTGATATTAGGAAGTGTACTTAGAACCTAATTGTTCTTTTACTTATATTTCTATTTTTAGGTGTCTCATTTGATGTTCTTCTAATAATGGAGCTCAATCCATGATTATAATGGTACGAAAAGAATACAAAAATCTATATGATATTTAACAATGGTCACTTCAGTCATTTAATGGAAAGAAGCATCACCATGACACCACATCGTTTTTATCAGGCCTTCACAACATAATATGGGTCCACTAATATTAAGCATGAAAAGGAAACCAAAAACAAAATAATAATAATAGTAGTAATAATAATAATAATAATACCTTGTGGCTTGCCCTAGTCTCTAGCCATTCTGCAATTGAGAAGAGGAAAACAATGGTGGCAGCTTCCAAATAATCATCCATAACCACCGTTCCAATAACTGTCAAATAAAAGAAAAATAGATTACTAAATCACCCCTTTGATAATATTCTTAAATGATTAGAAGGTAATTACGTACTAATTAAGATTTAAGAATCAATTCCCACTCGTTTTCAATTTGTATATTTGGGTAAAATTTTTAGACGCGCATTACTTATCATACATACTTAAATTGACAAAAGACATATGGAAAATTCAGAAATTGTGGAAATCATACTATAAATGTATCATATATAATACAATTATTAATTTTAATGCCTATGGTTGCATACATAAAAAGACGCTTGGTGGCTCACTTTTCCATTCCATTCCACAAAGCACTTCCACAAAAAGACGTTACCATACATCTTACATCTGCTTTCTCTGTATCTTCAGATATTGGTAGATTAGTATTAGTTGGAAGTCATATTTAATTTGTCGCTGTCGCGTCACCTTTAGTAGCTAGTATTATAAGCTATACTTTACCCGCCAATAATGGATAATGAAAAATATAAAAAAAATAAGAATAGACCCCTAAAATTGGAAACGAAACCTTCCCCAGTATACAACACTCTAATAATAATAATAATAATATTCTGTGCACCGTCTGAACTTGCTCAGCACCGTTTAGCCAAACTTTTCAATTTTGAAATTTGGTAAATGTCGCATGCAAGTTTTATGAGCAAACGGCAACATTTATTTGTCAGTAGCACTTCCTTCTAAGGCAAGGGAGGCAGGGATAAGTGTTACAGCTAGATATTGAGTCAGTGTGAGTGCTTTTATTTTCAGACATTATTGTGAAATTCAGTGCTTATAAGAGAGAGGAGAAGAAAAAACAGAAGTTGTACATGTATATGATGAGAGTTAATCGAATGTAAATTGTAAAAAAAAAATAAAAAATTATTAAGTAGAATGTTTTATTGATATGCAAAAGACATAAATTGATCCGTACAAAACATCAAGAATTACTCAATCCGTTGAAACTCAACCATATTTGGCAAACATAATGCAAACCTAATTAAACCCTCCTCACAAAAATTTAGTGAAAGAAACTCCTAATACGAATAACAGAACTTTATTTATGAAAAATAGTCTACATTCATTGAATCATTATTTTGGTGTATATCAATCTAACATTTCAACCAAAATTCTATTTCAATTCATCTACATTGCTTTTTTTTTTATTTGAGTGTCAAGGAGAAGGAGAAAAAAATCAATTCGGAATATTGGGCAGCAGTATAACTTAAATTAAAGCAATTTTAAAGTGTAAGAAAATACCCTTCACCCTTTTTAATCAATTGCTCTATTCAAATAATTCTAAAAAGATGAGTTTACCTTTTAGAGTTTTATTATCATGTACTACACTGTTCTCTAATCAATTATTGTCATAAGTTTAAAAAAAAAAATATTATCTTACTCACACTACTAAAATTATGTATACAAAATAATTTGATTTAAAAACAATGTACTTTACCCTGTTATGTACTCTTTCTATCCATTTTTTGTTGTAGTTTTTTAAACAAAAATTTGTCAAAAATTAATTGTCATTTGATTAAATTAAAAAAATATTAAATACATTTTTTTACACTTATATCTTTGTTGCCTCTCTTACTTTTTATAACACTTAATAACTAAAATACTTATTGCTCAAGGTTAATTTTGTCTATGCACTCTAGTTTTTTTTTCTATCTTAGTGTCAATTAAATAATTTCTTAAACGGTGTGTTTTTGTCAAAAATGACAATAAAAAGTGGATGGAGTGAGTATAATAATTAAACTGTTATTTTTATTAACTAGCGGTAATTTATTTATTTATTTATTTATACATAAAAATGGAAAGAAAATGAAATTGAGAATTACCTGCTATGATCATGAGAATGTTGATGTCAAATCTAAGGTTCTGGACGGAGACAACAGCCTTCAAAACGATCGGAATTATGCCGGCGGCGACTGCTCCGAGTGCCACGTATTTCAAAGGATTGTACACAAATTTGAACAATGAAACCAAAAATAGAAGGCCACAAATAAGTGCGTATGGGCTTGGCCATCTCTTCTTGTGCTTCTGGTCACCATACACTCTAGCATTAGCTTCTAGCCTTGCTTGATTCAGAGCCTTAACTGTCACGCAAACAAATCCATATCCCCGACATATTTATCTGTTTATTCATTCATTGCTTTTGACTTTATTGTCTACAAGTTAGCTTCACAGTTTCATCAATCAAATTCTCAAAAAGAGATTAATTTAAATGTATTGAATTTTACATTATCATCTAATTACACAAAAATTAATCTCGATAAAAAAAAATGGTGGAAAGGGCATCAAAAGATAAAAGGGATAAACTGCCTAACTTTATTTATGCTTTCATAGTGGATTATTGGTATAGGATACCCTGTTAATTTCAATAGTCTATTATTTATTTTATTTTTTTTACAATGGTAATAACAAGGTTTAAACTTAGATTTCGTGCATACTATTTAAAATCTCTCATAACTAAACGATTCTTAATGACTAACTTTTACGGTCTATACGTACCAACATTTACACTTCTAAATGCATAAAATCCTCTATTTACACGGTCAAGGTAGGGGGTCCACTAAGTAGTAGCTGCTTTTCTTACTGCTACTAGTAACAATTAACAAAAATTAAATCTTTATCATCTTCTTAAAACTTTATTATGTATTAAATATTGATATTAATTCACCTATTTATAAAAAGAGTTTTATCAATAAATGTCATAAAATTGTATTAAAAAAATATAAATATAAATATTTAATACATTAAAAATTTTAAAATACTTTATTTTAAACCTCTTGACACATGTTTTGTGGGGGGGGGGGATTTGTCAACTTAATCCTTATAAAAATAGAGCCTCCGTCCTTTATATAATTTATGGAACAGTTCAAAGAGAACGAAAGTTCAATTATTAATTATTTTATTTCTCTGTCCTAGCTATAAAGTAAGATAAAGGAGGTATTTCCTTTTTCATGCCACGAGCAATGCAAATTTGACATCAACACGTTACGTTTTAATTTAAGCAAAAGAATAATAAACACTGTGGTGGAAAAAAAAGGTGAGTATAATGCTCTAAATTCATGGGGAAAAAAAGATGACATATATTAGCACATACAAGAAGCCTCATATGTCCTATGTATCTTTTCTCCCCCACTAAACGTTGCCTGGCCAATAATGAAAAGAAAAACCCATAAAGGCATTGAGTACTCTTTTCACCTTCGGGCATCAATGTGGTCCAAGGCAAAAAACAAATTAAGTACAGGCATTGTTAGTTACTTAGTTCTGGAATTTTTTTTTCCCTTGTTTAGGTTGAATTTGATTCACCATACCATAGTACAAAAACATGTTTGGGGAAGCCTTAATGACAGGTCAGAATTTGTCATCCAAGGACACCAATGAGCAGTGTAGCACAATAACAAACAAAAAAGAAGTACTGTTAAAAAAAAATTATAGAGAACATTTAATGTTAAAAATATTATTAACTATATTAATTTTAAAAAATTTGTTAATAAATGTCTTATCTTAATCTCTAAAGTACTTGTTCGAAATATTAGAAAAAAAATATTTAAAAGGAAAAAAAATTAACATTTCAATGTATTAAAAACATTAAAAATTTAAAATATTTCTATGATTAAATTCTTAACAAATGTTCTTAAAATAGTTATTAACAAAATCTTAATTTTTAATAATAATATTGGAACACACGTCCGTAATGCAAAAATTAATGAGTATTTATTATACCTAAGAACAATCAATATAGTGATGAACACGGGTAAACAAATAATTTTTCTTTCCCGAACTTGACTTTTAATTTTTAGATGAATTTTAAAATTAATGTGCATTTGATTGATGGGAAGAGAAAAGAGAATGAAAATTACCAATTTGAAGCTGGGAAATGAGGAGGGTGTCATGGACAACAATAACAGTCCGTGAGGGGACAATGACCGAAACCTCCTTGATTCCTTCGAGCGGCTTCAGAATGTTCTCGATCAGAGGAACCTCCGAAGAGCAACACAAACCCATCACATCGAAGTAGCTCTTCTCAAAGTTCTTCTTCTGGGACGAGGAACCCATAATAATCAATTTTCCCTTTTCCCCCAATAGTGATTTCTTCTTTCTTTTTCTTTTTGAGATCAAACTAGGGATTCAACAATCAAACCCTGAAACAACATCAACAATTGTTTGAATAAGAGAGCAGATAGAGATATGATGGAGAGGGACAGCGACAGTTCTTGGACATTTGCTTTAGTTTATAACTAACAATAAATTGTTCTAGAAGCTTGGCAACGAAGATAGAGGTATAAATATACAAAATATAAAATATAAAAATTAAAAGCATAGAAACAGGTATAGTGCAGTGCTACCATAGCTAGGAATAACCGTGATTCATGCGAGTGGTTGTGAATGAAAAACACGATATCCAATGTTGAAACTTGTAATAGAAACGGTTCAAGAATATATATATATATATATATATATATATGTGCGAGAGGAATTGAAGCAACCTTTTTACTGTTGTGAGAGCAGAGAAAAAGAAGAGCCTGAAAAGAGAGAGTCGGTGCGGTGATGCCAAAGGTATGATGAGAAGAGAGTGAAAGCGGATTGCGAGCTTAAATAGGCATAAACTTGGGTGGGGTATCTAAAAAGGGCAAAAGGAATTAAAAAAAAAAAAAAAAGAATGAATCTCCCCATTTTATTTTTTAAATGAAATTATTATGTATAATTTTTTATTATTAATTACAAAAATGAGACTTATAAATAATTAATAAAATTAATGATTTAAGATCACGTCACAAAATCATATAAAAAGTAAAATGGAATAATCCATTACATAAGTTAAAGGGAGTGCACTATGACTTGGAATTTGGAATGGGCACACAATTCACTTATTAAAGAATAATATCTCGACATCAGGCAAGAATTCCCTCTGCTAAACTCCAATTTCATTTATAAAAGTAATGTTATGATGATAATTATTTAAGATAAATTTTAAAATAATTACGCTCATAAAAATATAAGTTTCCATCACATAGTTATATTTAAAATAAATACAAGAGAATCTAAATTTGAATATATTTATATGTATATATGTTTTGTCTTCTTTTTCACTTGGATGAGACAAGGGTAGTGGTGGATCAAGGAGGTCTGAAATGGGATCCAACTATGAATCCACATTTTTTTTTTGTGATTTTTTTGTCCAATGGTGCGTTAAAAAAGGAATCTAGGTAAAATGCAAATAACATAATTATCTTCATTTGAGTTACCTTAAGTTGCCATTAGATATATACGTTGAACTGTTAATAAAAAAAATTATATATACACTGAACTTTGACCGAAATTATTAGTTTTGTTCATGTTGAGAATTAACTTCTCATTGTTGAAGTCATTTTAATTTTTCTTTTTGAATATATAAAACATTTTAACATAATTATATTTAAACCTCGTTTTGAATATATTTAATATATCTAGTGGTGAGAAATTTAGGTAATATACATGAAGTTCTATATTCAAATATCATTGAATGTAATTTTTGAAGTACTAAAAAAATATTTAAACATAAAAAAAAACCTTTTTTATTGAAATTTTAAATTTTATCACATTTTGTTAAAATTAAGTTTTTTACTTTACTTTATTCTTTAACATAAATAATATATTCAAATTCTATTTCTTAATTAAAATTTTATCATTTTTAATGACTAGATTAAATAAAGATTGATGATGAAAGATTGGTACAAGAATAAAACTTATACAATGTGTCAGCTAATTTTGACCTTATATGAAACAGTATTTTATAATAAAAAATACTCTTTGTAGAAAAAAAAAGAAGCTACTTAACCATCACTAAAAATAATAATATTATAAAATAGAGAAACAAATGTTATAAAATAAAGAAGAAAAAAAATTAAATATAGAAAATGAACAATATGAAATACACGCATGCACGGAAACGTAAAAATATTTAGTGATAGTGTTATTTATCTATTTTGTAATAATATTAAACTCACACATGTACATGACACGTAAAAAATGTTCGATAATAATATTTATTTCTTTGTTGTGTAATGTTTATTTATTTATTTTATAGTATTTATTTATTTGTTTGAATGGTTATTAAGTAATTATTTTTAAAGTCTACGAAACTGCTTATAGTTAATTTCACTTCTCTAAAAGCGAATTTTTTTAGATAATTTTGGAGTAACAAAAATTATTGAATGCTCAACACCTAATTAAGCTAATGCATTAAAATTAATATAATTGAAGGTCAGGCACAATAAATAAAAATACTAAAGTAGCGAGCATTAATATAATAATAACTTCTATATTTTTTTTCGGTTGACCAATAATAATAACTTCTGTAGAAACGCCTAAGAAGTTTTCTCTCCTAAGAAAAAAAGAAACCTCTTTTATGAAGAAGTCCAAAATGATTTTGGTATTTGACCAAAGTATTCCTACATGCATTGATGTCTAACTCCTTAAACAACTAAAAGGTCCTTCTGATGAAATATAATTTTCAATTATGCTAATGTAGAAAAGTTTTAATTAAGCTTTCATAAGTTGTATGATATTTTATTTTAATTTGAATACTATATTTAATCTTTGTCAGAATGCAATTATCTTTTGATATATTAAATAATTTGATATACTAGTATTTAACATTGAAGTTTTGGATATTATTATGTAATTCTACAGTTATAATTAAGCTTAATAAATTAAATTTATTTATAGCTTAAATATTTAATCATCAAAAATAGTGTAGAAGTAACTCTATTATTGAGGACTGTTTTTAAAAAAGATAAAATATCGAAGAAGAAAAAGTATATGCCTTTTAACTTCTATTTCCTTAACTTCATTTTTCTCATCACTTTTCTAACAATCCCACTATCTTTCTTTGGTAAAAGCACAAATTTCAGTACTTTTGTCATTATTATTTCTTAACAATTTTACAAATTGAGTTTATTGATAAATTGTCAGTTAAAGTTATTCTTCATATATTTAGCTTCAATATAATTATTATGAACGTAAGACTTTTTTTAATATAAGTACTGTATTTTTTATTCGTACAGTAATGCATGATTGAATGAAAGTAAAAAATTTATACTAAAATTGCATTAAACTTAAACTATATTAGATTTGAGTATTCGTAGAAATAAGAATTGGCCATAACCCATCCGATGTTGTCATTGGGCAATGGATATATTATATATATGTTTTCCTAACAATAAGAATATGAAAGGGAAAAAAAAAAATCAAAGATGCATAAATTTCATCAATTTAAAATTCTAATTCATTCTTATCAATATGGGCATTGGGGTGGCATAGACACCTCTTTGAAAGAAAAACAAATTTAATGACTAACCTTTATAATGTTTTAGATCAATTTGGTTTTCATACAGGTATCAAGGATGAATCAATTTGGAGATATAGCTCGTCTTGACGGTTTAGTGTAAAATTCTTTGTTGAAAGAATCTTTGCACTAGATAACAATGGATTAGAGGATGATACGATTTCATGGAAAGGCTTTGCCCCTCCAATAGCCAAACTCCTTCCATGGTTTGTCTTACAAAAGCCTCCCAACACAAAGAACAAATTGGCCATATTCAAACGAAGATCTTATGTCCATTCTGTCGGTGCGAACCTTAATCTGTTGGTCATATGTTATTTGGTTGATTCAGAAAATCTGAAAAATTGGAATGAATGCCTTCAATGGCGGAGAATGAGATGAGTCTTCGCTTTAAAGCCTATTCCTTTCTTCCAGGCTTGGCTTGGGGCAATTCTCCGATGCCTATAGCAAAAAGGTTGGCGTAACCCTACTTTTATGCCCCCCCCCCAAAAGATTAAGGATATAGTTACAGCAAACATATTGATTCTATTTTTTCAAAATTGGACTTCTTAATTTCGCATGTTTTTATGTGTTCCTCTCTTTCAATTTATTCTATTTGAGTCTTATCTTTAGAAAATGTGAATCTTTAATATACTTCTCTCATGTCCGAACATTTATAAGTGACCCAACAATTATTTTAGAGTACACTTTAATACTATATCAAAAATCATATATCCCAAAAATCTAAACTGATGTAAAAAAAACAGTTTTAATAGTTTTATATTATATTTGATATTTACCTAGCTTGGAATAATAAATCACGGTTGCAAGGACCGTATGCTTTTCAGCTTGGATTTTGTTTGTTCTTCTTGTGCGTTGTGGTTTGTTTGTTTTCATGCTTTCTTTGCAACCTCTGTTTTACTTCTCGGTTTTGTGAATTTGTTGGCTCTCAATCTTATCTTTGAGTGTTATTATTTTTTGCATTGTGCATCGTTAAATTACCACAATGTATCCGGCAAGTGTTTATTATGTTTGACCCTTTCAAAAAGGGTTCAGCCATAGCCATTTGTGATTTTTTTTTCATTGGATTCAAAAATATATAAAATCATGCATATAAAACACTGTAACAGGATGACAGTATAGTATAGATGTTGCGTAAAAATTAAACTCTGCTGATAATCATAATAATTACAAGAACAATAATGGTGAAATATACTATATCAACAACAAAGTTTATATTTATAAATAGAGTAATGGTATTTGACCAATGTTTTTGGACAAAAATATGGGAAATGCATTTATTGTAAACAACATGCATCATGCAAATGATGTACAATATACTAATTTTGTATTGTTGCTCACAATAAATATGTTGATATTACAATTTTATTTGCAATCTTAGATACTCGCACAACCTCATTTATTATCTCAGGTGTTGACATAATTCATTCACAACTAGTTATTGTTACAGTTTTATTTAATATCACAAATCAACGAAAACGTAACAACACAGTAATTATAATGAATTGAATGACTAATTTAACCTACAACTTACATTTTTAGATATTAGAAAGTTAGATTTAAATTTTGAAGGTTCAAAGTGTTTCAAACCTATAATTTGAATGATTAAAGTAAGCATTGACCCAGTTGACAGTCATAAAAAAGAAAACAAGAAAATTTCATATCATATTTTTTTTTAAAAAAAATTGATTTTTGCAATTGCCTAAGATGACATACCAGTTTCTTGCACTCTTATTACATAACAATGTTTTGCATGAAAATTCAACTTCAAAATGTTAATTAGGACTGAAAATAATATAACTTGAGTTATTCTAAGGTTGGGGCGTGTTCTTCCTAAATTTTGAGTGGACCCTATTTGATTTTAACTTTACGGAGCCACGCAAAGGTGCTGAAAGCCCATTTAGAAGACCATGATGATAGCATTTCAACAAATAAAAGAAAATAAGTGAGTACATTATCGGGTAGGCCCAATACCATTAAATTCCCTAACCCACACAAATTGACAATCGACCTACCATTACATCCGAAGTTGGCAAAATACAAAATATATGTAAAGTACTAAGGAAGGGGGAAAAAAAAAGTTAAAAAGAAAGAAAGTTTGCAAACTCCTCCTATGTAATGTGGTGGGATGAAAACACAGCAACAAAGAATTAAGGAAAGGGGAACGGAACCAAGGGGTTTGTCCTTTTCTTATTTGAGAATATACAAATATCTCTATTTTTGGAAAGGTAACACTGTCTAAGTGTAGTTAATAAAAATTATGATTTTAGATTAAAATGAATGGTGAACTTTATTAAAAAAAAACATGGCCTTTAGCCATGGTAAAAACCGTGGCCAAATGAAGCAAAAATCACGGTTAAAGGAGGTGTTGCTATAATTTGTTGCGATGGTTTTTATGACGGTGGTGACAAATAATTGACTATAATTATATCATAAATTAGTCACAGTTATTATCAAAGCTTAGACCAACTTTATTCTGCTTCTTAAATAAATTAAATGGATTTTTTAGACGTACAAACAATTAATACATGTATTTAGTAACAGTGTATATTTCTGAAAAAAAAAATTCATTCTTATTTGGATAAAAGATGCCATGTGGAAAAAGTTTGTTTTTCTTAATAATTTTAAGCTGTTTTATTTTTTAAAAATAACAGGAAGCAAAATTTTGAAGCCATTAGGATTGGTCTAATGGTGGGGGTTTAAATAATATACATGAAATCTTAGATTTAAATCCCATTGTCATCAATGTAATTTTTGAAAGAAAGAAAAAAGAGCAAAATTTAGGAGCTTTTGATTATAAGAAGAAACTGATTTATTTTAGAATTATGATAATTTTGTTATATTAATCCTAAATATCAAACATTGTGTGCTGCTAGCAGGGTTGCAGGCATTTCGTGCCTGCCAACCAGAATATTTTATCGTCTTTTGATAACAAAAAGGCATGAACAGATATGATGTATAATAAAAAAAGAGTATGAAAGAATAACAGGAAGACATAGTATAGTGTGGTTGGAGTAAAAGATGAAAAATGGTTAATTATTTTTTGAAAAAAATTAAAATATAAAAGTAAAAACTACTTGTAAAATAAAATTAGTGGGAGGGCAAAAATGGAAAAGAGAAATTTGGACACCAAATGAGATAGTTAAACTAAGGAATCCTCTTTATTATAAGGATAAATAAATAAACTATTTCATACCATTTTAAATAATTTACCATACAAAAGCTTTTTTTTAGATTCTAATTGTCATGCACTAAATGTGTAAAATATTTTTACATAGTCAACCAATCCAATCCAATCAAATAATAAGTAAATGAGATAATTATTATTACTAATGTGACAAAATATGATTGTGTGACTATGTAAAAATATTTTACATTGTCAATATATAACAACTAAACTCTTTTTTTTTTATACCATTCAAACAAAGCACATTACTTTAACATTATTTCAAAGTTAATACATTCAAACATAAGTTGAATTTTACATAATCGTTGTTGAAAAAAAAAATTTAGTCTTCCCAAACACATGGCTAACTTTTATTTCGGGTACTAATTAAACGCAGGCCTAATCTTTTTCAAAACTTAAGTACTAGTTTCATTAAAATAAGTAATTTTCATTGTTCTTTGCAATAAAGTCATTGGTCTAGTTTCATTAAAATAAGTAATTTTTAATGTAATTCTTGAAGAAAAAAAAATGAAAATCTTAGCAAGTACAGCCAAATGGGCCCCAATAGAATGCTGTGGCTTGAGCTTGCCTGACACTATTCTTCTCGTGGTTGGGCTGCTTAATGATTGCATAAAATGGGTTTATAGTGGAATTTTGCTTTTCAATCCCACTGTATTTGGAATCTCCCATAGGCATATTCCAGATTCTACAGTAGAATTTGTCCTCCTCCAAGTCCTTCATAATTATATCTTTGATCTTTTGTTCAGACTAAACTTGTAGGGTTTATCATTCGTCCATCGTTTTATAATCAAAATACTTTTTCAGCCAGACAAGAAGTTTGGATTTGTGTACGTGGATGCCATTATGCATGATTGATCAATCTTCTGGTATATATGCATTATGACACACCCGCACATATTGTTCTCCGTGATCTCATGATAACAACATACAATCAAAACTTTATACAGCAAAACTATATACAACAATCAAACTCTATCTCATTAGTAGATGAAGTTAACTACATAGATTAAATTATGTTAATTGAAGTATTTTAACACTATCCAGCATTTAATATTACATTGTTGATCTATATCACATAGATTTGACAACAAATTTTGTTATTACTTAACACAACAATTCTTCTTTTTTTATTATTATTCAAAATTAGAATTATTAACAATAAGTTAGGACATGTCTCTAAACTCTTCAACTATGTGCTAATAAACATATTTACAAAATAGTCACACAATCTTCACGATGATATCAAAAATCAAATTAGCATAATTATTTGAGAGTATCTAACAATTTCTCATCACAAAAATTATTATCTTCAAAAAAGAAATCAAGATAACTTATCATGTACTAGATAAGTAGAGTCTCTTATTGTCTCTTAATATCCAACACAGTATAGCTTTTTTCTATTTTAAAGGTTTACAATATGAATTCTTATTTGCTCCCCTGCCTGCACGAAGGAAACAACCTTGGTTCATGCACTCACATTGCCAAACACAAAGTCATATATTTCATTTTCATTTTTCATTTTCTTTGGCGAGTCTGCCTTCTTTTAGTATAAAATATCATTTCCAAGTTGTATGGTGCTTTATTTCTTCAATTGAATAATTATAGTTAGCACTTTGCCAAATAAAATAAGTAGAATGAAAGATAAGAATATTATATTCCCTCTACTTTTAAATTAAGAAAATAGACTTGGTGGAAGAATTAAGAAAATAATTGTATTTTTTTTTAAATTAAACAAATTTAATAGTATTTTACAACATTGTTTTTACTTAATGTATTTTACTATTCTTTTTCTCCCTCTTTATTCCATTACTTACTATATGTATTTAATATATGAGTATAATGGAAAAAAATACTTTTGTCTCAATGTAAAAAATAACAAATATTTATAAAAATACTAAAATAAAAAGATAAACACGTAAATAAAAACATATTGCAAGGATCTAGAAATACTCAAGTTAATCATAATTATGATAACTTATTTAACTTTGGAGTGATAGGTGTTTATTTTTACTGGTCGAATAGTTTCGAGTTCAAGTTCTATTATTCTATTCTAAGTATAGAATAAGTCGCAAATGCTCAACATGGTAGTCTATAGGAGGATAAAACCAAACAAGAAGATTAAGTAATCTTATCTTTAATGACTTGGTGGAAGAATTATTCCAGAGATTTCTCCAGAACAATGCTGATAAGGAGGAATCAACAACCAATAAATGTGAAGGGAAGACTGAATTTTGTAATTGCTTTTCTTTTTATATTGCCCTATTACTTTTTTTTTTCTTTTTACATATATGATGCATATGAAATTCTAAGGAGAGGACATTAACATGATTGTTAATAATAATAATAAAAAGATACTAACATGATAAATGCTTAACTTATAGATATGATTTACTCTCCCCCGTGTATAAAGCAAAACAATTGTTCATTAATACTCTATTTGGTCTCTACACTTTACACATGTATTCTAATTGATCCCTCAACTTAAAAAAGTGACGCCTTAGTCTCTAGATTTTACAAACGTTGAATTCATTAGTCTCTACCCTAATAGTTAGATTGTTAAGATACTACTTGGGGTAATATTATGAATGTTCAAAGACTACTTAGGACAACGAGTCAAACATTTGTAAATCAAGGGGTTAACCGTTGATGAACAAATTAGAGTAAGAGTGTAAAATTAATTCAGGCATCAAATAGGATATTAACCCTAATTTATTTAACAACCATCATTTAATAAAAAAAAACTAAAAAGTGAGTGAATAAACAAACTTATTTAATTGCCTCTGTCGAACAACTTAAGCTTTTGGAATTTTATCATGGGGTCCCAATTTGGCTCTATACTTTTGTTATAGACTAAAGTCTTGGGTTGAAACTCCTTTAGACTTAACTCTTGGGACGAGCTAAAGTCCTGGGTCAAGAGTCAAAGAGGACTTAATTCCTAGGACAGACTAGAGTCTTTGATCAAGAGTTCAAAAGTCCTAAAAGGCCCAAACAATCAGGAAACCTAACTTGGGATACATCACCTCGAGAGTTGCAGAACCATTAAAAGATAAGTGTAATCCTTTATCTTATCCTACTTTTCTGTAACAGTCAATTGGTAACAACTTGATATTAGTGATAACTGATTGATTCTAGATCATTTGGAATCAATAACCATCTCTATCTCAACTCCTCATACTCTCCTATATAAGCACATAGTCTCAACACTAACCGGGTATCTCTTCATATATTAAAATGTATCCTAACACATGTGCTAATTTGAGCGTCAGATTGTCTTTGCATATGCCCAGCCGCCTTCACCACGAGCACAAAGTGATCAATATTGTTGCTTCCGTCAAGGCACCTCCTCATCCATCTACTGTGTTTATATAACTTTGTTTCTTATCAAATTACTCTACGACAACTTTCAACATACAACATAGTTTATTTTTTCGAAAATCATATATTAAGTCGTGTAAAAATTATAAACAACTATTCAAATAATAATTTGACTTTTTTTTGATGGAAAATTAATCGTGTTAATTATAAGAGAATAGAGAGATATATTAGAGGTAATATTCCTTGAGAATTTGGTCATGGTATGAAACTGCACCTGGATACATATCACTGATAATCGGCAACACATAATTTACTTTAATACCATAGCAAACACTATTTGAATTTTGGATCATCATCATTTATGCACATTTAATCTTTTAAATTTTTCTTGGTACCATAGAAGACTCACACATATTTGTTTTTGTGTTTTTCTTTCTTCTTTATATTTTCTTAATAAACAAGCAAGAATAAAAAGGATAACATTTTTATTTTCTCTTTTTTCTTCTTTGCATTTTTTTAAAAATCAAAGTAAACGGTTAAGGATCGTGTGGCATTAAAATGAGTGCCACAAATCATGTACTAAAAAGCACCATAAGGAATGATAATGGCCCGTATGATAATTGCTGAACAATCCTTAGTGGACAAATGTCACCAAGCAATAACCCCTTTTGTGTAAATTTTGTGGCTATGAACGAACACTAAAATGGTGAGGGGCAAAATGGTAAAGTTGTCCAGAATCATATTCTCAAGCCATCAGAATTAGGTTCAAAGCTTAGAGTACAAGTGACCTTCTCTTTTTATTATGATGTCTTCATGGGCACGAAAAAGGGAGTTGAGACAAAAATTGATCGGTCGTTCTAGTGCGTGGGATGGGAGGCATGCACTACAATCACATAAAAGTGATGGGTAGGAAGCAGCAAATCACGTAATGCGGTGCATTTTGCTGAATCAACTTTCCATTTTGATGCACATGTTCCAAATATTGTTATGAGATAAAACAAATATTGTTGAGAAAACTATAACTCTTCCCACGAGGTTATAAAAATCTACTAACATAGCAAATTCAAAATATTTTCTTTAAATAATACTTTTTTCTTCTTTTAAAATTAACACCCAGCTCTAAAGCATTCTCCAAAAGTAACTCCTTATTCCTTTAATTTAACTAAACTTCAAAACTTCTCCAAAATTAATACTCTCTTCCAAAACTCCATGCAAAAATAAAATGGTAAATTGAATTAACCATATATGAAGTTTGTTAAAATTGCACGTCATCTTAAATTATATGTAAAATTTTATTTTATTCTAATTTTTCTTTGTGACTGATCATCAATGATCAATTAAGTGTTTATTTGTTTTTTTTATTTTTTATTTTCTAGTAGGTTAGTAAAAACAATCCAAAAGTAACTCCTTGTTCCTTTAATTTAACCAAACTTCAAAACTTCTCTAAAATTAATACTTTCTTCCAAAACTTTCTACAAAAATAAAAGGATACATTGTAGAAACTACATTTAGAGTTTCCTAAAATTACATTTCATTCTAAATTATCTATAAAATTACATTCTACCTTAGTTTTTCTTTGCGATTGATCTCTAACGATCACTTAAGTTTCTGTTTTCATTTTTTTTTCTATTTTCTGTTAGGTTAGTGAAAACAACGGAAATAATAAAACCTTGAATCTTATTTTTATTTTTTATATTCACTATTTCATTTGAAAAATCCTGAAACAATAAATAATATTTTATTATTTTTATTATTTAATTCATAAACTTTTAAAAATAAAAAATACATAAAGTGAAAACAAAAATTTAATAGATCATTAGTAATTAATCATAATAATAATAAAAAAACTGTGGTGAAATATAATTTAGCACAAAGTTTAAAGCAAAAATTATGTTTGACAAAACTTATGGGTAGTTTTTACAATTTACACTCCGCTCGCATCATGAGCTAGGATGATGCTGACTGCCAAGCCACAAAACAGAGGCCACGTAAATTGGGCTTTACTATGTGTTGGGTTGGAGTTGGACTGAATTGGGCGTAACTGGCACAAACGTGTTGAAGACTTTTATTGGGCCTGAAGACCGTATCAGTATACAAATTGAGTGTACACTTTGGCCTAAATAGTTTAACTAGCCAAATGGCTATAACTAAATTATTTAACTAACATGCAAATGTTTACAGTGAGCATTCTCCAATTTTTCTTTTATAGCGGGACTACGACAATATGCATGTTATATTTCCAAAGTAGACTTTGGGCAACCAATGTGATTTGAAATATGATAAATGATTACATGATAATTCTTGAATAACCGCATTCATAAAGGTATGAGTTTGCCATAAATTCCATATTTTTGTGATTATGGTTATCAAATAATTATTAACTTGAGTTATCATAATAACATTTGCATGACTCTTAAAATATAAGTTTTAACGTTTCATTTCCACTGACCATGTTCCCTCTCTTAATAACGCCTACACTCCTGACTGCTGGTAGAGTTTAAGACCACCTTGACGTTGGTTTAATCGGCATTGTTTAATACTTTTTTATTAAATTATTTTAACTATTTTATGATATAAAAGATTTTTTTTTAGCAAAAAGAAAATGATACGAAAAGGTCTTACTCATTAAATTCGTTTTGATTTCACGAGCAAATTAAAAAATATGAAAAAAAAATAAATTAATACGGCGTGTATAAGTAGCAAAAGTTATAGCATTTATGATGCCGAGTAAATTATGTCGACATAAGAAAAAGAATTGCAGTGATGTTAGGTTGGTGTGGGATCCATGGAAATCAGAATCATGGTCGTGTTGCGGCATAGAATCTTTGTCCTTGTTTATGTATGCGTGGCAATATTGACCGACAATGGTACGAAACACAACATTGCAACCTATGTTTATTCTCATCTCGTAGCGGCAGGCAAAATCTGAACAATGGTTTATAGTGACGGCTTCCTTAAACAAATATGATAAGCAACACAATATCAACAGAAATTACTCTAAATAAAATGTTCAATTACATCTACGTTTTTACATCTTGAAGGGTGATAATATAAGATGACGATGGTGTTCAAACTTCAAACATAAAAAAATGAAAAAAAGGCCAGGAGTGGCAATTTTGAAATTAAAGTATGAATGTGTGGGCATTTACCATCACATCACGGCCGTTACCCAGGCATCCAGTGGGTCCTTCAAAATAAATATTTTCGTATTAAAATTATTTATGTTTAATTATTAAAATTATAAAAATTTTAATTGATTCCTATTAATTATAAAAAAAAAATTACTTATCTAAAATCTTTATATTTTTATAGCCAGCTCCTGCTTTTGCTTTAATGGCACTACTAGTTTTCTGTTGTTCTAAAGTATTGATTTTCTTTTGTTAGAATATACCCAGCTCCATTTATTTATGATTTTATTCATTTTTGTGTGACTAAATATTAATAATATCATGAATTTTCAGTTAAACATATGATTTAGTGGTTACTTTTGCATACGATATGAGATGTAACAAAAGAATTTAAGTTAAAATTTTCTTTTTACAAGCAAGAATTCGAGTTCAGATCATAAGATATTAGTGAAAACAAATAAAATTAATAATATATGATTCTCATCTCCCGTTTAGAATACCCTCCTTTACAAAAATGTTTATTTTTTTTAATATTCATAATTCTTTAAATTTTATTTGTTGTATTTGAATTTGACATAAAAATAATTTTTAATATACAAATGTGCACAAAGAAAACAAAATAACATACAAAATCATGAAATTAGGACTTGTTCTCTTTATGTTTTCAATATATATTATATTATATTATATAATTAAATATATTCTTAGTCTTTGTAAAATTAAAAATTTTGTGTTTGGTCCTTGAATTTTTTTTTTAGACTTTAGTCGCCGCGGCATTAAATGTTGATGTAACCGTTAAATGTGTCGCATGACATTACACGTGATGTGTCATGTGACATATTTGCGGTGACACGTGTATCATTTAACGATTTTTAAAGACTAATCTACTAAAACTTACGCAAAAATTATTTTCAAAGACTAATTCTTAACCCAAAAAAAAAAAATTAGTATCAAACATGAAAACTTTAATTTTATATAAATTAAAAATATATTTAACCCATATATATATATATATATTTACCCACTTTTTTTTCTTAAATGTTTTTAGTTTCGTCCTCTTTATGTTTTTTTTGACCGTTACTTTTTTCTCAACGTCTCTCTCTGTTCCTCCCACTGTCTCTCACACCCACACTCTGTCTCAGAGATCAAAGCTTTCATCTAGTTCCAACTCCCCCCATCGTGAGGTATGTATGGTTCTCCATTCTAAGCTTCGCTCACCCTCTTCATTTTTATTCCCAATCGAATCAAACTACTGTTTTTGTTACCCTTTTTTTTATATCCATTTTTCACATTTCCTTGCATCTTTTGTAATGCTCATAGCAATGTGACTATTGATTACCTTTTTTTTTTTTCTTTTTTCTGTTAATACTGCTATTCTTCTTCTCCTTCTGCTAATTTAGCTAATTGAAAACTGTTTTAATTACTGCACCTTTTTTTCTCTCTCTCTCTCTCTCTCTCACTTTGAAATGGTTTCATGTTAGGGATTTCAGATAAAAAATTTCTCTGTTTTCGTAATGTCTCTGCATTCTGATAGCACATAGATAGAGGGAAAGAGAAGGCTTAAGGAATCTCCATTACTTGTTTCTCTTAACCAAGTTTCAATTTTCATTGCCCTTTCTCATTATGGCTTCAAAATAAAGAAAAGCATCCAACTTTATTAACATTGATAGGGGATTTCTTCGGTTCAATTCAATCACTGTATTGGATTTCATGTTTGTATGTATTTAATTTAAATTCCCTTTTATTATTCTGCAGACAGATATATATTCATTCTCCTTTGATTTCCACATTCCAATGCAAGCCTGAGAATTATTTATTCATTCATTCATAGGGCTAATTAAAGGGAAAACCCTAGAATTAGAGAATGGGATGTTCTCAATCAAGATTGGATGATGAAGAGGCAGTTCAGCTCTGCAAAGATAGAAAGCAGTTCATCAAACAAGCCGTCGAGCAAAGGACACGGTTTGCTTCTGGTCACATAGCTTACATCCAGTCTCTGAAGAGAGTCTCAGCTGCGCTGCGCGATTACATCGAAGGAGACGATCCCCTGCCGAGCGAGTTCTCGCTGGATTCATTCATAACCCCTGTGAAGAAAGCTAGCCCTGGCTTCATTCCCATATCAGCAAAGTCCTTCACCCCCAAAACAATTGAGTTTGTGACTCCCAACTCAACTTTGAAGGTGAATTACCTAAGGCCTGGTGGGAATCCACCAATCTCGGTTGAGGAAAGGCCTCAATCGCCGGAAGTAGTTCGAGTGGAGGCATACTCTCCCGTGCACCAATATGGCATTGATGGTTTCTTTGCCATGCAGTCCTCGCCGATAAATTCCTCAATTTTCGCTTATTCTCCCAACAACAGGCCTAGTAGTATCCCTCCCCCTTCACCTCAAACTTCTCAATGGGATTTCTTTTGGAACCCGTTTTCATCGTTAGACTACTATGGTTACCCCACCCGGAATAGCCTTGGAGAGATGGTTACGGATAATGAGAACCAAGGATTGAGGCAGGTCCGAGAAGAAGAAGGAATACCTGATCTGGAGGAAGAGTTAACGGAACAAGAAGATTTCGTTGAAAAGAGTAATGTAGCAGGAGAAAGGAACAAAGTTGATATAAACTCCTCCAAAGAAGAAGTCACGGTGGAAGATGTTGACGAAGATGAGGAGGAAGAGGAGGGAACAGATGCTGAAATCGCGCCTGAAGTCATAGACTCGCGGAATGGCAGTGAAAGTTTTCAAGTATCAAAAGTTCAGACTGCAGGTCATATTGAATCCACCAGCCATCAGGAAATGGCAATCTGTAATAAAGAAGAAACTAAGGCAGAAACATCTGGTTTTACAGTTTATGTAAACCGAAGGCCGACAAGCATGGCAGAAGTGATCAGGGATCTTGAGGCTCAATTCACAAGAGTCTGCAATGCAGCCAAAGATTTCTCAGCATTGTTAGAGGCCAAGAAATCTCATTGTTCATCAACATCTAATGAACTGTCAGGTTTGGTGCAAGTATACAATCAATTTTGTTTAGTTTGATGAAATTGTTCTTCCGTGCTCCTGCAAGAAATGTGCTAGTTACATGTTCATAGTGCTCAGAAATGTTCTTATTTATGGAAGAGACATGATTTTGTCATGCTAGTTACATGCAATTTTAACTCTCTTGTTGTAAGGACAATAATTTGTTGTTCATTTAGCCAATGCATTTCTTTTATTACTTGCTTCCCACTTCTTTCCAAAGTCAACCCACACTTGTATACAGTAATAATCTTACTTGTTCCTGAGTGCTCACTACTCCGTGGATTTTGGAGAATATTTTCTTTCACTCATAATCTGTAATTTCTTTTTCAGCATCAAAATTGTTGAACCCTGTAGCTCTACTCCGCTCTTCCTCATCAAAATTTTTAATGAATTCTTTAAGCACAAGGGATGAAGGCTGCGAAGGAACTAATGATCCCTTAGAAGAACATTGCATGTTTTCTGGTAGTCATCAGTCAACATTAGACAGGTTATATGCATGGGAGAAGAAACTGTACGAGGAAGTTAAGGTATATTACTGAACTTTTAAATGACTTGTACAAATAATTGCTACTTGAAATATACATAGCCTATGTTTTGATGGACAATTTGCAAGTAGACAATCCTTTAGGAATGAACAAAAATTCAATATTAACTAAGAGACTAACCGCTTTACAATTATCCTTAAATAATGTTGCAAAGTGATATAGAATGATCATTCAAGAGGTTTAGCATCAAGGTATTATTATTTATGAAAAATCATAATGCCTCCAACTAATGATAATAAGTATTTTAGATGTTTAGTAGGATTTTGAAAAAAAATAGCACCAGAGGCTAACTTCAAACTTCTGAATTATATTCAGTAATTTTTCTTTTGGTATCACATTTCTCTAAATTTATTAGATCATTACTGTTACAGGTCATCTTACTTATGATTGCATACAGTTTTAATAATGGGAAACTTATTACTATGCCCACTTTCTTCTTCAACAGTCAGGAGAACGTGTTCGAATTGCATATGAGAAGAAGTGTCTGCAATTCAAGAACCATGATGTAAAAGGAGAGGACCCCCCTTCTGTGGACAAAACAAGAGCAGCCATTAGAGATCTACAAACCCAGATAACCATTTCAATTCACTCAATTGAAGCTATTTGCAGGAGAATTGAAACTCTAAGGGATGAAGAGTTGCACCCCCAACTTCTTGAATTGGTGCAAGGGTATGTATGAAAAATCATTATCCCCTTACAACATTTTTTCTATATGAACTGCAAACCTTGTGCCAAAATTTTAAAGTATTTTCACTTTCAGACTTAAAAAATGCTGCTAATATTCCGTATTGTCCTTGTCTTCACAAAAATTTACACATTCAGTTGTGTTTGGTGATGCTTCAACTCTTAGTTTATGATTTCTGAATGAGCAACATAATGTGTTTTCTTAAAGAAGAAAGGAAGAAAGTCTATGTACCATTTCAGAGGCAACAGATATATCAGAAAATATCATGCTTGCTGATTCTAAAATTATACAAACTCTGCAGGCTGGCAAGGATGTGGAATGTGATGGCAGAATGTCACCAGACACAGAAGAGAGCCTTAGACGAAGCTAAGATTCTTCTAGCCGGCAATGATACAAGAAAACAGCCTGGCATGTCAATAACTGATCCACAAAGGCTTGCTCGTTCCGCTTCCAATCTCGAAACCGAGTTGAGGAATTGGCAAAACACCTTCGAGTCATGGATCACTTCTCAAAGATCCTACATCCAAGCACTTGCCAGCTGGCTCCTCCGGTGCGTGAGATGTGAGCCTGATGCATTAAAGTCAGCATGCTCTCCTCGTAGGTCCAGTGGCACTCACCCATTAATTGGACTTTGTGTTCAGTGGTCAAGGCGTCTAGATGTCATCCAAGAAACAGTGGTGCTTGATGGCATAGACTTTTTTGCCACTGGTATAGGGTCATTCTATTCACAACAGCTAAGAGAAGATTCTCGGCGAAATGCAGTCGGATCAAAGGAAGTGAATGAGAACTTGGAAATGGCTGAAGCTGGCCAGGTAGAAGAGGCAATGACTACTCAGCAATTGGCCGAAGTTGCTATTAAGGTACTTTGTGCTGGAATGTCAGCTGCTATGAGCTCAATGGCAGAGTTTGCTATTGATTCTGCTGAGGGATACAATGAACTTGTTAAGCAATGGGAGAATGGGAAGTTCAACAATACTTACTGTGGGACTGCAACATGATCTCTTACATATTTTTTGTCTTCTTCAATTAGTTAGTTTGGCAATTGTTGTTGGTGAATGAAATTTTTTTAAGGGTAGTATTGGATGGAGGAGAGTGGTGGAATACAATAGGTAGGAGCGGGGAAGGTTTTTAGGCAAGTCTCTCACCCTTGTTTGAGAGTGTTTTTAAACTGAAGGCAGAGAAAGGATAAATTATAAGCTTTCCTCCAATTTAGAGGATTTTAAATACTCAAGCAAGGGGAAATGAACTTATTACTATCCCCAATACTCTTTCCAATTTCTTCCTTTTACTAATATAAATTGCAATGATCAATCTGTTAAAAAAAAAAAAATCAACTGTTGTATACAAAAACGAATCGTGATTCTAATTCTTCCCAACTAATGAATTTGCATAGTCAAAAAAGAAAGTCACATCTTGTAACAGAGAGGAAGATAAATAAATGAATGCATTTTTATTCATCGTAACCATAGACTCCATCACCATCATCTAGCTCCACTTCGGCATCATCAAATGAAGACATAAGCGTGAGGAAAACAACAATAGCAACAAACTGTGCTACCACAAAGAATTTGGCCCTCCTTTTAAAGATTTTCTCCTCCTTTGTTTTCTCCCTCTTGGGTTTGCTCTTAGGCTTTGAACCTAAAATAAAAAAATGACAAATCAAATTCATGAAGAATGACAGAACAATGACAGAACATAAGAGTTTAAAATAGCAAATAAATGTTTTTATCACATAATTCTTAGGCACTAATACTGTCAAAAAAATAATAAAAAATCCAAAAAGCTAAACAAGTACCAACCACTGTACCACAAATTGAGACTAGCTCACTTGGTAATGTACTATTGTAACCTGAAATCTCGCATACCTTTCTATGATTTTAATTGCTCAATATTGAAAAGTCAGATTATGTGGCCCTTTCATCCAGCTGACAGAATTTTGAAGACATGCCATGCTTAGGAGGTGATGGCTATGATCACTTATTTCCAGTTTTAAAGCAAAGCATACGATGGAACAACAGGATCACAAATCTAAGCTCAGGAATCATTAATCAAGTACACCAAACCCTATAACATCCCACTCACCGAAAACCTTCAAATTTCAGAACAATCAAATCTATATACAAATATTGTGGACAGAATCCTAGAATGGTTATGTTGCCTTGTTAAGGCAACCCCACCAAACAAACTAGAAGAAACGAGTGCATATATATATATATATGAAATAATGAAAATATCTTACTTGATGTCGAATGACTTCTGGAAGCAGATGATGATGCAGCTGCATGAAATTGTGGGCCAGAGGAAGGAGACGGACAAGCATCTATAAGTTCTGTCTTACATTGTTGCACATATCTAACTAAGTTGGCATGTTCCAAAAACTTGGTTCGCAGCGTTGATGATTCCTGATATGTCATGCAATAATCAGAGTTAAAATTTTTCCTCAACACGTGAATCACACTTCATAAACACCCCTTTTTTTTTCACTTACCTATAGGCTAAAGTGCTATATTAGACAACCAAAAGAGACATTGATTCATTATTCTGTGAACCTGACTAGCTTCATGATATTTCACACTTACTCAGTGCCAAATGCAACCATAACTATCCAGAGTTCAATTTTTTGATTGACTATAACCCAAGCAAATATTACAGTATCCGTAACTATCTTAAAAGTTTATATTAGAAGAAGAAGAAGAAGAAGAAAGAATCACAGTTAATCGATAGTAATACTTACAGGTAAAGCTTGAAGAACAACTAGTCCATGCGCAAGAAAAATAGCATCCAAACTCGATGGCCTGCATAAAGAGGGTAAAAAAAAACATGTTAATGCAACAGCACCGGGTAGTCAAAGTCAATACTTTCTCTCAAAAATGTAAAGTTCCCCACACATTGCTCTAACAACAGACAATTTCACAAATTCACATGCAACACAGAGGAGTCACCTGTTCTCAAATAAGTAGTTTTGTTCACCTAACCAAAATGACAGAGCATCATAAGCAGAGTTTGCTCTCCCATAAATCTGTCCACCACTAACAGCTACAAATAAACACCAAATCATAGAGAAGGCAACAAAACACAAAGGTAAGAAAGAGAAACAGACCTCTTCTTTCTTCACTTCAGCATTTTCATTAGTTATCCCGTGTTTCTGCTTCACCAAGCGAGCTTTCCTCCAAAAAAGAACCTTCCCCAATGGCCAGGGAAGATCAGAATAATAGATGGCATAAGCAGAGGAGGAGACGCCTTCAGATTCCAACCAGAGTTCACAGTCAAGTGCATCAGCAACCCAGGTTGTGAGCATGGCCTTGCTTGGAACCCAATCAGGGAGTGAAGAAACCCCGATGTCCAAATCATCCACCCCAACAACATCTCTCTTCATGCACTCAATGATCCCTTCCTTCTCATTGTTATACGCCACAAAGTCACCCACCTCAAAATAAGGAATTTGATCTATACAAACACATACATACATATAACATACCCCATGAGCCAAAAAAGACAAAAAACGAAACTTTATCATCCGGGGATGAAAACCCCCAAGAAAAACTTGCTGAGAGGCCAAAAAAATCACGAAAAATGGAAGGGAGGGAATGAAGAAAAATGTGTTTTTTTGGTTACCTGAATCAGCGTAGTTAAGGTGGAAGTCCAATTGGAATGGGATTTGAGCGAACTTGAGATAGAGGTAAGCGGAGAGGCACTGAGGGCAACCGGTTGGGAGGCCGAAGCATGGCTTCCTCACAACAAGAGTGTTGATTTCGTTTTCAGCCATTTCCGCCATTCACGCTCGCATGAACGTAAAGAGAATAGTGATATTGGGTGTGTGAAGAAAACAGTGCTGAGGTTTGCAGAGGGCCAATTCTTCTTGCTTAGAAAGGGTTTAGGGTTTATGGGATTGGAGTTGATTTGATGGGAATTTAATTGAATTGAATGTAGTAGGCGAAAAGAAAAGAGATTTTTTTTTTTTGGGTGTCTGATTTGTTTTTTTCGGTTTGTTCTTTGTTGCGTTGTGTTACTGTGTGTGGGGTTGAGGTTGACAGTCACTTGTTTGGTAAAATGGGCCAATCAATGGACCCCCAAAGGACTCATTTGGGCCTAAGGCACCTTACTGATAAGCCCAGTTGATGTTCCTTCCTTCAATGTGAAAACAATTTTTTTATACGGGCAAAGGTTGCGAATCGTATTGATGACGAATTCACGATTAATAAAAGTACAATCAAATGGGACTATGGAGACTACAAAATCAGGTACCTCCTCTATCCACACAGTATCATCAATAGTATAAGCTATTTTTGCCATTGCGCTTTGTATGGGCAAAAGCACACGAGGTAAATTGTTGTCCAAGCATTTAACAGTTTGCAGAAATTACCCTTAAAATGTGAAGTGGAGTTTGTTCCCCTCAATAGGCGCGTTGTTGTCTGATTCGACTGTTAGAACATGCATAAATTAATAATTTATTTAGATTAATTTAGTTGTCAAAATATTGTGTAACTATTATTATTATTATTATTATTATTGAGTTACATAAAATTAGCATTATTTGGAATGTGAAAAAAATTCATGTGTTTAGGCTAGCTAATAATAGATGGACTATGCCTATCATTAACTAATAATTGGAAGAGTCTCTACCACTGCTCAGTGTTTATGCATGACATTGGAATAGCGCGTTAAAACTTTTCCTTTCTCTTTTCCGTTCTCTCCCAATTTGCAGTCAAGACTCTTTGGATTCACAAACAACACCAATAACATAATGATAACATCTGCCTCTTCAATTCAAGGTTCTAATTCTTTTTCTCAATCCCTTATAGAAACTATTGTATTTCACATGTTATAATTAGGCTAAAATTAGGATATGAATTATGTTATTTTATCAATTATTTCTGTTATTTTATCAATTAGTATCAAAGCCAATTTTAGTTATAATTGTTGTTGTGAAATTAAACAAATTTGATATTTCAAGGATTGAATTCGTTTTTTAATACATGCTGGAAACTTGAAATTGATTTAGGGCTTTTGTTATTTGAGTGATTCTGAATTTTTTCATCCCAAGATTATTCAATTTTGGTTAAGAATTGAAAGAGTTATGGTGTTTTGAAGCCATATGAACCCTAAATCAAAATTTCCAAATTAAGTTTTAATTGTCCAATATTATGTTCTCAAACCATAGGGCTTTCATAGAGGGTTTAATTTTGAATCAAAACCAATTGGGATTGTAAAATTTGGTTTGAAAATTGAGGGAGAATTTTGTGAAAACCTGTTTATAATAATTGTTTCATTTCTTTTTAAAATCCTATTTTTTTGGAAGCTTTTTTGTTCAAAATAGATTCAGAATCTTGTAGTATTCGTCGCAATGATTCCAATGCCACTGAAATCTTTCGATTTGGTGCCCGTATGAGAGAGAACGAGCCAACGACCCGTTTGGCTGCATTGCGGGTCCGTTCAACCCAGTACGGACCTGGCTGGAGGTCAGGGATAATGCTACAAGACACGCGTGCGACACCCACTCTCGGAGTACGGCGTGTGCGACTTGTTAAACACCGTGGAGAAATAGATAAATGACACACCAGAAAATATAGGAGAAAGATAGATAACAGAGAAATAACAATTGTATTATTTGAGTTGTCTGAGTTCATTTACAATAGAAGGCGAGCCTATTTATAAGCTGAAAACACAATGGTCAAAACTCAACGGCTAAAAATAAATCACAGTCAAATCAAATCAAATCAAACATAATATATATTATTCTTAACACGGCTCGTGAGCCCTCTAGGAGGCTCCAAAAAATGTTCATTTTTTATGTTTCTGACTCGTTTCAGTGAGATAAAATTTTTGGTGATTTCTAATTATTTTTTTGGGCATTGGAAAATATTGATTTTGCATAAAATTTGTTTTAATTGCTTAAAAAATTAAAGAAAGTCCCTTTTTTATTTAAAAATTTTTGTGGGTACCCACTAATTATTTTAATATACCATATATTATATATTCTCAATATTGAATGATTTGCTTGGTATAATGCTTTATGTCTATTATGTTGCACTTGACCTTGAGAATTATTATTGTTGATTATATTGTGCAATGTTTCTTTGAGAATTTATGATATATGTGTATCTTGATAATTTTGTATGGTTGAGAGCTCTCCTCCACGGGACGGAATGTGATAAAATATCTTTTTTTGAAAAGACTGTTGCATATCTTACATAATTGTGAGCTCGCTTTCGTGGAATAGGTTATGCTAAGGCATCATTCTATTGTATACTATTGTTTCTATTGTTGCATTAAGATTTATATTAATAATAATCTTACCCTTCAGTTTGTTTTTGCTAATATAATTCTTGGTGAATGGTTAGTTACATCCTTAAGGTTTTCAGTATCCTCTCGATATTAGCTTTAAGGATATAATGTTATGGTTGAAAGCCCAACATTCTCTATGGGTTAATATGATTAACAAACTTATTGCTGATATGTTTTATTCCAACTTTGTCTATGCAGTTAGGTTCTTTATTAAGTTGAATAGAACTAACTATGAGGATTGGGTAGAATCGGTTAAACTGTTCTTGGCAATATCATGTGTCGATGCTGCTCTCACTAAAGACGAGCCTGTTGAACCTACTGCTGATTCTTCTGCTGAAGAGAAAATGAAATATGACAAATGGGCTCATTCCAACAAGATATGCTTGATGACCATGAAGCATAACATGGAGAAGACCATCAAGGACAATATTCCTGAAGCCACCAATGCTAAGAAATTTCTGGTGGACCTAGGGAATAAGTTCAAGAAGTTTGATAAGACTGAAAAGTTGAGCTATCTTAATTTGCTAACTAAGACTAAGTATGATGGTGTTGGTGGTGTCCGTGAACATGCAATGAAGCTCACTAATTAGTACCACAAGCTCAAGTCCATGAAGGTCGTTTTAGGGTAGGATTTCTTGGTGTGACAGATACTGGATTCTCTTCCTTCTGAGTTTGACATGCTGAGAACTTCCTACAATACTCAGAAAGAAGAATGATCAGTGGATGAATTGATTTCTATTATGTCTCAAGAAGAACAGTCTATGAAGAAGGGTAAAGGCCATGTAGTTCAATATGCCTCTCATAAGAATGGCGAGAAGAAGAAAAAATTCTGGAAAGGGAAGACTACTAAAGTTCAATTCAAGATGAAAGGTTGTGAAAAGAGTGGGCATGCATCTGTCCATGAAGCTGGAGAGGTGAAGCCCAAATTTCAGAGCAAGTGCAAGTTTTGTAATGTTTTTGGACATAAACAAGCGGACTGTTTTAAGTTCAAAAATTGGCTAGAGAAGAAGAAGAGAGGTACCCCTCTGACTCTAGTATCCTTTGAATCAAATCTTGTACTTGGTAATTAGACACTGGTGCGACTATTCATGTTGCCAACTCCTTGTAGGAACTCAAAACCAGGAGAAGGCCAAGTGATGGATAGTTATCAGTTGTAGTTGGCAACAATGGTGTTAATGTTG
Organism: Nissolia schottii; assembly: GCA_003254905.1. Taxonomy (NCBI): domain Eukaryota; kingdom Viridiplantae; phylum Streptophyta; class Magnoliopsida; order Fabales; family Fabaceae; genus Nissolia; species Nissolia schottii. The sequence continues at coordinate 522,830 of QANU01057090.1, read as the reverse complement.
GAGTGGAACACATTGGGACTGCAAATTTGAAATTAAGTAATATGATTTTACATTTGTTTTTGGTGGCAATAAAGTTAAAATTTTTCGTGACACAAATTCGGTCGATTATAGAATTTTATCAAATGGTTTGTACCTGTTAAATCTTGATTCCCTTTCTATTATCCAACATCGATCATACATTTGTAGTGTTGTTGGAAGCAAGCGTGACAAAGCAATTAAAAGTTCTTCCATGTTATGGCATAAGAGGTTGGGCTACATCTCCAGAGAAAGAATGGAGGCTGATTAAGGAGAATATTCTCCATAATTTGGACTTCTGTGATTTTGATACATGTGTTGATTGTGTTAAGGGGAAACTCACTACAGGGACTAGAAAGGCCGGGGTTTCTAGAAGAGATGGGGTTTTGCAGTTGATTCATACAGATATTTGTGGGCCTATTACTCCTGCTGCCTTGGGAGGATACAAGTACTTCATCACTTTCACTAATGATTTCTCACGTTATGGATGGATTTATCTGTTGTGTGAAAAGTCAGAGTCTTTGGATTTTTGTAAGGAGTTCAAAGCTGCTGTTGAATTGAAGTTTAGTGCTCAGATTAAGTGTGTTCATTCTGATAGAGGTGGTGAATTCTATGGGAGGTGTGATGAAACAGGCAGGAATCTTGAGCCTTTTGCTAGGTTCTTACAAGAATGTGGCATTAAGGCAATGTATACTATACCTGGCACTCCATAACAAAATGGAGTTACTAAAAGGCGTAGTCGTACTCTTATGGAGATGGTAAGGTGTATGCTGAGTCATTCCACTCTTCCAGATTTCTTATGGGGAGAAGCCTTGAAAACCGCTGCTTATATTTTGAATCATGTGCCGAGCAAGTCTATTCTGAAAACTCCTTATGAACTCATGATAGGAAGGAGGCCTACTATGACGCATTTTCTTGTACGGGGTTGTAAAGCATAAGTTAGACCCTACAATCCAGATATTAAGAAACCTGATCCCAAGACTATTTCTGGCTTCTTTGTTGGATATAGCATTAGGTCCAAAGGTTGCAGATTTTACTGTCCTAATCACACTACCAAAATCATCGAGTCTAATCGTGCAGTTTATTTTGAAGGGGATTCAGGAGGTGATGTAATTTTGCAGTCACGTGCAGTTGCTTTCAGAGAGGAGCATGTTGATATTCCTATTCTTATTGCACCTATTATAGGGTCTATTCTGTCTAGTTTGGATCATGACGATGTTGTTGACTCTATTATTGATACTGATGTTGATCAAATTGTTCAGCCTGATGTTTCAAATCCAAATGTTGTTGAGCATGCGCCTAGAAGATCAGGAAGAGTTTCTACATCCACTAATTTACTAGGTTCAAGGATTATATTGTGTATTTGCAAGAACATGAGTTTAATTCTGTTGAGGATACCACTCCTATTTTTTTTCATGAGGCCATTTCTATTTCTAATCATTTACAGTGGATGACTGCCATGGAGGATGAATTGGCTTCTATGGGAAAAAATGGTGTTTGGGATTTGGTAGAACTACCTGCTAGGTGCAAATCTGTTGGTTGCAAATGGGTTTTTAAGACCAAGCGTGATGCTAGCAGAGAAGTGAAAAGATACAAAGTTAGACTTGTTGCAAAAGGGTATAATCAAAGGGAAGACATAAATTATAAAGATACATTCTCTCCGGTCTCTACTACAGATTCATTTCGTATTGTGATGACACTTGTAGCTCATTTTGATTTGAAGCTTCATCAAATGGATGTGAAGATTACTTTCTTGAACGGTGATCTCTTTGAGGATGTGTACATGGACCAACCTGATGGTTTTGTTGAAAGTGGTAAGGAACACATGGTCTGTAAATTGAGAAAATAGATATATGGCTTGAAACAGGCTTCAAAACAGTGGTATCTGAAGTTTGATAATGTTGTTAATTCTCTCGGTTTCAAGGAAAATATTGTTGATCAGTGCATCTATTTGAAGTTTAGTGGGAGCAAGTTCGTCATTCTTGTGCTATATGTTGATGATATCCTTCTGGCTAGCAATGATGTTGATTTCTTGTATGAGACTACACAATGGCTAACGACTCATTTTGATATGAAGGATCTTGGAGATGCCTCTTTTGTTCTAGGCAGATTCATAATGATAGGTCTCATGGCATTCTTGGTTTATCTCATAAAAGCTACATCAAGAAGATTTTGGATAGATTCAACATAAAGTCTTACAAGTCTTGTACAACTCCCATTCAGAAGGATAAGAAGTTTTCTAAATCTCAGTGTCCTCAAAATGATAATGAGATTGCAGAAATAGAGAAAATCCTTTATGGTTCTGTTGTTGGTAGCCTTATGTATGCCAAAGTTTGCACACTTCCTGATATTGCTTTTGTTATTAGTGTGCTTGGGAGATACTTGAGCAATCCTGGCCTGGCTCACTGGCAAGATGCAAACTGAGTTATTAGGTATCTGCAAGGTACCAACGATTTTATGCTAACTTATAGAAGGTCAGATCATGGTTATTAAACTCTCGAGTTAACTCGTAAACTCTTACGAGTTTTCGATTTCACTACACAAAATGAGTTAACACTCGTGTAAACTCTTTTTTGGTAAACTCGTACGAATTTAAGTAAACTCTCGATTTTACTAGCGAGTTTACGAGTAAAAATCTATCCACGAGTTTACGAGTTTACCTCACGATGTAAAAATTTGGTAACTTTTTTAGATACTTAGTTGACTTTGCATGTATTAGACAATATCTATTGAGTTTACTAATTCGATGTTATATATTTATCATAATTGAGCTATGTTTTATCAAATTATAAAGTAATACATGTATAGAATAAAATATGACATGACTAAGTGTCATGCATTAAGGTATATTTATGATTTTTTTCATTTATTTTATTTTAAAGTTAACATTATTCAATGTCAATTATGAATACAAAATTTAATCATGTTTAGTTCCTAATTATATTGCTTATAACATATATCTTTTTTACATATGTAAACTCTTACAAGTTTACGATTCGAGTTTACTGAGCTTTCACGAGTTTACTTAAATTCTCGAGTTTGACAACCTTAGGTCAGATCAACTTGAAGTGAGAGAGTATTCAGATTCTGATTATGGTGGTTGCCCAGATGATTTCAAATCTACATCCGGGTGCATATTTATGTTGGCTAAAGGTACTATTTTTTGGAAGAGTGTTAAGCAAACACTTACAGCTACTTCAACCATGGAGGCAGAGTATATAGCGTGTTATGAGGCTACACGTCAACCGGTTTGGTTGAAGAATTTTATTGCTGAGCTTGGCATTGTGGAAAGTATCTCTAGGCCTCTTACTATATATTGTGATAGCTCTGTTGCAGTGTGTTTCTCTCGTAATAGTAACACCATAAAGCATTCAAAACATTTTGACACAAAATTCATATTTGTTACAGAGAAAATTTAGGAGTTTTAAACTCGTGTTGAGTGTATTCCTACAGAGCTTATGATTGCGGATCCTTTAACTAAGGGATTGACTGTTAAAGTCTTTGTTGAGCATGTAACCCGTATGAGTATAGTGAGGTCTTTTGATGCATTGGTTTAGTGGGAGTTTTATCCTATATGTAATTTTCTTTTTGACCTCATGTGTTATATTGTCGTTTTATTGAAACGTTTGACAATAATTATTTACTATTGTGTCGACAATTATCTTGCATTGCCATGTTTTGTTTATCATGATTTGCACAATTGAAATTATTTGTATTGTTTTTGTATAATGGTATAATATTGAGACATTTTGGACCCAGTCTCATGTTGTTATTGTAACGAGATTGTTTTTAATCTCATATAACATCTTGGGTGGATGATTGAAACAAATATCTTTCACGTTCATAAAAGTCATTGAAATGTGAGTATTTTTGTTTCTGTATGTTATCATTGCTCCTTCGAGTGTGGTTTTCTCCCGTAATGAAATACTTATACATTTTATTTTGGATCTTGTGGTTAGGAATGTTGTACTATTTTGGCATTTTATTGCGGCCACATATTATGAGTTGATATGGATTAATGTTTAATTTTGTAATTTAATTTAATGTTGCCAAAATATTGTGTAACTATTATCATCATTATTATTATTATTGGGTTACATAAAATCAACATTGTTTGGAATGTGAAAAAAATTCACGTGTTTGGGCTAGATGATAATAGGTGGGCTAGATTTATCATTAATTAATAATTGAAAGAGTTTCTACCACTACCCATTTGTCAATTTTTTATTATGCCCTATTAAAAATAAAAAGTAAACTGCTCGGTGTTTATCCTGACACTGGGAATAGTGCGTTAAAACATTTCCTTTCTCTTCTACGTTCTCTCCCAATTTGCAATCAATACTCTTTGGATTCACAAACAACAATAATAATATAATGATGACATCTGCCTCTTCAAATCCAGGTTCTAATTCATCTTCTCAATCCCTTATAAAAACTATTTTATTTCACATACTATAATTAAGTTTAAATTATTATATGAATTATGTTATTTTATCAATTATTTATGTTATTTAATCATCGACTTTAATAGGAAAACATAAATCCCTTGCCAAGTGTAGTGCAAACCACATTCCCATTCCTGCTATTGTTGCATACACCCACACTTTCCATGTTGCAGCTGCCATCACTTCACCATGTGTATTATGAAGCACTCGTTACATAAATTGTTTACACTTTGGTAGCACCATTGTTTCCTAGAGCTTCTGCCAAATTCTGTCATCATGATGTTGTGCGCTGGAGCCAAATTCAATGTGAAAACATTAAATCCATACTAGTAATGAAGACTGTATCAATGACCCAAAAAAAATAAACTGGAAAGGATAACTAATTATAGCATTAGTAAAAGGATTTTATTACTTAAGTTCCACTGGTGAGTGATGTAAAAGCAGCCACGTTATCAAGAGCCAAGAGGGAAAGAAAAATAGTCAACGTTCCACATGAATAAATGTACGTAATTTTTAAGACAATAATGAGGGTACTTTGTCCAAGGGGAAAAACATGGAGTGCATTTAATAATAATAAAAAAGAGTGCATATATATAAAATTGGGGTTTTCACATTTATATGGTTTTGGAGAGAACAAAATCCCAAAGTATGGGCAGAAAAGAAAAATTACTAAAATATGGGCCAAAATTCTGAAATCGCCATTGTGTAATTTGGCCCATATTTTGGTAATTTTTCTTTTCTACCCATACTTTGGAATTTTATCCCCTCCAAAATCATATAAATGTAAAAATTCCTACTCTAAAAACACTTATAAATGGAGTAAATCTAAAATGATTTATTATTATTTTTAATGCTTCTAATATATTGAACATTTTATATTTTTATATTTTTATATTTTAAGTATAAATTTATCTCTTTTTAATTTCTTATTAAATACCTTTAACACCTAAATGAATTGTAGGAATGAGGAGTTGCACACGTACTTTACACGTGTTAGAAGGAGGCGCATCTGTCTATGCTATTTGAAATCGCCACCCCCTGTGGTGATTTCATATATTTTTTTTTATTTTAATTTTTTGATTTTTTGAAATCACCCTACACAATGGCGATTTCAGAATTTTGGCCCATATTTTGGTAATTTTTCTTTTCTACCCATACTTTGGAATTTTATCCCCTCCAAAATCATATAAATGTAAAAATTCCTACTCTAAAAACACTTATAAATGGAGTAAATCTAAAATGATTTATTATTATTTTTAATGCTTCTAATATATTGAACATTTTATATTTTTATATTTTTATATTTTAAGTATAAATTTATCTCTTTTTAATTTCTTATTAAATACCTTTAACACCTAAATGAATTGTAGGAATGAGGAGTTGCACACGTACTTTACACGTGTTAGAAGGAGGCGCATCTGTCTATGCTATTAATACTGTTTAATTATATATTATAGTATATATGATTATATATAATAATAAATAAATAAAGAGAATAAAAAATGTATTTTTTTTTCTGTAAAAACTCTATTGAATTTCCCCCCCTCAAATCCATACATACCATGACCTACCCACTACACAATGTTCAATCTTTCCTATACTTAACAAGCATAGACTTTCAATTTATAGTAAATAAGGTTTAAATTTAAAGTAAATAAGTAAATTGATAGATTCATAAAATAATTACTTTAAAAATATTAAAATCAATAATGATTTTGAAAAAATAATAATTTAAAGTTTTTAAATAAAATTATGATTTACCATAAAAATATTTTTAAATAATTATTTTTTGTTGATACATGCCTATGGTGTTTACGTGCGGACTCAATGACTAATTCCTTTATTGTAGATACATCTAAGGGTAGGACAACTGACCCATGAATTTAAGAAACAATTAATTTGATAAAGGAATAAACAATATTATTATATAAATTAAATAAATTTTAATTTAATAGGAATAAAATAGGAGTGACACTAAAGTATATTTAAAAGTATATGAAAATTATATTTTTGAAAAATATGTAAAATAAAATATTGAATTAATCTATAAATTATTTTTCCTATCACGTTAATAAATAAATAAATAAAAAAAATATATATATATATATATATTATCTAAATTATTTTACATATTTTTTACTTATAAAATTTAATCTGTTCTTTTATATAAAAATTTGAGGTCGAATATTTTGTTAATTGATTAAGTGCTACTGTCGTTTTGTTGCTACACTATTTAATTCATTAATAATTTAGTTTGAAAATAAATTAAAAAAAAGTGTGAAAAATAAAAAAGAGTATTTTAAATAAATTAGTACGTAAATTTATTAAATGAGTGTGATAAGAGACAAACTGAGGTGACCATTGATGCTTTTATTAAAGGGAGTAGGGAGCATGTACCAAGAAAAAAAAGAGTTCGGAATGAGGGCAATTTAAGAAATTAAAGTAAAATGCTATAAAGGAAGGGTTAAGTATAATTTAGTTTGCAAAAAATGTATACATTAAATGATCATTAAAAAAATAAAGTGCTGACTTAGTGATTGATATTTTACAATGTTGCCCCTTTATTAACAATTTTTTTTGAAATTTCAACAATTAATCAAAATAATATTTTAAAATTTCAAAAATTACGTCAATACTTTTAAGTTGCTTTTGATAGGGACAAGACAGAGTGTAGAGACACATGAACAAAAACACAGCGACAAAAATAGTTTCTAAACTAAATTTTGTGTCCTCCAAGTAAAATTTTTTATTCCCTCTATCATAATTTCTTAAAAATTAGATTAACACTGTATTATTATTTTTCAAATACTACTTATATTACCTAAACATTTTTTCAAGACTAAATCCGCATTTAGTTCATAAAATAAAAAAGCGTGGATAGAGAAAAGAGGATGCCAATAACCTCACCCTATAAATAGTACCATGTCCCCGATCTTTGCTACTTGTCCATCATTAATTTGGACACTTTGTTTCCACCATTGTCTTCATCACATTCTCTCTCACTCTCACAAGTCACAAAAACCAAACCAAAGTCCAATATGTACGCACACAAATCCAACTCCGGAATCAGTAGCGTGTCTACGGTTAGCGCTTTTTTTTCTTTTTTTTTTTAATCTCAGTAAATAGTTTTCTCTTCCTTTTATTTTTCTTATGTGAATAAGGTTATAAAGTTAACAATCGCAATTTTAAAATGTTGTTTCTTGCTCTGCACTTTCACCATTAATAATAATATTATTATTATATAAAATCAATAATCAATTCTGTCACACTCATCCTCTTTCTCTCTCCCCCCCCTTCGCTCTCTCTCTAAAATTTTGCTTCGTAAAGAATCTAGGGTTTCCATAGTACTCATTATTCACCTTCTCCACTGCCTGAAGCTCGCAAAAAAGCAAGGTTTCCTCTTTTTCTCTATTCTTCGACTACTTCCTTCTCTTGATTCCCAATCTTTTTCTGCATGTGCATGCATGGAATGGAATTTTGAAATTTTGTTATTCCTTTTTTTTTTTGTGAATTTCACTGTATCTGCTCTTTTTTTCCCTTCAGTTTATTTGTTCGAAATTACGAATTGGTAATTGGTAATCACGAATTCATTTCTAGCATAAACTGAATTCTGGTTGATACTGCTGTTGCTTGTAGTTGATCATCATTTGGCGAGGTTTGACTACCTTTGGTATTTTCAAGTGCAGTATTAGCTCTCATGTATTCTTTTTGGTTGATCATGTTTTTGTACTTTTTCCATTTATTTTCATTTCTATTCCGTATTTGGATGTTTACTGTTATGTATTTTCCACAGTTTTGTCTCTGTTCTGTTTAAATGTCGTGAGGTTGCGTTTGATATGGTTGTTGTGCACAAAAGATGGGTATGGGTGATGACAGTCACAAGCAAAACTCCAATTCAGTATGATATGAGTGCCCTTCACATTTACTTCGAATTGTCATGACTTTAAGGAACCATACAACACAAAAATTTAACATTTAAATTGGTACGTGGCTTCATCAAAATTGAGTTGTTTTGCCTAATGCTCCTGAAAATTCGTGTAAATTATTCAATTGTGGCGTTATTCCTTTTGTCACCATGTTATATTTCATCGTTTTCTTGTTTCTTGTACTATACTTGCTTTACCTTTCTAATGCAATAAATTTATTTATCATTAGCAGCTTACACTGATCCAAAAAATTGTTGGGTGCACTTCAGGAGACGATGTGACATTTCTCATTTCCATTACCAAAAGAAGGGGCAAAGTAATCTACCAGTAGTATGGCAACTGAGAGTCTAATCAAAATCTCAGAAGCTGGGGGTAAATGGCCCTCTCTTAGGGAAGCTGCAACTTTTGGTCCACCATCTCGTAACATGGTGACAGAGGATTTGGGTAAACTTTTGAAAGGCCATAGGTTTCATGGCAGTAGGAAGGACACAGTACCCAATCGCAGTGGCAGTGCACCTCCAAGCATGGAAGGCTCATTTCTGGCCATAGAAAACCTATTATCCCAGAACACCGTCAGCGGCGCCCAGAGTGCGAGTTTGGAAACTTTGGACAGACCTATGCAAAAATGTGAGTCTGAACTCTGAAGACCAATTACTTGCTGATCTTGGTTATTTGGTATAGCAATGTTTCAATGTCAACCTTAGTCCTAGACTTCCTCCCTCAATTATATCTTCGAGGAAAATCGCTCTCTGGTACACCATATTGTTGGTAGTTTTAGCTCTAATCAGGGATTGTCTTCTGCAGATGATAGTGGTAAAAGTTCTTTACATTTGTCTCGAGGGACTCTTGCAACACACAAGGAGGAGTCTGAGGATGATTCACTTCATCATTCATATGATGATGTGTTTGATAAGGCTAGTGGAATATGGCTTAAACAGGATGCAGCTTCAATGCCATCTCAGCAAAAAAATGTGGTTGGTTTAGTACTGGTGATTATTGATGTCAGCTTCTGAATTTGTGAAATCCGTACATTTTTTTGCATGTAAAATACTGATTTAGTTCTATTTCTTACACTTGCTTTAATGTAAACAGCACATTTCAAAATTTTACTATTTTACCTCATTTATTTTCCATTTCCAGGCTGCAGTGACATTGATTCCATCTTTGTGATTATTTTTTCTTTAACTTTTTAAGTGGTTTTAAGTCCATAGTTTGACTGGAGTCAACCACTTGACTATTTTTACCTCCTCCTGATCGTGAATGTTTTTTTTCCCGTTTTGAAAATCAATCTTTCAGGAAGATTTTCCCCATACCATGTCACCTGTATATAATAAGTCGCTTGGAGTGGTGGATGAACTAATTGACTTAGATGCTGGTTCCAGTTCTTCTCATGACCCCTCTGTCACTGCACTTGATGCTGCTAAACCTGTAGGTGCAGAAAATATAAGGCTGTCATCAACTGTTGATTCCCCTGCACCTGTTGCTAGTTCATCATCTCTTGAATCCACAGGAAGCATGGGCTTTAGTGACTTAGATGTTACTGTTGTTGAGTCTCAACTAAGGGCTCTAAGTATACCTAATCAACCGAATTCAGAAAGCCATAGTTATGAAGATAAATATAAGAATAGCTGCAAGAATAACTTGATGCAACAGCAGCAACACAACAATCCATGCAAAGTTCGTAACACCAATTCTCAAAGTGAAACCTGTGGATACGTTGGTATGGAACAATTTCTTCACAATCCAAGCAAGTTCTCCTCTGATGTACAACCTCTACTGCATTCATCGGGATATACTCCTCCGCTATATGCCACAGCAGCAGCTTACATGACCTCATCAAATCCATTTTACACTGATTTGCACGCCTCTGGCATATTTCCTCCACAATATGTAGGTGGATACACTTATAATCCCACAACTATTCCTCCATATATTGCTTCATACCCTCCTCATGGTGTTGTGCCACTTGTTGATGGGGCTACTGGTTCCAGTTTTACTCCACAAGCACCAGGGGTATCTACTGCGGGAAGCATTTCACATGGAGCTGAAATGGTTCAGGGAAAAAAGTTCATTGGACAATTTGGATATCCTATACAGCCTTCTTTTGGTGATCCTATTTACATGCAGTATCATCAGCAACCTTTTGTGGAGGGATATGGTATTTCTTGTCATTCACTGGCACCGAGAACAAGTGGTAGTAGTCAAATTGGTTATGTTGATTCACAAAATAGGCCCATTAGTGGTGCCTATTTGGATGACAAAAAATTACATCACCAGAGAAGTGGTGCTAATCTGAACCCAAGAAGCGGTGGGCTAATGGTTCCTAGTTATTTTGGACACCCACCAAATGTGGGCTTTGTAACACAGTATCCAAGTTCCCCACTTTCTAGTCCAGTTTTGTCAGGAAGCAGTCCTGGCCTACTTGGAGGAAAGAACGAAATGAAACTTTCTCCAGCCTCTGGTAGAACTGGAGGTATGTCATCTGGATGGCAAGGTCAAAGAGCCTTTGAAAGTGCCCTTGACCCCAAAATTGTTAGTTTTCTTGAAGAGTTAAAATCTGGAAAAAGTCGCAGATTTGAGCTATCTGATATTACTGGACATATTCTTGAATTTAGGCAAGTAGTCTTTTCATTTGTCTTTCACTTATCACATTATCAATCTCTTGGCTTTGCAACTCAAGTTCACTGGTTTTTGACTCCAGCACTGATCAGCATGGGAGTCGATTTATACAGCAGAAGTTGGAAAGTTGTGGTGTTGAAGACAAGGCATTGGTGTTCAAAGAGGTTCTTCCACATGCATCTAAATTGATGACCGATGTATTTGGTAACTATGTAATCCAGAAGGTGTGTATTTCAAGGGATGTAAATTGTCGTGAACTTTTAAGAGTAGCTATTTGGAATGTATTTGCTCTAACTTGTCCTTTTATCCTGTAAATAGTTTTTTGAGTATGGAAGCCCTAATCAGAGGAAGGAACTTGCAAATCGGCTTGCTGGTCAGATACTGCCTTTAAGTCTGCAAATGTATGGCTGTCGTGTAATCCAAAAGGTATGAAAGTATTTTGATTCATGTAGCTTTCTTACTTTAGTATATATTTATTTCAGTTGCATGTCTTGACACCATGTGCAGTACATGGAGACCTCATTTTTTTGTAAAACACTATTGTATTTGTCATAATAATATCTGCAAGGGATTGATGAAGCACAGTCAAGTGTCAACATAAATCTATTGGGTTTTTCTCGTGGAAACAATAGATAAAAGATGGAATGAAGTACAAATATTACAAAGAAAATAAATTCACCATTTTGGCTGCAATTGAGTTTTGTAAAATAAAAGAATCACAATAAGAAAAAAAGAATGTTGAAACTGGTAAACATGATATTATACAAGCATTTTCCTTGTGCTCCATTCTTAGCACTGCTTGTCCTATTTTTAGGCTTCCTTGACTGCGTATGTTAGAAAGAGCAATTGGAGTGACTTCCCCTCTCCATGAGTCTTAGATTGTTTGGACTTGGTGCTTGGCTAATGCTTTTTAGTTCCTTTTGATTATTCTATTGAAGAATGTGCTGTGGCACAATTGAAGGTTGGCAGACTGATTTCCTGTAACCTTGTTGTTTCTTTGTTTTCTTCCGAAGTGAGAGTTGTTTGCTTATGAAGAAAGTTGAAAGTGGAGCGAAGTATTATTTTAGATTTAAGTTAAATCTTAAAATTAATTTACACTTCACCATAAAAAATTCTGTTGCTTTTGGACAGCATGTCCAAATTTGGAGCGGGGCGTCTCTTTGGATGTTACTTTTGGATCCATGCCCTTGGATTTTGGTTTGATATTAAAGATGGGGAAACATTACGAGTTAGATGAGCATATATTGTAAGTATCATTGAAATCTTGTCCTAGTGGCTGCATCATTTAGTATAATGTCTGTCAAAAAAGGTAGTGCTGTGCGTCCTTCCCTTCCTCAATGCAATATGTTTCAACATTTTTATTGGATAGGTGTGGTTTGTGCTTGTGTTCAAGGCATATTTTTCTTATTCAAGTATAGTAAGCATATTATACCTGCTCAATTAGCTCAATTTGTGGGAAGTCTTGTTCGTGAACTTGCTGCTCAAGTTTTTTAACTTTGTTATTCTCGATGCTCGGATTTTCTTACCTTAAAGCTGCACAAGAAGTAATGTGTATCAGTTACCTCCAAGCTTGGAACATGTTTTATGGTATTATTTATTCTATACTGTATAACAGAGATAATATTATCATTTTTATTTCAATTATGTGCGTGTAGGCGCTTGAGGTTATTGATCTCGAACAGAAAGCTCAGCTTGTTCATGAGCTAGATGGAAATGTTATGAGATGTGTTCGTGACCAAAATGGGAATCATGTAATACAGAAGTGTATTGAATCTATTCCGACCAAAAAAATTGGCTTCATAATAACTGCATTCCGTGGTCAAGTTGCTACTCTATCTATGCATCCTTATGGTTGCCGAGTCATACAGGTAAGGTTATTGCATTTCCCTTTTCATAGAAGAAATAAAATTTCTTTGGTTTCTCATTTATTCCTATTGATAATGTTTCTTGTAGAGAGTTCTCGAGCATTGCTCAAATGAGGTTGAATGTCAGTTTATTGTGGATGAGATCTTAGAGTCAGTTTGTGCACTTGCTCAGGACCAGTATGGTAATTATGTTACCCAGGTTAGTTGCTGTTTCTCTCTTTTTATGTTAATATTGACTATTAGCAGGTGGTGGTGGTTATTATGCATAGAAACTAAGTCAGAGGTATATACTGTCCCTTCTATCATGTATACAATTATAAATAGTAACTTTTGCAAAGTGCCTGCATTATACAACTAACCAAGATTTTGCTCCAAGCCACCAGACTATGATTATACTTATAGAAGTCCTGCTGTGTCTTTAAAATAGAATGAATTGTGACAGTCGCGGCAGGTGCTTAATTGCTAATTCACTATTCAAAGTTTTCCATTTTCCCTTCTTTTCTATTCTTTTAGTTCACATTTACCTTCTTTTCCTAAGCTCTCTTGAATTTTTTGTTTGCCAGATTACTATTTAACATGACATTCATTCTCAAATTTAATCATAAGTTTTTTCCTTTTCTACTTGGATATTTTTTTTCCTGCTGTCTTTTCTGTTTATTTTATAATTTCAAGATCATTTTGAAAGCAGTTCCCCATTTGGAAGGAATTCCTTATTTCTTGTAATTTGTAAAAGAATATGTGATGGGGCGGTTGTTTTGGCGAGAGAAGGCAGAGTATTAATGTGACAGAATCTCTGCAACAATCAAGACAGCCATAAAAGCACCTGCCTCTCCCCCGTTTCTCAGGCTTATTGGAAGAGAGTACTTGTTTTATGTATTCGTTAATTGATAATGCTTCTCAAATAGCTTTCTAAAATTTGTTACTTTTCTTGAAATAATATAGATAAATTCTAGGGCTCACATAGCTAACATCAGCTATTTTGCACACCTGATATTTTTATGGTTTGTTGACCTGTTGTGTGTGAATTTTATTTATTATTTGTTTAGTTATGATGCTTTCTTTATGTCATTACAGCATGTGTTAGAGAGAGGTAAGCCTCAGGAAAGGAGCCAAATTATTAGCAAGGTTTCTGGACATGTTGTAGAATTGAGCCAGCATAAGTTTGCATCAAATGTTGTTGAGAAATGTTTAGAGTATGGTGATGCTGCTGAACAGCAGTTATTAGTTACAGAGATTGTTGGGCATGACGAACAAAACAATAATTTATTGGTGAGTCTAAATTTAGCAAGGCTTATCACATTTACTTATTAAAAATAAGTTCTTGGGGGACTTGTTTTCCCATCACTAGTTTGCTGAATGTTACGCAGAACTAATGTTATAATCACATCAGAAAGCTTTTATGAGAACTGTTTTGCTGTTTTACTGTTTTATTTGACAGATCTAGGTTCTTCGAGGTTATTTTTAAGTTGGTTTTGTTTGTGTGGCTCTAAAACTACATTAAGATCTTTCTCTACACTAATAATCTGTTAGAAACATTGATCTTTCCATATTTGACCATTACTGCACCAAGTGGGTTTAGTACTGTTGAGGTCTTCCAAATTATGACAATGGTAGAAAGTTCTTGAGCATTTCATGTTCTGTGAATTTATGAATGGTTTCACACACAATTGGGGTTTATACTCTTGCTTACTAAACCATACTTGATTTTCATTGTAGACCATGATGAAAGATCGATTTGCAAATTATGTGGTCCAGAAGGTTATTGAGATCTGTCCTGAAGATCAGCGAGCAATGTTACTTTCTCGAATTAGAATTCATGCTCATGCTTTGAAGAAATACACTTATGGAAAACACATTGTGGCGCGGTTTGAACAGCTGTTTGGAGGTATGTAACGTACTTTGGTTGGTAATGCAGAAATCGTGGTTCTTTTACATAAAACACAATTGCATTCTTCTAGTAGTAATGTATAATTGGGGTAGGTAGTGTGTGTTCCTGATAAAATTTCTTTCTTATACATTTGAAATTGGATCAGTGTTATAGGGCTTTAGTCAAGGAGGGGTGGCAGAGACTGACGATCATAACACATCAACTCACCTCATTATCCTATATGTTGCATGCAGAGAACCAACCACCTGGATCATGATGGCAATAAAAAGGATCTAGCAAGTGCTTCTGCCTAGTGGAAAACACCACAGCTAACATGTCTCCTGTATCCTGGGGCATGCCTGCTATCGAACGAACCTTT
Source organism: Nissolia schottii (assembly GCA_003254905.1). Lineage (NCBI taxonomy): Eukaryota > Viridiplantae > Streptophyta > Magnoliopsida > Fabales > Fabaceae > Nissolia > Nissolia schottii. Next base: position 507,714 of record QANU01057090.1, on the reverse strand, counting down.
GTTGCTACTCCTGTGGCTTCATATATTTTCACCTTGACAGCATACATATTGTGAAACTTAATGTAATTATGTCATGCAGGTAAATGGTTTGAATTATTGTTTCGAGTATAATTATTTGGAAGGAAACCCTTCTTGATGTAAATTATCTGACCTCTATCTGCTTACTGTGTGGTTTCCTTGGAGATGAGGGCTGGGGGCAATCAATTATTCTTGAACTCAACTACTCCCTCTCTATTAGTCCTCTCAGTTGCATGTTGATTTATTTGAGCATTTAGTTAAATGGCTGGAGATGGTTTTACACATTTACTCGAAATTTGGATCATTTAAAGGGAGATGTTTCACTTTATTCTTTAAAATGAAATCTTTTACTTTACCATTTAAAATGATATTTTTCACTTTATCCTTTGGAGTGAAGTGAGTAATCTTCAGAGGATTCTTTTTCTCTTACACGATTTACTTAATGCATGCAAAGGAGAATATGATATATCAGTGAATGGTATCAATGACAAGCATCAATGACAAGCGGAATAGATCCTTTGGCAAGCTTGAGCTCGAGTGAGCTATTGTGTTATTTGAACTTATTTAATGTTAAACATTGCGTTGTGTTGATTTGTTCATCATTTATCATTTGATGAGATTTAAAATGGGAGAGTTAGTGTAATGTTTTACTCAAAATGAGCATAAATAATATTTCTCTACAAAAATATTCAAATGTGTCTATTCTAGTCCAAAACGTCTTAATTGTTAAATTCAAGATTAATATTAATTTATAGTCAACATTAAATTATTTTTACCAGACAACAATATACTCATTTGGACTTGGATGTTGAACTCTGATTTCTTGTATTATATCATTAAATATATATAACATCAATGGCTCACACAATTAAATCGTAATTCATATAGGTCAATTAAACAAGTGATAATATGAAGGCAAATGATTAATTTTATTGACCCCACACAAATCATAAAAATTAAACAAGTGATAATGTGAAGACAAATGATTAATTTTATTGACCACAAACACAAATCATAAAACGTTCTCGTCCAATGGCTTGCAGCACTCCATGCTACACACAATGCGTAGATAACATGTACCAAAAAAAGAAAGAATGCATAGATAACTATAATTTACTCCTCACTTGAATAAATCAAGATAGCCAAACGCAGATTTGGTTCTCCTTACATCAACAAATGCATAAATAACAGATTTTGAGATAACCTGTATTTGGAAACGCAAGCTCATACGGCTCAAGAACCCCAAAAAATAAAAACTGTTTATCACGACATACTATAATTCAAGGAACTTTCGTTGGGCATGCAATTTGAAACGCCCACTGGCAAGTATGCACGACTGAGGCAAATGCCAAACAGATCAAAAGCGATCTTTCCGTTTCCGACCTGTGTACTTGGTATCTCGAGGAACATCATTCCCTCTTCTCCTCATCTGCTCCTTCTTCCTCATTATCCATTCCCTTCCCTTGCCGCCCTTATTCTTTCTCTGTTTCTTATGGGGTCTATGCCTGTCTGAGACACGTACCTGTAGTGATTTTTTGTTTGCTTAATATACTATGTTTAAGCTCACGAGAGCAAGAAAAATAGACGCATCTAGATGATAGCTTTTCAACATGTTTTGCATTTTCAAAATCTGGAACAAATATATTAAATGGCATAGATAGACATTATAAATACCACAAACTCATCTAATAAGGAATAAATCAATGCCAGGTGCTTCGGGTTAAAAGCCATGATTTTAGAGTTATTATTTATTAAGAGATTCTGAGCACATCATTGTAAATCCCTGAATTTAAATTCATAAACATAGTAATACTCACAGTCTGATCTTCATCTTCACTATCATCATCACAGCAACTCTCGTCGTCCTCATCTTTACCCTTGGGCACCGAAGAATTTATTGCTCGTTGACCACATGTGAGAACAAGAAATTCTTTTCTCTTCTTAGAGCTACAGCGAGACAATCTCCAGTTAGCAAAACCCAATGCTCAAGAAGCCAAGGCAATGTTGAACAGAAAAAAAAATGTTTTTGAATCAAATAATTTTGTTTTTCAAGAGTGTGCGCATGACAAAGGTGAATGCTATGGGTGAATTGGGAGGGTTGACAGGTAATAATCATAGTCTATACAGAGTCACATACATGAATTGAGAAGAGTGAATAATGCCAAGTCAGGGTACATAATGCATTTTTTATCATCCTCTTTCTATCCTTTCCTAGAAACCTATGCTATGCACTCTTTTCAGGCATGGAAGTTTAAGATGATTCATTTCAACATTTAATGAACATCAACTGGTTTTTATAACTGATGTTGAAGCAAAACAAGCATTGCAAGTGAACAGGGCAATGGGTCACATACAGCATTTGAGCTTCACAATACTCTTTTACTTTACCTCATCAAAAGGTCAGAATTGTATATGAATGTCATTTCACTAGACAGTTAATCTGTCACATGACCACATTGACCAGAAATATGATCACAGCGCCAGACTTCAAATTTCAAAACAAAACATATTCTAGAATACATTAAAATGCAAAAAATGCCACGTAGTTATGTAAGAAGTATTCAAACCTGTGGGGAAAATCAACAACTATACCGCCGGCAAATCCAGCACGCATTGCAGCATTCAAAATCAATTCGCGCTGGTCTATATTTTCAGGATAAACTTGAAATACTGCTCTAGCTCCATTCGCCAAGCATTGGTACAAAGAAGTAAAAAATGCCCTACAAGAAAAAATTGGTGCAATACATTATTGAAGCAACAGAACAAAGTAAAGATGGTAGGTTAAAATAAGTAGAGCAAATAATAAATGGATCATACTTCAATCTTAATCGCGGGTTGTGAGACGATTTATCAGCATTGCATAGCCACTGCATCATCATATAAGTCCACAAATTTAGGAATGAAAATGAGACATACCCAGTAAAGGTTGGTAGAAAAGCATTACTCATTCACATGACGGGAAGTTGGCTGTCACAAATAAACTTTAAACAAGAAGTTTTTTACTCATTAGCATTGTATAATTTTGAAACATACAAGAACTACGCATTTGAAATATGTAGGGATAGTCTAAAAACATTATAACTGAGAATCATCTATTCAGCCTATAGCCTTAATTAAAATCCCATCTCAAAGGCATTAAACTTTCATGTACACCTATTTTAGCTTCTTATTATCATTTATCACTGTTACTATGTTGCTCCTAGAGTGTCCTCATGTGTACTTTTGCAGCACTTGGTTCACTACTAGCAAGCAACTATCTATTAAGACAATGTTGAACTTGAATCCAATTCAAAGGCAGTCATCCGTTGTACCGGAACACATCTCCTAATGCAAAATACCAAACATGAGACTCACAGAAAAAGAACAATGAAAGCATACCTGAACAGCAGATATACTGATGGCCCCATCAATGACTCCAGGACGAAGCCCTAAACCCTGAAACCAAAGATAAAAAGGAAAAGAAATAAATTTAAAAAAAAAGAAAAGAGTTAAACGGGTAAAACACAAGTAATCCATCCAGGGCCAGCTGGGAAATTGGAAGCGTTATGGGGTGAATACCTGACCCATGTCAGCAAGTAAAAGGTCACCCTCAACCTCTCGCTCCAGCGCAACATCTTCGAGTTAAAAATTAAAACATGTCAAGACACCAAATGCAAAAGCAAAATAGATAGCAATGAAGGAATTATCAAAATAAATAAATAAATAAAAACTTGTAAAAAATGAAAAATGAAAAATGAAGAACATACTGAGCATTGATGGGGAAATATCAAGACCAATCCAATGGTGTCCATTCTCCGAGAGCGTCTCCCCGCTAAGTCCTGATCCACACCCTACACAAAGCCAATCAAAAGCATTCAAAAGAGTGTTCGTCCGTCATAATCATCACCGTAGGGATAAATAAATTACCAACGTCAAGTAGTAGTTTAGGGATGTCGTCATCGGGCAAAGCAAGAAGCTCCAAGGCTCTCTCTGACAGTGAAGCCTTTTAATTCGATGTAGCACGAACGAAATCAGATTAATAATCTCATCTCATAATCAAAGTCACAATCACAATCACAATCACAATCACAATCGTAATTAGAATTTAGTGTAGAAGAGGAAAAGTAGAAACTGAAGAGGGAGAAGTGAAAAGGGAAACCTGAATTTCAACGATACGGGAAGAAGAGGTGTACTTGCGAGCTTCAGTGTCATCGTAGAATATCTCAGGCGGCGCCACCAGCTCCGGACGAGACGCCATCGACGAACTTTGACTTCAACTAAAAACCCTAAACCCTCTCACTATTTCGCTACGCCAACATCTAATCTAATCTAATTAAAATTAAAATTAAAAACTACACTTGTTAGCATTTGTCCCTATTATTTTATTTTATTTTATTTTGGCTAGAGAGCTGCAACACTTAGAAATGTAAGAAGATCAGAAGAATAACACAATTTCGATTACACGAAGATGACGTGCTACTGCCAACTGGGCCTCGGTCCATGGGCCTCTGTGTCACTTCTCAGAAAAAATAAACATCTCTCACCCATGACCAAAAATAAAATAAAATAAAATAATTGAAATAGTTATTGGTTGAATCAAAAATGTCAAACTTCGTTCTTAAACTTTACATGCGAGTCCAACATAGTCACCAAACAAAAAAAATTGTTAGTCCTCAAACTTGACAATTAGGGGTGGGAACAGGCCAGACAGGCCAAACCCTTAATAGGTTAGACATGTTTCATTAATCTTTGGCCTGAGTCTGACCTATTAATTGTTATAGGCCAATTTTATTAGTCTGACCTGACCTGCTTGGAAGACTTGACTTGGTCTGGAGCCTATCAGGCAGACCCGTTTAATCACAAATGTTCATTTGTGTGACCTCTGTCATTCACAGCAATGCCTTATCCACTACACTAGCATTACTTGTTACAACATTTTATGCAATCATATTTATTAATATAATTTTATTATTTAATTTTTCTTTTTAAAGAAACTCTAATCTAAAGAGTCCCTAGGACTCTCCCACACTCACACTCTCATCTCATTTAAATAATGTTAGAGAGCTTTGCTGACATTTTTCTTTTTGTTTTTTATTGGTAAAATGTCATATATTAGTGATAGATCTGCTTGTGTGTTTTTTTATCATAAAAAAATAAAAAATAAATGTTAAAATAAAATACAATAAAATATGCAATTTTTAATTTTTTAAAAATAATCATAACAAAGTATTATTTTTGTTAATAAATTAATTTCTTAATATAATAATATTCTAAAGTAAAAAACTAATATATATATATATATAAAGGTATTTATTGAGAAAAGGGAGAGAGTTTAACTGAATATATAACATTTACTATATAACAAGCAAGAGTGTATAAATTCAATATGAATCAAAAAGACAGTTTCAATAAAGAATTGAAACTCTAAAGTNGAGTGTTAGTGTGGGAGAGTCCTAGAGACTCTTTAGATTATGGTTTCTTTTAAAAAAATTAAATAATAAAATTATACTAATAAATATGATTGCATAAAATGTTGTAAAAAGTAATGGTAATCTAGTGGATAAAGCATTGCTTATTTTTTTAGTAAGTACAAATGAACATTTGTTAGTAAACAGGCCAGCCTAACAGACCGCCTCGCCTATTCCCGCCCCTTTTGACAATTGATAAACTCGTTAATCCCTTCATCTATGAGTTTTACAAAAACATGTCATAAAGAGTCTTAAACTTTACAAAAACTTGCTTAAAATATCCTTATAATTGTAAAGTTATAGAGCATATTTTATAAAGTTGAAAGGAAAAAAAAATCGTAGAATGAGCTTAAGTAATGTTATTTAAAGGTTGTCAAATACAAATGAATAATCCTTGCATAATCACTTTTAAACTAATTTTCATCAGTTGTTATGTGACTGCCAATAATGGGACAGACATCGGAGTGACACTTAATCGCGAAGAAACGAAAAGCAACGCGTACGAGCAACTCTGAAGCACGGACGCACATAGCATATGCATTGGGGCCTTGAAGCTAAAATTCGGACACTTTGATGCAACAACCAAACCCCTCATGAGAATTTCATTTCATCTAACCGAATACATATTTTGCGGCACACTGTAACCCTAAACACAAAAACCTCTGCTATAAGAAAACCGCTCCAATCAACCACATTTTAATCATACAAGAAAAAGATAAGCAAACATGCAAGTAACCACAAAAGGTTGTTACACGGTGAGGCCAATGGAGCCAACATGGAGCGGTAACTTACCCTTATCGGAGTGGGACCTAATAGGAACCATAACGCACGTGCCAACCATATACTTCTACCGTCCCTCGCAAAACTGGCTCACCCCAGAGTCAACGATTCCAAACACGTTGAAAGACTCACTCAGCAAAGCGCTGGTGCCGTTTTACCCTCTAGCCGGTCGTTTACGATCGATAGGCAACGGTCGTCTCGAGCTAAACTGCAACTCCCTCGGGGTGCGTTTCATCGAGGCCGAGTCCACGTCTGCGCTTCACGAACTCGGCGACCTTTCGCCTTCTCCGCTTTACGACCACCTCGTCCCGAGCGTGGACTACACGCTCCCGATTCACGAGCTGCCTCTGCTCGTCGTGCAGCTCACACGCTTCGAGTGCGGTGGGGTTAGTCTCAGTTTGACGATCTCGCATGCCGTTGCAGATGGGCCCAGCGCGTTGCACTTCATCAGCGAGTGGTCGAGGATTGCGCGTGGGGAGGGGTTGGAAACGGCGCCGTTTCTGGATAGGAGGCTGTTGGGCGCCGGGGAGCCGCCTATGGTGCCGTTGACGGCGTGTGAGGGGCACACGGAGTTCGATACGCCGCCGCTGTTGCTCGGCGAAACGAGTGACGGTGAGGAGAGGAGGAAGAAAACGGCGGTGTCTATTCTGAGAGTGAGCAAAACGCAGGTTGAGGGGTTGAGAACGACGGCGAATGAGAGCTGGGGTATGCCTAGCAACGGTCGAAGTTATACAAGGTAGAGTGAAATATGATATTTATATGACAATGTGAATTTAGATTTTTCACCATCATTCAATGTCATGCCTATACCTCACATTTTTAATAAATAACCAGAGATCTAACATTACTTCTGACTATAAAAATGGATTTATTCTTTAATATAATACTTTTTTTGAGGTTGATATGGGATGAGTTTAGCTTCTATACACTCTCACTTATGGAATTATGAGTAAAAAGTAATGTTATGACCATAATTATATTCATACAATTATGAGGTTAAGTGTGAGTTTCATTGCAATAGACTTCACATTTTATGTGCGTGTTTATCTTAGAGTTGTTTAAAATAATTGTCATCTTATTATTCCAGCACATATAGTGACATATTTAATGATTTCTCATCAAATGACTATTCATCTATTGTATTTCAATGTTAATAAAGGAAAAAAAATCCTATGAAAAAATGGTGGTTAAATTCTATGATGTTTAATAAGCAATTAGAATATGGGTGTGGGTTAAGTAAATCAATGGATAGTTTTAGTCCTATTGAAAATACCGATATAAGTGAAGACCTAATTTTTTTTAATATGAAAAAAAAACTTTCCTAGCTGGAATAATAGTGACAATTTTAGTTACAGTAATGTTGATTATTTAGTCAGTGTCAGAAATTTTCGAAATTTCCCATCTGATAAAATCATTTTAGTTAGGGATGATTGACTCTCATAATTATTATTTTAAAAGTTACTCATAGTTACATAATTAAATAATATTATAAAACTCTTCTACAGAACATTCAATAAATGTATCAATTTATGAATGTTCCAACAAATAAAAATAACAAATAAAATAGACTGGGATGATCAGCAATTGTTGAATACAAATTAATCATATGAATTTTGGTCATGTCACCAGTTAAAGGATCAAATAATGGAAACTTTAAATTGAAAAGTGGACATGTTTGGTTTGATTTTATTTCTTATTATCCCTATATTTCTTATTTTTTGTAGAACTTTATGAAAAAGAAATAGTGAGCAAAAAAGGAAAAATCTTATAATGTTTTTATTATTTCATTAAAAAGTATTTTGAAAAACAACACATGTGAGATAAAAACACAAATAGAAGCTAAACAAGATAAAGAGTAAATTTGCAACGTATTTTTTCACTCTTGATTCCTAAAAAGAAAAACCATAAATATAGATAACCCTTTTTTTTTTAATTAGACCTTACATTTTTATGTAATTCTAAAACGCCATATTCAATATACTATGAGGACATAATAAATAACATTTTAGTTATAAATATGAGTCTTTTCAAGATAAAGATTTGTATGTCATTGGTGTGTGTGGTTCAAAATAAATCCAATATCAAGCTTCATTAAAATCATGCAAAAATTTCTTACACTCGTTCACACTCAATTTTTTATAAGGACTATATTATTTGGATTTATTATTCATTATTATGTCGATTCACTAATTATTTATTATTAGATGAGATTTTAATAAAATTCACTTTAATATCACATCTAATCATAAATACTTACTACTGAGTCAATATAATATCTCACGACGACTACGTAGAAATATAACATTTCTTGTATGTATATTTATGTGCATAAATAATATTTCCTTTCAAGGTACGAGGCTGTGACTGGCCACGTATGGAGGAGTGCATGCAAGGCAAGAGGCCACAAACACGACCAACCAACTTGCTTAGGCGTCTGCGTCGACTCAAGACGCCGCATGCAGCCCCCATTGCCCCAAGGCTTCTTCGGCAATGCCACACTGGACGTCGTCGCCACCGGCCTCGCCGGCGAGCTGGTCTCGCGACCCCTAGGCTATGCATCGAGCAAGATAAGGGAAGCGATCGAGAAGGTGAATGATGAGTACTTGAGGACAGGTGATGCGTAAAATTATGCTAAAATTACGCATAGACCAAACATAGTAAAAAATTAAAAGACTAAAATATTTGTTATTTGCTTCATTCAATAAAAAGGTGATATATTTATAAGATGACAGATATTTTAAAATATATTAGAGACATTTATATCTCAACACATATCATCATGCACACTAATCTTTCAATTAAAGACACATATATAGCTTATTAAAATATTTCTCTGAATATTGTTCGTATCACTAATTCTATAGTTATTTACCCGTAACCCATGATTCCTTACTCGTAACAACAGGGATTGAATTCTTGAAGAACCAAGATGATCTGAGGAGGTTTCAGGATCTACATTCAATGGGGAGTGACAATGGGCCTTTCTATGGAAACCCTAACATTGGTGTGGTGAGTTGGTTGACTTTGCCAATCTATGGTCTTGACTTTGGGTGGGGGAAGGAGGTGAAGATGAATCCGGGGACCCACGAGTTTGATGGTGATTCTGTGCTTCTTCCGGGACCTGATGGGGATGGGTCTGTGCTTGTTGCTATGTGTTTGCAAGTGGACCATATGGATGCGTTTAAGAGGCATTTTTATGAAGACATTAATATTATGTGAGATTAATTATTAATAATAATAATCATTGGGATAGGCACTAGCATAAAAAAGAAAGTGAAGTTGGAACGTAAACAAAATAAGGATACGACCTTAGTTAAATACAAGGGTTTGTTATATGTATGGAGTCCGTATATAAATTTGTCAACCAATGTGTTGTTGCCTTTTGTAAACTTGTTTTATTGTTATGGAATAATGTAAGAATTGAAATGCCTCTCCAAGTACTAAATGCAGCACGTTGTATAAATTTCATTTTCTCAGCATATATGTATAATAAATTCATCCGTAATTGAGCCATTTTACCTAATGATATATTACCCATGGTGTCCTAATAATGGCATTGTATAATGTCACCAACGCTCCAATTTATGGTTTCCACTTTCCGGAGAGAATAGAAGAAATGAAACGCATGAAAATAAAGAAACAAGCACATTGGCCGGTGACAAAACTTCCCCATTTTCTCTCATTCTCGCGTCCAATCCTCACAATGCGGAGCTCAGCTCCCTCCATCACCATCCATTGCTAAACTCTCCATCTAATCACCCCTCTTCTCCTCTAATTGAAATTTAAAATAATTTTTTTTTAAAAATAAAATAAAGGAAAATTGAATTTCACTAGCCAAAAAGAGAGAAGAAACTTAGAACACACTTGCTTTTTTAACATGCATTGATTAATGCATATGCATATATGCAGTGATGTTCGCCCACTACAATCCAAAACAACAAACAATAACAATGGAATTTCTCTTGTAGGCAGATTCACAAAAGGTACTTGTGCCCTTATTTTTATTACTTTCTTAATTCAAACATTGATTTCATTTAATTAAACATTTCGGTCAAAGTAAAAATGTTGAATCTACAACGTAATTAAATTTTGATGACTTAATTAAACTTTGTTAATCTCAGTTTTTTTTTTTTTTTTTAAGAGCTGATGTGTGTGAGGGTGGCATTTTGTTGCCGTTGCTGATAAGCACCCTTAGGCATTCATCATTTCAATCCTCCTCTTTCCACCTGCACAAGCCTTTTTCCAATTTCCTCCAACTTCTTTGATTTTCAGCAGTTTTAATCATTGGGTATTATTATTCTTTGTGTAATTGGCTTCTGGAATTTTCAAAATTGCAGGTATGTAGCTTGCAATGCCTTTTCATTGTTGTATTTAAACAGAGGGATATGGAAATGCGAAGCTTTGGAAAATGTGAAATTTTCTTTTGTTTTTCAAATTGACATATCAGAGCATTTTTTGCTTGGTGCCACTAGTGTATACGTGGAATCCCTGTGCGCTGCATATAGGCTTTGCATATGTGCATATGGATTGCTGTGCATTTGGTTGCATATACGTTTTCAGGGAACATGAGTTCATTTAATTGTAGCATAAACAACATAACTTGGCTTCTTTTTTAATCACATAAACCTTTTGTATCATCTGCTGATCAAATTTTCTTCTTTCAAGGAAAGTTATCCGAGCCACATTTTCCTTGTTGAAAAACTTAGTGAAAGCATTCACACATCTCCTTTTCAGCCACTGTTATGTCAGCTTTCATCCATATAACAGTTTCAGCTTACCTTTCTAGATACATTATATGATTTCTGGCTTCCTTTCAGGGTAATTCTCTGGTTATATTCAAGCTAGGTTGTGGAATACCAAAGAGTGGAACAGCATGTCCGTTTCAATGAGAGATTTGGATCCAGCTTTCAAAGGAGCTGGACAAAAGGAGTATCCTGCACTAGTTAACAATAATATATTGTCATGTTTACAATTTATCATATTTTCACCCTGACATAATTTATTCAAGTTTGCTGCGTCATTTGGTTCTACGTTAGTTTAGTTTTGATTTCCTACTTGTATTATATCTGGTGCTTCTTCTTCATTCTCCTTAACCATACATAGTGGACTTGAAATATGGCGTATTGAGAACTTTAAACCGGTTGCCATCCCTGAATCATCTTATGGGAAGTTTTTCACTGGGGACTCATATATGATCTTAAAGGTAAGCTATACCATCCAAATGGTTTCTCATTCATAGAATGCTAGCCTCATTGGTATTTATTGTTGCTAGAAGCTTGTACTCCTGTCTATTAATGCGTTGCCTGTTCCCTTCATGGCAAATCACAGTATTATTGGGATGTAATGTCATATGAGATCGATTTTGGTCTTGCTCATTTTTTCTGTGAAACATTCACTATGGAACTTCAATGCTTTAAAGGCCTCCGGATGTAAATACAATGCCAGAGTTCATATGATTAATTAGGGTGATTCAATGTAGGAGTCTCCTTACCAATGTTTTCTTTTTTCTTGTACTCTCCATGCAGACCACTGCTTCAAAAAGTGGTGCTCTGCGCCATGATCTCCATTACTGGCTTGGTAAAGACACCAGTCAGGTAAGTTTTGCGGTTTATAGATTGCCATTTCCCTCCACCTGTTTTTGGTTTAATATTTGATGTGACTTACTAATGAATATAAGTATGAAATAGGATGAAGCTGGTGCTGCAGCTATCAAGACAGTTGAGTTGGATGCAGTTCTAGGAGGACGTGCCGTTCAGTACCGTGAAGTACAGGGTCATGAAACTGAAAAATTCCTGTCCTATTTCAAACCATGCATTATACCTCGAGAAGGTGGAGTTGCCTCTGGTTTTAAACATGCTGAGGCTGAAGAACATACGACACGGTTGTTTGAGTGCAAAGGGAAACATGTTGTACACGTCAAAGAGGCAAGTTTGACATTATTCCTATGCCATTGACTTGTTGAGTTTTGAGTCTTGTATATTATTACCATGCAGACCGTATATAGACACCACAGGTGTAGAAACCTTGTTTTCTACTACTTGAGTAGCTAATTTGTGTTGGTTATAGGTTCCTTTTGCTCGGTCTTCACTCAATCATGATGATGTCTTTATTCTGGATACTGACTCCAAAATCTTCCAATTTAATGGTTCCAATTCATCTATTCAAGAAAGGGCTAAGGCATTGGAAGTTGTACAGTATATTAAGGATACTTACCATGATGGGAAATGTGAGATAGCTGCTATTGGTAAGTGTAGAAATACATTTTGCAGGTTTAAAAGTGATTGCTTAGTATAAGGAATTGAATATATACAATTGAACTTCCATACAGAGGATGGAAAGTTGATGGCTGATTCTGAAAGTGGAGAATTTTGGGCTTTATTTGGGGGCTTTGCTCCTCTTCCACGAAAAACAGTCAGTGATGACGATAAGTCTGCTGATGCTCATCCTCCAAAGCTGCTTTGGTAATTCGTTGTTTCAGTTTGCGCCTTTCCAATTTTTTTGTGCAACAGGACTAATAATAGTAACAACTACATTGATGAAATTATTTACTATATGGAAATGTTTTATTAATTCTCTAGTTTTAATGAAAGTGTCACCTTTCCAGTTTTGAAAAGGGGAAGGCAGAACCTATTGAAGCTGATTCTTTGACAAGGGAATTACTAGAGACAAACAAATGCTACATTCTAGATTGTGGGTTGGAAGTGTTTGCTTGGATAGGAAGAAACACCACTCTTGATGAAAGAAAAAGCGCAGGTCGAGCTGCAGAAGTAAGACCTCGTTTCATTCTCAGTATCATTCAGCATTTTTCTGTGAGTTTTAATGACTCTTGAATTACTGTTGACCAAAAACCAGGAGTTAGTCAGTAGCACAGAGCGCCCAAAATCCCAGGTAATTCGTGTCATAGAAGGGTTTGAAACAGTGATGTTCAGGTCCAAGTTTGATTCTTGGCCTGAGACAGCTAATGTAACAGTGGCAGAAGATGGTCGAGGCAAGGTAGCAGGTTAGTTTTAAACTTTGCAGCTGTTATTAGCCTGTATAGGGTTTTCTACCTTTAAGTTGGTGTCCTCAGTATCATAAGTCATACTGTCACTATATTCTTATAATTTTATCTCGTATTTATTGCTTTGTAGCACTTCTAAAACGTCAAGGATTGGATGTCAAGGGTCTCTTGAAAGCTGATCCAGTAAAAGAAGAACCTCAAGCCTACATAGATTGCACAGGACATTTGCAGGTACTGTACTAGTTTGTACAAATAATCCATCAAAGCTGAATAAGCTGATATCTCTTGATAAAGATTTGACTGGTTTTTCTCTTAATCCTCCAGTGGTCTTATATCCTGTGTCTAATTGATTTCTTATATTAAGAGAATCATTTAAAATAAGTCATCTGTATCCTTAAAGCTCCACCGGTCTCCCAATCTGAAGATCGGCATCAAAACAACAAGCGTACATCAAGTTTGAGCTGTATTCTACCATATGTTTGGAATATGTGAAACTTAGACTACTTCAGATTCAATTAAGAGTTAGTCAACTGTAAAATGATGCATTATTTTTTTACGGTATTAGGTGTAACCTCGTTTAAGGCTTGACAAAAGCTCTTGTGCTTGGTTTCCTTTGGCTTTGGTGAGCCCAAGAATTTTCCCATATTCCACTATGTTACGATTTAAGTATTCAGTGGAAAACATGACTTTATTTAGATCAGAGTTATGGTTGAGACTTAAAAGATCAAGGTGAAAGTAGTTCCCATTTTTGAGTTTTATGAATGATCGTAGTTGATATGTTAGCCAATACTTTGTATTGCTTCATAAGCATTCGATAATTAGCATCCCTTAATAATTTCAAAAGATATCCTCAAGTGGCTGTGGTTTGATTGTACTTCATTTCCAACATTTCTCTTTTGCTTTTGTTGTTAACAAGGGCTTTACCATAACTGCGCAGGTTTGGCGTGTGAATGGTCAGGAGAAGATTCTTCTGCCAGCCTCTGATCAGTCAAAATTTTATAGTGGAGATTGCTTCATCTTTCAGTATTCATATCCTGGAGAAGATAAGGAAGAGATTCTCGTAGGAACATGGATTGGAAAGAATAGTGTTGAGGTGAGAGATTTGAGGTGTTTTATTCCAGTTCTTCTTGCACATGTGTATACGATTTCTTTTAAATAAAACAACTTAAAATCAGGCTGCAAAATATAATTCCTCCAAACAAACACCAACAGTTTTTGCTTTCTTTTTTTTCTGGTCACTATATTAGTTAATCATAAGTTATATATTTCTATACAGCATTGGTACTTGTTATAGGACCAGAAAGTGTTGGTAAATGCATAACAGAATTTATTTCAGAATTGTTACTATATTAACCTGCATTCGTTACAAGCATTTTTTTGTTGAAAGTAGGAAGCAAGAGCTTCAGCACTTTCAATGGCAAGCAAAATGGTTGAGTCAATGAAGTTTATTCCTTCCCTGGTAATTTTTCTTCATTTTGGTTTGTCGAGAGATTATTTAGCTCATTGCTTATGTCCTTATTGATGTTATCCATGTCTAATTGATTGAAGGCACGTATTTATGAGGGCAGTGAACCAATTCAATTTCATTCAATCCTCCAAAGCTGTATTGTTTATAAGGTTTGTGGGATTCTGATCTCGAGCAACAAGCCACTCTTTTCTACAAATATATTTATTATCTGCTTTAATACCGACCTTTTTTCTTTCTTTCTTTTCAATTTTCTATCAGGGTGGACTTAGTGATGGATACAAGAATTACATTGCGGAAAAGGAAATTCCTGATGACACATACAGTGAGGACGGTGTTGCATTGTTCCGCATCCAGGGCTCTGGACCAGAAAATATGCAAGCTATACAACTTGAAACAGTATGCCATCTTGTCTCTTTACAGTGGCCATCTCTAGAGGCTCATTTTCTATCAGCAATTCACACTTTTGAACGATACAGATTTATATTTATACGATCACAATTTTCTTTTCATATTCTTTTGTCAACCAGGTTGCTTCCTCCTTGAATTCCTCCTATTCCTACATACTTCATAGTGGGCCCACAGTCTTTACTTGGTCTGGAAGTTTGACAACTGCAGACGACCACGAACTTGTTGAGAGAATGCTGGATTTGATAAAGGTCTGATACTTTGTTCCAACAAATACTTCGTGTGAAATATCCTTTTCTCTAACTCCAAAGAATCACCAACTAAAGTGGGTGAGATTTAATATACTTGCTTGTTGAAATAAATGATTAAATATACCAGTTGTTTCCATACTTGCCATTGGGCTATATAGGATTGCCTCTGTTGTTTGGGATTCTGGTTTTTATCCAAGCAGGCAGCATTTACCCGAACCACTTGGCCTTGAAATTATGAATGCATATTCTTGCCAATTGTCTGCAGCCGGATTTACAATGCAAACCACAAAGGGAAGGTGCAGAAACTGAACAATTTTGGGATTTATTAGGAGGAAAGACAGAATACCCTAGTCAGAAGATTGTGAGAGATGCTGAGAATGATCCCCGCCTATTTTCTTGCAACTTCAAAAATGGTAAGGACAAATTTATTGTTAGGATGGAAAAGATTCATCTTATTTCCACCCCAGACCCCTCTCTTCTTGAAGGCTAATGGCTGACTTCTTTATGATGGTTTCTTTGGCTGCCTGATTGACCAACGTCCAGGAAATTTAAAGGTTTGTACGCCCACTGATCTGTTGATATGCATGATTTTGGAATTATTCTGAGTTATGGTGATCTCATGGTATGATTTATAAAGACATGTTACATCACGCTTTGCGTTTTTTATTTTCGTTTATAGTGTGTTAAATTTGCTCCAATGATGCAGTCCATTTTCAGCAAAAGTTATCAGTGTTTCAATAGGATTGGAAAACGAGCTAGTTTGATCAAACTGGTAAAATAGATAAAATCATAAATACCAGTCCTAAAGATGATGACTTAGAAATTTACAAAACTGGGATGACATACCATACTGGAAGATTCTTTTTCCGACATCAGCGCTGCTGTTAATCAAATCTGACGCAGGAAAGATGCATTCTTGTGTTTTCATCAGGTTATTGTAATGGCATTCAGAATGTGTCCGATCACTTAATAAGATTTACTGTGATATATTTTGGTTATACACCTATTGAAAAGGTTGCTGACACGGATAACAGAGCTGTGAGTTGAACTCATATAACTAGTTGGCATTCGTTAAATAGAACAAAATATAGCTAACCTGATCAATATAAAAGAACCATGTTCATAATTAGGAAGAAAAAAAAAATCTGTGTGCCACGCTTTGTTTATGAAGATGCAAGTATTCGGCTTTGTTTCCGCTACAATCATTAATCTGAAGCACTTTTTGCAGGTGACAGAGATATACAACTTTTCCCAGGATGATTTGATGACAGAAGATATTTTCATCTTGGATTGCCACTCTGAAATCCTTGTCTGGGTTGGCCAGGGGATTGATCCCAAGGGTAGAATGCAGTCTCTAACAATTGGCGAGGTATAACTGATTTTGCTTTGGCTGGAAGCTAAACATACCAGTATGATTTAGGGACTAATATTTTGAAGAGTTCATTATCAATCTAACTTCATACCACGTGTTTAATTGTTCTGTCCTTTTAGTTTCTTAATATGGATTTGACTATAAGAAGTATGACACTAGAACACCATAAGATTTTGGCTTCAGCATTTTCAATGTCTTCTACATTTGTTAGTATTTGCTGAAGTTCAGTGTGCAATTCTTAACTTGTTCTTTTGGATTGAACAGAAATTTCTTGAGCATGATTTTCTTCTAGAAAAATTATCTCGTTTCACTCCAATTTTTGTCGTCATGGAAGGCAGTGAGCCACTTTTCTTTACTCACTTCTTCAAGTGGGAGGCTGCAAAATCTGCAGTAAGTTTCTCAATTTAATAGCATAATTATTTGACTTTAAATCATCTTGAAATTCTGTTTATTGATCATTACTTTTTTTTTTTCTTGGCAGATGCTGGGAAACTCATTTCAAAGGAAGCTTACAATTGTGAGAAATGGGGGTACTCCACCCTTAGTTGTAAGTCATCTTTTCTCTCACTTCCTTAATCCTTACAATCTTGAGTTACTGTTTTTTGAAATTTACATTTGCCCTTTGTTCCTCCACTATTATATTGTGTATTCCTTGTTAACAGTTGAATGAATGTAACAGTGCTTCTACCTATGGAGATTTTTTTTTTTTTTTAATTATTCTTTGGTATACTAATGCTTCAAATTTTAAAGTAGCAATTAATTATAACCGTAACTAATTTAGGCTGTGTGGATAGCGAATAATAGACTAAAGTAGCTATCCAGTTGTGCTTATTTAGTGCCTAATATTTACTAAATACTGAAGTGTGCTATAAGCATTTGAAATGAGTCAAGCATGAATCAAAAGCAGGAAGATGACATAATAGAAAGAAACTGCTTCTTTTCTGCAATTAAATGTTACCTAATCTCATATTAAAGCTTCAAGAAACTAGTAAACGTGTTTTCCCTATCCAACCAAAGTTAGGTGCGTTAGAAAGTGAAACAGGCAGGGTTGATTGAAAAGAATATTATCTTTAGCATTGAATTCAAGGACTTGAACTTGCTGCTGATCCATCATAGAGGTTAGACATGGGTCTGAGTCATAGGACATGATGTAGGTATCAAAACCTTACTTGGTCAATTAATTTGCTCCACATTATTGCTCATAAGGGAAAGCACCGATCTTCATATTCATGATATTCTGTTTAGTTTTTGAATATCTAATACATGAACAGAAACCAAAGCGAAGACCATCTGTATCTTATGGAGGGGAGAAATCCACGCGTTCCTCCCGCAGCATATCTGTTAGTCCTACTCCTGACCGTGCTCGTGCTCGGGGCAGATCACCAGCCTTTAATGCACTAGCATCTACTTTTGAGAATCCTAGTAATGTTAGGAACCTTTCAACTCCACCTCCAATGATTAGAAAACTGTATCCAAAATCTGTGACACCGGACTCAGCAAAACTGGCACCTAAGGCTGCAGCCATAGCCCGGCTTACTTCTAGTTTTGAACAAGTACCTTCAGCACGAGAGAAGTTGATTCCTCGGTCACTCAGAGGTATGCAACAGATAATTTGATGTTGATCTTGGTATTAGAATTTGCTTTAATGCAATGTGCCTCTTCTGTTTTGTTATGATGTGAAGCGAGTTCAAATGCAACCAAATCAAACCCTGATGCCAGTGACAGCGAGGACTCTATGAGCAGCAGAATAGAATCTCTAACTATACAGGAAGATGTGAAAGAGGGTGAAACTGAGGAAGATGAAGGTCTCCCAGTTTATCCATATGAGCGCGTTACTACAAACTCTACTGATCCTGTAGCTGACATTGATGTTACTAGACGAGAGGTATAATGAAATAAATGTCTTTATGTCCTCTGCACATGTTTTTCCCCTTATTCTTTTGAAACTGTATCCTATGTATATAACTAAGTTTTGTTTCATTATAGTTCTTACTTGTTTGAGCTTTATGGCGAACAGGCTTACTTGTCACTTGCGGAGTTCAAAGAGAAACTTGGGATGGTTAAGAGTGATTTTTACAAGTTGCCGAAATGGAAACAAAACAAAGTTAAAATGGCTGTTCAATTGTTCTGAGCCTTGAAAGTATGCTTTGCCTTCTGTCAACTCAGTGTAGTTTGAGTTGCAGGTAGAAAGGAACTTTGCTTGTTTGTCAGCGTTTACATATTTTTAATTTTTGACACTGTTATATCTTGCTATTTGTCTTGTAGTGATGCACTGAGCATATGTATGTGCAAGGGACAGCATCAGTGTTTTTTGACATAGCTGCCTCTGCTCCCAAGAAGCATTTCATGATACAGAGAAACTAGAGATTTTCCACCTTTCTCCACTTCTCTTTGCAGTGGTTTGATGTGCAGAGTTTTTCCTTTGTTGAGAGCTGCCTTGGTATTAACTTTAATGACAAAGAGTTGTTTGTGAGGTTGCCATTTTTTATTTCTTGTTAATCATTTTTTTCATTCATATTCTTTTGGTAAAGCAATTGGGCTTGCAATACTTAGGTTGAATTGATAATTAATGATGAAAGTTTGTACAGCAGAGTGTAAAATTCACTCACTCTACATTTTTCTTGCTTATATTCAGCTTGGATATAAAATTTTCCAAACAGTTTACAAAGGTGTAATGTTGAGTTTTTTCCTCATGCCCTGGAATCACCCTTTGTTGTATGAAACCATTTTCTTTTTGCAGTAAAATAAGTTCCAATACCACGTGATCTTGATCTTTTAAACATTTATATTTACATTGTATGAGACTCGGGTATGCCGCAAGGGCTTCATCAGCCAAGGTTCCTTTCCTTCTCCATCCAATCAATTTGTGATTTTTGTGTAATCATGAAGCATAATGCTAATGATAATACTACTAGTTATGCACCTGATATTGTGTGATAACATGAGTATACCCAGTATGACACTCCATAACTAAGAGAGAAATAGGATTCTAAATGCGCATGTTTTGTCATTAAAGTTTGGATTTTGACATTTGTACAAGGCGCCATTGCTCGAATCTGGAGTATGAAATTTTTGTTTTCACGTCACACCAAGTCTAATTCCTGTTCATTCTGCAGGTAACTTATTGATGAACCAGAGGAATTACCTTTGGGTCCACACGGTTGTTTGGTTTCTATCTACATCTCTGTAAATTGTTCAACATGTTGTGGTCTAAAGTGGATCCTTTGAAGGATATTTATTTATTAATTTTGGATCAATTTACAACGTGCAAGTTACAAGTTGTACGCCATAAGGTGCTGGCACAATCTACATGTTGAAATAGTAAACCAATACAGTTATTAAATACTCCATATACTGTTAATTATCTCAGTGATGTAATATTAATATTGTATAGCAACTTGATATGTATGAATGCAACTTGTAGCAGCATTTGTAAACTTAAATTCAAAGGTTACTTCCAAAACCAAATATGAGACACATGCTTTTTTGGTTGTCTATGAGCCTATGCCACCCCCGTTGCATCATGCATGTCTATTAGGACGTCCTTTTTTCTCTTTTGTCTTGATTTGTGAGTTTTCTTTCAACTTGGTGACTAGCGCAATTTCAGTTCGTGGGCACAGGTTAGGCTTTAATTTAATATATGACAAATGTTAAAATCTTGCAACTATTTAGTGTAATTATCATTTTAACAATCACATGAAGAAACAATTTTACAAAATAAGAGAAAATAAATAAATATTATTGTCAGATGTTATTTATAAAGATTGTTAAGAGAATAATTAGGTTGAATAATTAAGAGATTGTATTGTAGCATTTTTGTTGATATGTAATTGACCTTTTCTTTTTTGTGCGACTACCTATTGTTGTCCTAAAATTGTGAAATACACAACTAAATATCAATGGCGTCAAAGTAAGATTATTTAAATAAGATTTACGCGCGAGTTATGATAGCCGATTCATATGTATTTTCTTCTTTTGTGGTAACATATTATAGATGTTACTTTTCCTGTTTCACAATGTTATTCTATTTCACATTTTTAAATTCATTCATAATTAAATGTATTTTGTTAATTGCTTAATATATATTTGTTTATGAATAGGGATTGAATTAGAAGAGCAGCCGGTCTAGTGATATAGACACAGTGTGGTTTGCTTGCACGCTTATTATATATCAATTAAGGTAAAATAAAATTAAGTGCATCATTATCTCTAATGGAAAAAAGTAAAAGCGTTGAATTAGACTGCTACAGTGCTACTTGAAAAATAAAAAACAAAGTCAGTCACCCCGAAATTATGGTAAGGTTTGCAAAAATTTAAGTGCTTCTCGAGGTCTTGGGTAAATTTAACGTGGACAGCTACATGGATTAGCCTCAATTGCTACACTTTTCCCTGATTTTTCGTTTTATTATTTTGTTTTTCGTTTTGTGTGTAACTTTTTTTTTTATTGCTTACCCGGTATCCAAGGCTAATCCCAGCAGGGATAACTGCGTTCACAAGGTCTCGAACTCGGGACCTTGCTTAAGCGATACCAAGTCACTTACCGCTTGAACCAACCCCGTTGGTAAAGTGTGTACCTTTTTGTTAAACCTATTTGAATTGTGGAATTGATCTCTTCTCAGAGTTCAAAGGTAAGTAAATAAGTATATTGAAAAAAAAAAAAGAGTTCAAAGGTAATAATCTCACGTCAAACTGTAATAGATTTTAAGCAAAGTTTCAAATTCGTTTAATGGTAGTTTAATAGTGGTGATTAAATTCATCTTTAAATTAAGAAAAATATCAAATTCATTCTAAAAGTTATTAAAATTTAATTAAATTAATCTTTAAAATGAATTAACTTGATTTGTGCTAAATGATTAATTTTAATTACTTTTGACAACTTTAAAAATAAGTTTAATATTTTTCATAATTTAAAGACAAATTTAACTAACTTGACTTATTAACTTAAAATGAATTTAAAGACATACTCCATATAATGTGGTCGCTAAAACCAATGGTGTGTTTTGTGTGAAATGAGAAGGGGTTGCTAAATGGTTAACTAAACAAGTCACAACGAGGGGAGAGTAGCTAGCTAGGATTTAGGACCTAGTGACAGGTGGTAACATCGATCACATGCAATCGAGTTGGCAATCTCGTAAAGATGAACTGCCAAGCTTGACATTCCTTATATAATCATATGCAGACTATTTACTCTATCATTTGAAAAACCAGAGAGAAAGATTAATTGTCTCCTTTTGTGTTTGTTTGTTGACTTATAATAATGATAATAATATAATATTGCCTCTCTAATTATGAAAAATTATAAAAACTGTGTATATATATATATATATATTTATATATATTTTGTTGATGATTTCTCCACTTAATAATTTATGTGATTGACTGAGCTCATAGTGTTAATTATCTAGTTGAATTTGTATAAATTGTCTTTTGGATAGACGGTTGAATTTGTATGATATTAAAACGATACGCGTAGTTGGTATTTTTATACATTTTATGTAACAAAGTTTACTAATAAATAATGATTTAAACCAAGAATATTAATGAGTATGCATATAATAATATCCTAAAGTATTCGAAAATAACCTTATATTTGGCAATTAAAAAAATAAACCTTCTTCCTGGTCAGCTAGGCAAGCCAATAAATCAAATCTCCTATATGGTATCCTGAACATGCTGCATACCAACCACCCCCTAATAATAATAATTGTATTCATATTTATTTATATATAACAGTAAANATATATATATATATATATATATTCTCAACGCTGCTTAGATGCTTCACGCAACTTATAATTAGTCTGCCACACACACACATAGGCTTCAATATTTAAAGGGCTTCTTGGCGTTAATGGCGCCTCAATCATCCTCTCTTTCATCATAAAATATAGACACTACTTATATCCCTGGCCAGACTGTCTGTGTAACGGTCTTTTGTTCTTACTCTCATCATTTATCAATCATTAATCATTCTTCACTTAATTATTATCTTCTTTGTTCCACTTCCAATTTTAACCCATTTGGTTATGAGAAATATTTTTTTGCCTAGTCTATGGACGCCTAAATGTTGTTTTTTAACCCATATGACAATGTTTTGCTATGCAAGAATTAAATGTGATTTTAAATGAGAATGAACTTGGCCCTATAATATTATTGAAAATTATTTGTCAATTTAATATTTATATAACTAAAATTTACGTTTGAATTATGGTTAGTTCATGTTGATTTAGGTGTATCATTTTTCTTACGAATAATGAGATTGTTTTATTATTATACATTTTTTTTCATTATTATGTTCTAAATTTTATTTTTCAGCAATCGAGAAATTACAAACAAATCTTTCACAATTTTACGATCAAACAAGTTAATCTCTTAAAAATAAAAGAAAGTTATATTGATCTTTCACAAATAAAAAAATCGGGCAAATAAATTTTTCATAATTTGAATTTTAGACAAACTGATCGTTCATAATTTAACTTTTGAATAAATCAATCCCTCACAATTTAATTACCAAATAAATTAGTCTTTCACAAATAAGTAACATTAATTAAAATGACAAACACATCAAAGAGACCGATTTATCCGATCGTAAACTTATGACCCATCATATTAACTAGATTTTCTCTCTTCTCCGTTTTTTTATTTATGCTGAAGATGGATGGTGGTGGGGTCATGTTAACTAACTATATATAAATGCATTTAGGTGTTGGGACCAATATTCACACACAGAAAAGCTTTAAAAAAAAACATTTTAGTCATGGAAACTCCAAGCTTTGTCCTCATATCCTTGCTTCTTCTCATAGCAACTACAACTACAAGCTCAGCCCAACAACTCAGCCGTAACTTCTACAGCAGAACATGCCCCAATGTTGAGAAGTTGGTCGGCTCCGCCGTCGCAAACAAGTTCCAGCAGACTTTTGTGACGGCTCCTGCCACCCTTAGGCTCTTCTTCCATGACTGCCTTGTCAGGGTGTGTAGCAATTTTAATTAATTTCTTCAATATTCCTTTCTTGGTTCTTCTCATTTTTCAATGTTAATTAGTTCATATCATATAGTATCACTAAAGTGCTTGCAAATGATTTATTAAAATGACCCTTACATCAGTAACTAGAACCAAACTCGTGTCATTTTAGAATACGAGCTAATTCTTTACCAACAATGTGAATCATATTTGGCACAATAACTTGTCTATTTATAAACAATTATGCGCACAAGTTTATCATTATGTATGTAATGTTCCATGATGATGATGATGATGAAAAATTGACTTGTTTTTGTGGAGACAGGGCTGTGATGCATCGATTATGCTTGCATCTCCAAATGGCAAGGCAGAGAAAGACCACCCTGATGACGTGTCACTAGCTGGGGATGGCTTTGACACAGTGATTAAAGCCAAGGCAGCCGTTGACAGTGATCCTCAGTGCCGAAACAAAGTCTCTTGTGCTGATATCCTTGCTCTTGCTACTAGGGATGTCATCAATTTGGTACGTATACCATAAAATTAATCTCAACTTTCTTTCAATTCTAATGTAATTCTGCTGTTACTTTGATCAATTATGCAATGCTTAATTTCTAAGTCTAAGATGAGAAAGAGAAACTATTGGGAGATGATTATTATTATTATTATTATTATTGCATGGTACTAAGTATAATAATAATATTGTTGTTGTAATTGCGTAATAATATTGTAGGCAGGGGGGCCATTTTATAATGTTGAATTGGGAAGGCGTGATGGGAGAATATCTACTATAGCCAGTGTTCAACGCCGCCTTCCTCATCCTGAATTCAATTTGGATCAGCTCAATTCCATGTTTGCCTCTAATGGCCTCTCCCAGACAGATATGATTGCACTCTCAGGTAATTTTTCTTCTATTCTATTGCCGGTTAATGTTCGTCTTAATCCTTAGAGTTGAACGTGTGTTTCACTTTTAGTCCACTAAATTACATAATTATTAATGATTTAGTCTTTGAAGTTTGCAGAGACTTGTTCAAATTACCCTTTTTTACGTCATACAATTGTTAATCCATACAAACACACGTTAGGGACACAATTAAGACTCACTCTACATCTTTGCATTATAATTGAATATAGTACATGATTAAATTGTTGTTTGAGAATGATTCTTGGTCAATATTAAATGTTTATAATGATAATTTCCATTTTTCTTTTTTTAATGATGCCCATAAATTCAGTGTGTTTGAATATGTTGTTGATAATTATAGGTGGACACACAATTGGGTTCTCACATTGCAACCGCTTCTCAAGAAGAATATACAACTTCAGCCCCAGAAGCAAAATTGACCCAACATTAAACTCACAATATGCTTTCCAGCTTAGGCAAATGTGCCCCATAAAAGTTGATCCTAGGATTGCCATAAACATGGACCCTGTCACGCCCCAAAAATTTGACAACCAGTACTTCAAGAATTTGCAGCAAGGAAAGGGTCTCTTCACTTCTGATCAGGTGTTGTTCACGGATGAAAGGTCAAAGGACACGGTCAACTTGTTTGCATCAAATGAAGGAGCATTCAACAATGCCTTTATTAATGCTATGACTAAGTTGGGAAGGGTTGGTGTTTTAACTGGTAATCAAGGTGAAATTAGGATTGATTGCACTAGGCCCAACTAAACAAAGTGCTACTAGTGTTATGAATTTTATTTTATTTTTTCTTGTTGGGGGAGGGGTGTTATGAATTTTGTATATTTTAGTAATTCATTATTGTATTAAATAATTGCTATCGTGGTATCACTATCATCGTTCCTTAATTGCTATGTAACTATTGGGTTTGGCCACTTTTTTTGAGCAATTCAATACCATGTAAAGTATTTTATCTTTATTTACCGACCAAATAAAAGGAAAAGTCAAAAATTTTAAATTTGAGTCTCAGCTTTATTACAAAGTTCTAAAAAGTCTTTCTATTAATCTATGTATCTATGTATGTATACAATTGCGGCCCAAATTTGGATTTTGTTAGGCCGAGATAAAGTCGGTCCAGTTAGCCCGCATTTACAAGAGCCCCCAGTGGGCCTATATGCCCCTTTTCCTTTGCTACCTTATAGAGTTGTTTGGGATTAGGGATGAAAGTGAACCCAACTTACCAAAGTTTTGGGTCAATAAATAACAAGCTCGAAGCTTGCCACACGTAAAAGCTCATAAAGTAGCTCAAGTTGAACCTTTCTTTTTGCGGCAAAAAATAGAGATAAAAGGCATTCACTTATACTTTTGAGAATAATTAGAGCAATTCCTTCGTAGGATAGATAACCCTACCCAAAGAACCTTGTTTCGCAAGTCGTTTTGTAGAAGCATTTGTTTTAGGTTGCGCTGCTTCAAGGTGAGGGATTTGAGGATGTCTGTGTTAATGGGCTTCTGACTTACAGAGATTCCTTGATTTTGTCAAAAGATCTTGATGATGTCTCTACATCTTTTTTGGGAGCAGATCCATAATTAAAATCCTTTAGATTCACATTAGAGAGATGGTTCTCATTTCTCAATATTGGTCATTTCATTGTCTCAAGTTTTGTTCCGTCTAGATCATTTTAACATGGATCAAGATCATTTCTTTTTCAAAATGAAAAGAAGAGAGCAACGGTCACCATTGATTTACATTATCATCTTATATTAATAAGATCCCTCATTTTAATTAAGGGTAAGATAGTGAACATAATACTTAATTTTATCCGTCCCAACACCCCTTTTTTGAGTCAATGACAAAACCTCCCTAACACCCGGAAAATGTATGAAATAGTTGAGAATGGACTTCCCTTGTTTACTTATTTTTACATAAAACGTCTATTAGTATTTAAATTTGTGGTAACTCTTGTGAGAATTGAAATCATCTGTCTCATTTTTCTGTATCCCTTCATTTCCCTCCACTCCTATGTTGACAACTCACATTACTCCACCAATATTTTTTTCATTGTCCTTTTGAACTACCCATAATACTATACATGACTATTTCTTATAGGTGAACCAGCCGAGAAGGGAAGAGGAAAATGAGGATAGAAGAATTTTGTTCCCCTACAACATTAGGTTAGAAGAGCATGTTAGACATGAAAATAATTGAAGTTCCCTAAAAACAATCTATATTTACACAAAATTGATTGGGAGACCTAAGTTTTTTTTCTATAAATTTATTTATAAGTCTCAATCATACAGTTATCACAATCTCCATTTGAAATTAAATAAATAAATAGAGTTTGTATCAAGTGTATGACTGAAATGTGTAGGTAAATTTGTAGGAAAAACTTAAGTCTCCCAAAAACGATACTCATGTTTTAAAAAGGGCACTCGGAAAGTTGGTGTATGAAACTGTCCATTTTATTAGAATTAATAATAAAGTAGAAAAACTAATCTAAGGAATCTGAATGCATGAACCAATACAAATTCGGTGTGGTCCACGTTGTGGAGAGTTAAGTAACATGATAACAACAAAACAAATAAAGTTAAAACTTCTACTTAAGCTTTAAGCCTTGAGAAAGCCAATGTGGTCCCTTTTTTCTTTCCTGTGAAAATGTCACACTGGAGCTGCTCATAGGAGTGGTGGGGTCATTGCACTCTCCTCCTACTCCATCATCTCTAGTTTTCCCATTGGGTGAATCTAAGGAACATTCTAATTCATGAGGCACATGAGGTTTCTTAACTTTGCTACTACCTCCTATACTCAGTGTCAAATCCACTTCCATTTCCTCATCAGAAACACCAACAACACTACCACTTGTTTGGTTCTTGAATGCAGTGTAGGAGCTAGGCCCTGCCTCACATTCATCCAGCTCAGCAGGCCTTTCAAGATCAAATTCAAAACCCCTTTGAAATTTGATGGTGTCTCCAGAGCAGCTTCCACTACTCCTTTCCCTTGATCTCAAGCTTTGAGCAGCATGGAAATGATGATCAAGGCCATGTGAAGTTTGTGTGAAATGAGGATGGCTTACATTTATTCCAAAATGTTGCTGTTTTTTGAGCTCATTCATCAGCATCTTTTGCACATTGTATACCCGGTGTAGTTCTCTTACCTGCGAAATTCCAAAATTCCTCATAATTGCTAACTATCTAGTAACAGATTCAAATGTAAGTATAAATTGGAATGTATTAACAAGTTCAACAGTCTCATATGATGTCTGCTTGGAATTGGTGAATAAATAAGCGTTTGTCGGTGTGAAAGAGTTTTAGGCTGTCATTCAGTCATGTACTGAGACATCAGCAAAATTGGTCATGATTGGATGCAACAGGTCACACGCCTACTATCTCAGAAGTCTTGACATACAACATGTCATGATCGGATGACAATGTAAAACTCTTTTACATTGACGATGCAAAACAATTAAACTCAATAAGGAGGACATGGGATTGACCCTATGACTAAGGTTTCCATGTAATGTAATCTAGTACATTTGTGGCATTAATTGAATGGGAGCCTGATGAGAAGTTCAACCATACCAAATATTTAAGGATACCTGGTGTTTGAAGATGTCCTCATGCATCTGCATTGTCTTTTTGATGTATTCTATGTTGTTCCTGTCGAGCATCCTGTCCATGATGGGGTCTTGTTGCAGTCTACAGTTGATTCCAGTCCTGTGAAGAAGGTTGTTGTTCAGCCCTTTGTTGTTGTGACAATGCTCCCAGACATCCACAGTCAAGTTGTTGCTGTCTGCTGAGTTTGCTAGCAGATTTATGGAATACTCAACTTTGGTTCCCATGCCTGAAATAGAAAAACCAAATCCATTTCAGTTTTTGTACCTCCTAAGTGTTTAGTTATGCCTCAACAACTGGGAAGTTGCTAATTAATGAATGAAACATGTTCCTTTCTCTGTTTTTATTTTTTAAGCTAATAAATGATCTCAAGAGCTAGTGAGCTGTATGGGTGGTAACAAAATTCGGTAGACCAAGGTTGGAGAATTTTGATTCAATATCTAAACAACAAAAGACTATAAATGGAAAAGGAAACTCAGATTTTTTAGGAATTGTTGATATCCAAATCAACACCACAATTGAATCAAACTCCAACATGATCAGTAGTAGTCATAATAATAAGCTTCACATGCTGACATTATCCTGCAAGATTCTGTGGCTTCCCCTTTTTGGTGCAGAGATTATGCAGCCTATATCTATATAAGGTAGAGATTCCATTCTAGAATAGCTTGTTTTGTGAGATAATTTTTCAAAAGAGGGCCTTTCACTTTATTAACCAAAAGTGGTAGAGGGGGGGAACCAAGAGCAGAATTTGCATTGATATGTTCAAGCCTGTAATCATACATTGGACAGTGAACCAGCATGATATATATATATATATATATATATATATATATATATATGAAGATTAGATTAGGCAACAGTGAGACCAACTAAAGTGTGTGATGACAGCAGCAGCACTATTAGGCACTATCGCTAGCCATAACACTGCTCTTCATCTACTACTACTCCTAGAATACTATGCCTCATAAAAGTTACCACTTATTTTCTTTTTAATTTATTTTTTTATTTTTCTCCCAATAAAGCTATGCTCTTTTGAGCTATTCTGAAGACAACTAGACTTTATATCTTTGGTGATGCCAAAAATAGGGACTCAAGAATTCAAAGGAAGATTTAAAGATCGATAACAGCATCACACAGACTCAGATGATTTTTTATATGCCAAGGACATGATGCAAGTCAAACTTGATTTCTTTTCTATGTTATTCTTAGAAACCTTTTTTCATGACTGATAATTAATCACTTCCGCACAGCAATTAAAGCTATCAGAAATGGCCCTTCAACTTTTTTGAATAAGCATTCAATTAGAACTGCAACACCTTCACAGGCCTTATGTCATGGAGACTCCAAATCAAGAAAGAAAAAAAAAATAAGAAATTGTACTAACTCATTAGGATTTCATATCATATACCTAATTTAATGGGAAAAAAAAAATCAAAAGATATCTATAGGGTGTGTAGGGCGTAATAATATATATATATATATATGTATGTATGTATGTATGTATGTATGTATGTATGTATGTATGTATATAGATATACCTGTAATATGAAGTACCAAAATTGCAGCTTTCTGTGATGAAGGTCATTGAACATCTTCCACCCTCATGCCAGCATTTTTATGCTCATAAACAAAAGCAATACTAATAATACAACAAGTGGCAAACAAATCTGTCATGATTCTCCTTGGATCATTTTTTTTGTGAGACAAAATAAGGATTGGATCAATCCAAACAGTGCACAACACAACACCACAACCAGGGGAATCTGGAGAAAGCTCTCATAGACAGCAACAAATCTCTAGGCATGTAAGAAGAAGCATTCAAACCCCCTTTTACTTTGGAAACAACAACAAAGCAGAAACTATGGCTCAAATTTAAAAAAGAAAAATTGTAATCATGGGGTTAATAATTCAGGCTTGACAGGCTGTGAGGGGAAAGGAGGCAAGAGAGAAGGGGGGGAAAATAAAGCTGGAGTAGCAATGTGTCTCTATGTGTGTGTGAGAGAGATAGAGCTGTATCATGTATATAATATGAATACTTTGTATTTGTAACAAGTTTTTGCTTTAGAGTTATCTTATTTGAATCCTTAAAATGCATAAATAATTAGACACCACTTGTGTAAAAATTTGGAGCCACCATATGTTTTATTTTAATAAGATGGTGGACTTTATACTTTTATAAGAAGAGTATTGATTTTATTTTAAGAATTCAAATAATATTTTTGTATACTTTTAATATTTATGTGTATTTGTGCTTCACTCTCATGTGGGATAGGATAGGGGCAGTGGGGTCCACAAAAGTTATGTATAATAAAAACAAGTGACACTCCTAAACATGAGAGCCAATGTAGGCCAGTGAACAAGATATTCCAGACAAAGTCCTTAGCAGCATGACTTTGATCAAGATATATATGCATCAGCAATCAAAGTTAGCTAGTGCTACTTTACTATATAGGACTCACTATTTGAAATTTCTCCCTCTTTCTTTCTAATTTCTTTATAACTTTTTGGAAATTCAACGATTGGGATTTGATTATTCTCTTTTTCCGTACAAGCAGAACAATATCTAGTGTTATCTTGTTGTGTTGGAGATTTCATCAGAATGCCAATTTCATCAGGAGTTTTCCATATATAATGAGTTTCTCCTTGGCAGCAGTGAATTATTCCATTGAATTGGGATTTGAAATTGATAGCGATGCTTTTATCCTCATAAACAGTAGCACACAATAGCAAATTTAAAAAAAGTGTAGACACATTATTAGTCATCACTTTTCTCGAACACATCATTGGAACATGATGAGCCTTATAATATATGTATATATGAGAAATGATAATATGTTTATACATTTTAATATGTTCAAATGGCATATCTCTATATCATAAGGAGGATGACACAAATAATCACTTCATTACCATATTCTCTCATTACTGAATGGTGTAAGGGTAATCTCAAAAAAAAACTTAGGACAGATATAAACCAATAAATTAAATAAAAAAATTATATAAGTAAGCTTAACATTACGTGTTGGCTTAAAATTTTAAAGTAATAAATGTATTGAATCTCTTATTTCTATATTCTTTATTTAGTCTATCATTAATCAATATAAAATCTTTTTTTTACCCACACATTTAAAACTCAACACTGAATTCTCTATTCTGTGTAACACGTATCAAATTCTCTCTATCAAAAAGTGTGTGTAATTTAATCACAAAAATCATGTGAAATTTTTTTGAATAAAGTTTTGTTCCTTTACTTCAGATGAAAGGATCTGCCCCTTTTTTATCTCTTAACAACAAAAACAAAAGGAAAAAAATTGACCTTTCATTGTGGTTGTCAATAAGTAGAAGCAACTCAAAATGTAGTCCTATGGGGAAAAAAAGCAGTTTTTGTTTTGAATATAAAATTTAAATAATAAAGGGAAAAAGGGAATATCAATCAATGCTGTTGTTGCATTCCCTCTTGGCTAGAGCATATAAGAATACATTGATTGAAAATGGGAAAAGTCTTTGATAGCTTTTATGTGTCTGCCCATAACGATATGTCCAATACCTTGAAAGGATGTATGTGTATGAACCAGAAATAGAAAAGGCCAAAAAACAATTGAAAAATTAAATAAAAAGGCCGGGTCCAATGATGCATCCAATGGATGTTCCCATTTCACTTGTACCCACCCTATCTTCACCCTTTTGTTGTTTTCCTACCACCTTTTTTTTCCATTAAAGATTTCCTTTTATTCTCTCTATTTATGAAAGAAAGGAAAATATTATTTTTCTCTCGATAAATTGTGACTTATTAATCAAGCTCAATGCGGGCTTGTTGCGTGTGACAGATCACTTATGCCATTAAGATTCAACAAAGCTCCACGGGAAGAGGTGAGTGTCTCATTATAATCTCCTTTTTTTAAAAAAATAAACTCAATTAAGGGACAAAATTTATGTTTTTTCAAAGAAGAAAAAGTACCCAACACCTCAAAGCAATTAAGGCGCCTAAATGTAAACCACAGTATTATTTAAACTCATATTGTACGGACATAATTTATGAAAAATTTAATTTTGATGTATTAATAGCGTAAAAAAAAAATTTATACACTACTTCGATTAATTCTTTTCACTTGCATGATCTTTTAATAATTAGTATGAAGATCAATTATATTTATTAATATGTTAATATATGATTTGATGGTTATATAAAATTATTTTACATTTTTAACGTATTCAAATTAAATTCAAATATTTAATCCATGTATGAATGTGTATATTTAGTGTTGAAAAATGAAGTAACACTACTCTTAAAAACTTTTGATAACAAGTTCCAGTAATAATAATAATAATAATAATAATAATAATGTTAAAAAGAACATTGGAGTTAGATGGAGAGAAGAGAAACTTCTCACCCATCACTTTCCCCCATAAAAGCCGAAAGGCAAGAAATATCTTAATAGACTTTGCAAAGCTTTTAAGAATCCAAAAATTCTGATCCGGGAAAATCATAACCACACACACATTTATCCCATCCTATGCTTCAGATCGTTACACATTGCATGTCATTTGTGGCCAAGCCTGTCTTTGTCTCCTATGATTTATATTTAATTAAATTAAGTTGTCAAATTTAATGAGAGCTGTTTATTTTGATTCAATATAAAGAGAAACTGTCTTTAATTAATTAGGAATTGGGTGTACATCTTCATGTTGAAGTTGTGAAACTTAAAATGATGAAAAGTAATGAAATGGTATGGGTTGAAATTAGCATTTACCCTCAACTCTACACTTTTCATAATTTAAATTATTAAAATAACTAACTTATAAGATAGTTAGATATTTACATGTCATTTAAACTTATAATACATCACTCTACAAATATTATAATTATTAAATTAAATTATATGACGCATCAATATATTATGTTAAATTATAAAATAATAATAAAATACAATGGATTTAATTTTAAAAATTAACAAAAATTAAAAAAAATTAATAGAATAAGACATTTACCTCGACACGTTAAAAACCACTGTAAAAACATATATACCCATTATTTTTCACTTGCTAACGTGCTTCAATTATAAAGTTTCCAAACCTTCATTAATGAATATATTACCCATAGTTCAAGATTATGAACTCGACGTGTTCGGGGTGGTCTTGTGAAAACCCCCACATGCTAAACGAGGCTATCAATCAAAACCACAAACTAAAATATCTGTGAGATATATCACTTTCCATTTTCTTGGAGATGTAATTTATTATGTGAATACGAATATAAATGAGAGAGATTATATGGTTACATTTTCATTTATTTAATAATACACCTACGGAGGTGTGTACAAGACACCAATTGGTGGTGGATGTCAAGAGTTGTCAAAATCAAAAGATGAGATTCATATATCCAAATTGAATTTAATACGCATGATTATTAATTAGCATTAATCTCAGCATGACGTAGTACGGTATATATCCAACCAAGCTCTACAACGTGTACTATCAATTATTCTACTAGCTGTCTTTATTTTATTTTATTTCATTTTATTTTCATTTTGGTGAAAATCAGATCCACACACATGTGTGATCTGTGCAACACCAAACTTTATTGCTGAACATTATTCCTACATAGAATAATGTGTTTTTTTTTCCTTCTTCGAACTACCTATGTCTTACCCATAAATAACCCCAACCATCTTTTTCATTTTTTATTTTACCAGTAGGTAAACACCAATTTTGGTGTTCGAAGATAAAGTCAGAAGTAGAATTATTAAAATTGAGAACTTTTGTAAGATTAAAACAAAAATGTAAAATATAAAATTGTAATGTAATTTAAGTTATACTAAAATTTTAGGATTAATTATTTTTTTAAAACTTGTAATAATATCCGATCTTAAAGTTTAAATTGAGATCGATATTATTAACTTTGCGAGGAGGGAAAAGAGAAATATTGGGGGAACAAAATCACAAAAATAGTAGGGGGGGGAGGGGGATACATATGAATGAATGATTGAAGGACAGTACTGGACTGGACTACTACAAGTTGCAGTGGGGTTCTTCAAAATTGGGGTCACTAAAGGCACGCGTTGTACCCTAACAAAGGCACAAGCCGTAAGAAATGTAGACCCACCCCACCACCACCTCCTCTCATCCTTTCTCCACTTTTCAATTCAATTCAATGCTACCATGAGTAATGTTATTTTTATTTTTTTTATGAAAATGTTGTGTGATTGGTTAAAAATGGTTGGCATAAGGAGTAAAAAAATGATTCATATATCCAATAGCACGTGAGTTCGATTTTTGTTGTTAATGTGAAAGACATTTTGATAGGTAATTTGTAATTATTTCTATAAGTGTTCAAAAAATTTAAAATATGTCTTGACTCTGATAATATGATCAATGTTAAACTTATCTAAACTTTTGTTTATAAAAAAAATTGTGTGATCATAGAGCTAGAACGTAATATTAATTATACTTAGATTATACAATAAATAATATTTAACGTGTATTTTAAAAAGATGAATTAGTTAAGGCTAAAATCTAGTTCTTTTTGTAATTTAGAGTAAATCCAACAAAGGTTTTCTCATGTTTAAGAGATATATGAGCATGTCCTTTAAAATATGTAAAAAAAAAATAAAAAAAATCACGGGAGCATTTTGTTTTCTCACCATCTTAAGTCTCTACACTTTATGGTAGCAGTAATGTAGGGCAATACTACCTCACCAAAAGATAAAAAATAGATAGTGTACCGACAATCATTTGGTTTATTAATAATCATGTGCATCAATAAAACCCAAAACAGATTCTTTTCCCATAATAAAGCCAACTGACTACATTGTTGTTCGTCACATAAAGCCCTCTCACCACACCCCCCCCCCCTTTATTGCTGCTATTTTGTCCTCTTGTTTTCTTTTCTTGGCTTCAATCTGCATTAGTCCCTGGTCTTTAGTAACTTCAAGTCTTGTCAATTTCAAGAAATAACTCTTAATTAATGGATCATTATTGTATCCACAGGACGGACTTTACTTGAGATGGGATTTAAATGGACTCGCGTCTACGGATGACAATGGATAAAAACAAACACACCTTAACCCACTCAATCTATGAAATATAAAAAATAAAAAATTTGCTCATACCCTATTTTTTGGTTTTAAGAATAATAACTCTAATCATACTTAAAAAAAAGAAAAAAAAATTAAACGCTCATCCAACTCACAATTAATTACCTATAGGGTAGCAAATTTTTTGGATACGAGTTGGATAAGGATAGGTGTTCATAGATATGATACGAATTGTTATTTATACTCTTGCTTTATTGAAATCTCACCTAATAGTAAATGGTGAGTAGATTGTCATTATATCTTATAATTAATAAGTATAACTAACATCTTTTTTTGTATTTACCCATATTTTTACTTTTGTCAAAGAGGACAAACTCTCGCAATGTTGATTAAAAAGTTTTTGCGTGATACAAGTCTACTACTTCATTATTAGACACAATCATAATAAAGTTGATGAGATTCATAATTAAGTATTTCTTAGATAAAATTAAGGGGACTAACTTTTATTATGATTGTGCTAATAAAAATAAAAATAAAATAGTATGTGTAAGAATTTCTCAATGTTAATTACTTTTATTCATAAAACTCAAGTCTTAGAAGAACATAGTTTTTAAAAGTAAACATGAAAAATAAGAAGAGGCGAGGGAAGCAGCCATTAACTAATTAAAAAGGTGCACACTATCTAATGACAGTCCCATGATATAAACAAATGTTGAATTGGATCTAAATCGCAAAGCACATCTCTACGATATGCATCCTTGGTGGGCCCCACCGTATAAAAGAATTACTAGTACTAACTCGAAAAATACAATTGGTTGCTTGACTTACAACAAATGGTTGCCACATTAAGTGGTGTCATGATCCACGGATGGATTCATTCATTCATTCCTTCATGAGAAAAGGTCACATCCCCACACTCCATCACATGCTGTTGATAAGGAATGACAAGAAAATATTGCGTGTCATGTGGGGCCCACAGATTTTTTGGGGGGTGACACATGTCAGTCACCCAACCATGCAATCGGTTTTTCTTAGTACAACAAACACTCTCTTATCTCTCATGTTTGTGCTTGTGTGCAAGTTCCTAAGCCGAGTGCAGAGGATCTAGTGGTCACTTTGTGATTTGACCTGTTTTGGGATCCAACATTAATGTTGATTTAATTAGTTAAGATTTTTCTTTTGCCATAGCGCTTCATTAATAGGCCTCTAGTTGGTTGATTAAAGAAGCAATTGACTCTAGATTGTGCTTTATTTTTTGGCTTAAGCATGTTAGGTTTAAAGGCTACTTTCCTTTTCATTGATTGATTATGCACACTGCTTCAGATAAAGGAATCCCATGTACATCATGTCATGCTTACTTTATATCTTAATCCTTATTAACAGTAGTTAATTAAAGGTAACGCCAATATGTATTATTCTAAAATAAAATAAAATATTTGTGCCATTTTTTCTAATGACGTGAGATCACTATGCATAATTGAATAACTTCCTCAAAATGTTCATACTTATAAATATCAAAATTATATTTTATATATATGTGTGTGTGTTTGTGTGTTATAATGAGTTTAGTTTACCTTAATATTAATTTTTTACTTATAATAATGATATAATTTGAATTATAATGTAGGCTTCAATAAATTTTCAATAAATATAATGAAATCTGATTTTAGTCTTTATATAAAAAAAATTGTTTAATTTTTATCCATAAATATCTAAATGTTTTGATTTTAACTCGTACCATTATTGTGTTTGATTCTTGGACCTTGACCAAAGTAGTACATTTATTTGAAGTTGTTGAAAATTTATGATAATTTGCTTTAACTATTTTAAGAGTTTTTCATTAAAAAAAAATTCTGTGGCTTTATTATAAATTATTGCTAAAATTACTATTAATTTATCTATATACTACGAAAATAGAAAAGCATTTGCCTCATTTAAAAAAGAAACATATATTAAACTAAAATTTTGGCAACTTCGACTTTTAAATTAGCATCGTCTTTTTGCAAATCACAATTTTCCTACAAATCTAAGGAATAGAATAATACGATCGATCAACTTGACTCAATCAATTTGGCTGTTTTTTTCCCAAACTATTTTCAAAGCCAAACATAAACTTGAAATGAGGGGGTAAATACATATACGTGGGGGGAGAGAGTGTGATATTCCGTATATGTGGGGGTGAAATTTTTTTTACGGATATATGGGATGAAAACCTGAAATCGGTTGTAGATGATCCGATTTCATCCCTTTTATAAAAAAAAATTAAAATTTTGGGGCTGAAATCGGCTGGTCCTGAGCCGATTTCATACCAGCCGATTTCATCCCTTTTATAAAATAAAAAAAAAACAAGGGCTGAAATCAGCAGCCCCTGGGCCGATTTCAGCCCAAATTCCCATACATTTGTAATTGATTTATACTCACCAAATTTTTGAAAATAATTTCTCCCAAAGCCATTAACATGTAAAAAAAACCTGAAATGAGGGGATAGCTCGACAATAGCATGTTAGCCTTCTATTCCTTATTTTAATATGTTTAGTAAGATTAACCTTCGATCTGAAATTAACTTTTAAAAAACTTGATTTTATATTTGAAATAACATGTAAAGTTTAAAAATTGTTTTAAATAAGATTAGTGGATATATAATGGATTCTAGATATAACGATGATTTAGAGAAGAAAAATAAATAAATTATAATTGCTAAAACTTAAAAATTAAATTATCTCTATCTCTTTTCCTTATAATCTCAAAGGATTCTCTCACTTATTGCCATCATTTTTATTAGAAGTTAATATTTTTATAAATTTATTTTAATATAAAAAGAACAGCATCTTCAAATAATACAAAAAGTTAACTTTTATATTTTATGTTTTTGATAAATTCAAATATAAATTTAAAGATTTTATATATATAGGGAGAGAGAGGGGGGGGGATTAGAATGGAATGTAATGTGGCATATAGATATGGTCTATGACAATATACGGCTACCTGAATTCCCCTTTTTTTTCCTCAATAAAGGAAAAACAATAAATTTAATGAGAAAGATAGAGGAAGGGGAATCCTACATGCTGCTTCACTGGTGAATTACAGGGTATTTAAAGCGAATAAGCATGGTTCCTTTTAAAAGAAATCATAAGATGGTAATTGTCTACAACAATTTTGTG
The DNA here is from genome assembly GCA_003254905.1 of Nissolia schottii. Taxonomy (NCBI): domain Eukaryota; kingdom Viridiplantae; phylum Streptophyta; class Magnoliopsida; order Fabales; family Fabaceae; genus Nissolia; species Nissolia schottii. Next base: position 469,307 of record QANU01057090.1, on the reverse strand, counting down.
ATAACTATATTTACAGAAGTTAGAGGATTTATTATAATGAAACTGCCAATAAATCTTAAACCGTTATAATTTATAAGTGGGATTATCTCAAATAATTATTACTAATATTAAATATTATTCTCTCTTTTTCTTTACCAAAATTATTCCTCTTTTTTAAGTATTAAGAGGGGAAAGAAAAAGATATATAGCACATCGATCCAATTCAGCTCCCACAATATTAGACGCATGAGATTCGTAGCATCGATCAGCATATGACTATTCCCTACCGATAAGGTTAAAATAAGAAACATGAAATGGATACTACTATACATTTATTAAAGGACAAAAGGAATCTCTCTCCCTTTTGGGATGAAGGACTTATCTTCTCTGGATCCAATACCTTCTCTTCATTATTAACAATATCCTCATCACCAAGTTATTCTAGTGCCTTATTATTGGTACATCGTTAAAAAGTTATATAATTTCATATAATCTAATTATTATATTAGAAGTACGGTCACGATAAAGAGTTTATAGTGCAATCTACTAATATTTTATTAGCGGTGACTAATCCTTTCATAATAAGTAAGATTATTCAAAGTAGTATTACCACAAAATGTAATTCAATAATATATTGTTAGATAAGTAAAATGGTTATAAATCTGGTACATAATAATTCATAATTAAATGATAATATAAAAATATTTTATATTAACAACATATATCAATTAAATTTATTATTATACTATTACTATGTAATTTAATTTTGAAATAATAATTGTAATTTGAATTAAAAAATGATTGATGTAATAATATATAATTAAATAATTGTGTAAAAAATTGCTATATTATTAATTTTTCAGTCGCTTCATAAAAGTAAAGATAATTATTGTTGTTATTATTATTTCTTCTTCGGAGATATGTTTAAGCTCCCCTCAATTATTGTTACCGAGAATAATTATTATATTCTGCTCTTTCTTGTTTGTTTTGCCAGTAAATATCAAATCAGGTACAATAGTACAAATTGTCCGTATCTGTGTAAGAAATTAGAACTTGGAGAACATGCAAGTGCATTCTTTACTTTTCATAGACTGGGCAGGACATTTTGCAGAGTCATTTTTCAAAATCTAAATTACTTAAACATATAACGTTTCAATTTTATCCGTAGGCTCCTTGTGAATGTAGCATTATTCTTGAAGGTTTTCTTTGTGGTGGGTCTTTAAAAAAAAGATGTTTTCATTATACACTTTTTTCTTCTTTTTTTTTACAATAAGTCTAGTTTTATTAAACACCCAAAACAAGGCTAAACTGCCTAAACACATCGACCGAAGAAATAACACGATTGGGCAAGACTAAACCGGGCCTAATTAGTGAATGGGAAGAGTTTAATTAGTGTATGCCTTCTTGTTGTTGGCATTAGAAATGTGAGACATTAGAAAAGGTTATTTCTTGTCGCGTTTGCCATTTTTGACTAAGTCTCTTATTGTACCTCAATATTGATCCACAAAAGTTGGTGTTGTTTTAGCATCACATGGGGGGAATCATATATTTCGGATTGGATTGCGATTCAGAAATGAGGAAGCAACAGACAAAAATCTGAATTTTGATTGCATTGCTTTTTTTCTGTTCTAGGGGCGATCTAAATAAATTGATGGAAACTAACGGTCCATGTGATTGGTGAAAACGCACAGATTTTATATTCCTATGATTCCAAACTGCAAGTGAGTTCCGGAGGTAGAGGAATGTTTAACGCTGCTCTCTTATTTATGTACATACGAGTATAATTAATACACCCTTTATTGAAGTTTATTTCAAATAGTTGGTGAAAAAAAATATTTTCAAACAGAAGATTGAATTAACTATATGAAAAATTGTATCTACGAACATGAACAGACACAATGATCCAGATCATGTGATTCAATATGTCACATGAATTTTTAAGACAAAATTTAAGAGATTAAACAATATGTGAGTAACTTTCAACTCTTGCGTGCGCATAATTTCATTACCTCATATTTAGAGAATAGATTATCAACTTATTTTAGATTAACATATTGCAAATTCTATGAATCCCACAAAATAATTTAATAATAAATAACTTTGCGATTCTTTTTTTTCTTTTAAATCAAATTCATTGATTAGAGACTGAAATCCAAATAAAGATAAGCAAAAAAGAGAATCACCCACTAATAAAACAATACCCGACTTCTATAGATCGGGCATCATTAAAACTTCTCATATAAAAATCTAATGGAAAAAACCCATAAAAATAAAAGAGTACCACAACCTATATAAATTAAGGACAAATCTTGCGATTCTCATTTTAGAAAATCTAAATTTTTAAATCTCTTTTGTTCCATTCAATCACATACCAAAATGACAATGGAAAAACCTTGAGAATAATAATATTAAAATTAAAGGGAGAAAAAACCGGATGCGCCTATCATCATAAAGATGAAAAGGAAGGGCCACGAAAATAAAGATGAAGAAAAGGCTTTTCTTTTTGGTCGCACAAGGATAGGATTGCTTTTTGTTGTTGGGTCAAAAAGATATCTACAATAAGTCTTATTACTTGACTTAGATTATATATCCATCCTTGTGTAAGCAAAAATGTCAAAAAAAGTAGTATCAAGAGTGAAAGGGGGGTCCATTTTGCATTGTGCTTAAGTGGTGATGAATCAATTGGTTGCAAGTGATTTCTCACTTGGAATTGGTCGGTTAACTGTGGCAAACCACAGTGCGCGAGGGAACGAAGAGTGCTGATATGAATGACCCTAATGTGGCTGGTTAAGTGCTCTAAGGTCCTCCACCTCAACATGTGTATATATGACTAATGAGTATCACTAACTCCACCTCAACGTACTACATGCGTATTTTGTTGTTTGCTATTGTTATTCTTTGAGGTATGTTATTTATACCAAATTTTTTTTAGATTTTGGTTAGGGCACTTGTTAAATAATCAAATGTAAAAAAGCTTAATTGAAAAAGTGTTTTTTTTTATCTTCCAAAGCAATGAATGCATTGGAATTAATCCATTAATAGATTTCTTGGGTTTTGAAAAAAAATTACTTTAAAATATTTTTTCTTCTCTGGCTTTTATATGGGTGTCAAATACACGTGTCAAAAAATATGGTAACTTGATCTCTTGTACGTTTTATTATGATTTATTCGTATGTATTATACTAACAAAAGGTTTTAGAGCACCAACTAGAGTTGACTAATTTGGTTGGCCCTGCATCGCCATTCTTTGGTTTAATTATTGAATTCTCCTATTAGATGGTCATATATACAAGTGGCTCTATATATAGAGTTAGAGTGTGGATGCATACTTGACATTGGATCAGGGCAAGCATTCCCATCAACCTAATTTTTGCGCTAATAAAAAGTGTCAATTTCATTTGTTATGTCATGATTCTCCAGCATGATAGCCTCTTTTCATGCATGATCGCCAAAATGGTCTTTTTTGTCGTGAAAATTCATTTCATTGCATAAAACATAAATAGAGTTTAGCCCATCTATTACAATAAAAGACTATAGAACAATGAGAACTCAATCCGCTACATGGTTAGACAAAACACTATAGCATGTTACAAAAACCCTAACATGGTTTCCTCCCTATTATGACAAGTTTTTTTCCCCTTTGATATGACACCAGAAGGTTTGTAAAGCTAAAGCAAGCACATAAGGAAGCATGGGCCTCATAAACCAAAAAGGAAAAGATGCATCGGCCTTATAAACCAAAAACAAAAATATTAAGCATGCGCCCAATACATATACATCTCCCCACAAAACAAATAATTCTAAGATAGGGTCAAGTTTACCATATCATATTTAGACACACTTATAATAAAGTTAATAAAATTCACAAATAAGTGAGTGTAACTTGAATAAAATCAGTAAGAGCCACTTTTATTGTGAGTATGTCTAAAGATAGGATGATAAACCTTGTGTTGGTGCAAGAATATATTAGGGTCCTTAAGAATACCCAGTTGTGTGTAACAAACAAGCATCTAAAATCAGAACATCAGGGATTCAAGGAGCACAAGATTGGTTTTTTATTTCACGTATAATTTTTCAAAATACATCGGCAAATTGGTCACCAAGATCACTGTGTCACTCCATTAAACATCGTCTATACACGCATTTTTACAACTAGTAGTCATCATCATCGTCTTCATTTCTTGACCCAAAGAATCTCCTCACGACCGCAGCGGCAGCACCAAGAAACAAAAACAGAACTATAGTATCAAATCCACCTCCGACCCCTACGGCTACAGAGGGACCTGGGGCAAAGAAAGAAAATGGAGACCATCCCCAGCCACCGTAGAACGGCACACCATAACCGTAGCCGTAACCACCACCTAGCGGAGGAGCTACCCGAGGATTGATATAGATATTGGTCCTGTCAATTGACATAGGCAGGCGAGGGAAACGTTACATGTGATGTCCATTTTTCCCATATGGTTATGTAAGTTATATAATATAGATTCATAACATTTATTTCCTTACAAATTGATCTCTAGTGATACTCGATGATATGAATATTTACCTATAACTATAAGCAAATGGAGCAGCTAGTCTATCAATTTTTCATGAGGAAGACTTAAGTGACGCACATTATGTGCAAAATAGATAGAAGACCTGGTATGAATCGGGTACTTCATGCAGGGGAGAATGTGTGCTTCTATAAGAGAAATCGTAACACCAGTTTTCATCTAAATATTACATTGTTAAAACATGGCATTTAAATGTTGGATCATTAACAGATTGGAAGTGGAGATGTCACGTTTATAAGATGGTTAGAATTAGAAAGGCAAATTGAAGATATCACAGTGAAGAACCATCTTTACCAAAAGTTTAAGCTAATAAGGAGAGGTAGTTAAAAGGTTTTATATCTTAACACGTTCTCTCATGTAAGAGCTCTAGGCTTGAAGCTTGAACAACCTTTTAAAAATAAAGGTAAGCAATGATCGAATTCTAAACAAACCTCTTGACCATAGTAACTCTATTACCATGTCAACAATCATCTCTACAAAATGCTAAAGCGAGTAGAAGCACATGAATAGTTTTATATCTTAATCGTCACACCACCACGCGGGCTATCTATCCACTACAATGAAGGACACATATAGCTTCACATCTTTGTGCCGTTAGAGGGAAAGAACATGGAGATGGAGATAGAGGCAAAAAAAATTGATGTCATGCCAGGCCCAATCCCGCGTTCTATCCCTCAACCAGATATATATTTTTCTTGGAAGGCAATAGATTTCAAGCAAGCCTAATCAGGCCAATTGGATTATAATCAAATTCAAGCTTGGCTCTAAACAATATAAAATAAAAACTAAAAACATAACCAAATATACATAGTAATTAAAGTAATTTACCTAGAATTGTTGTTGTTGATTCTTGGTGAGGAGGGGCGGGGAGCAGAAGACCTGAAGGCCTGGCCACCAATTCTGCCACCAGTCTTGGCGGCTGACGCCCCATCAACTGAGCCCACCGTTAACATCCCAGCAGCCAGGGCAACTAGTGCTAGCTTTGCAAACTTGTTCTCATTCTTCTTCCTGAAAAATAAAAAGTCAATAGCCAAATAATAATATAATAACAGGAAACATTTAAAAGAAACAAAATAAATAATAATAATAATAATAATAATAATAAAATTAAATTACCCTGGAGGTGGTGGTGGTTGTTGGGAACTGTAGCAAGCGGTTATAACAGAGCTGGTAGTTGTAACGGTCCTGAATTTGTTGTTAGGGTGGAGGAGGGCTAGTGGAGCGAGGAAGCTTTGCTGTGATGAGGCTATGCTGCACATTTCTCTGTAATCACTCAAATTTTTGCTGCAAATTTTGCCACTGTTTTTGTTTTGGTACGGATAGGATATATATCAGCTTCAACCTCGCCCTTTTCCTGGTTCTGGTGTTGCCACGCGGCAATTTCACTCGTGCAAATACAAATTAGAAGATGAGCGTTTTGGTGAATAGATGGGCCCATTCTTCTTTGGGCTTTTAACTTTTCTGCTTGATCGATTCACGATGGGCTAAGAGCCTCATGGATGATTGCTTTAAATGTGTGGCCCATCCTAAACTAGGCCTGCTTTTTTCTCTTCTTCAACTTTGCAACGTAAGACACATTATTCATGTTACATGCTTGTGGATTGCAAACTCGTTCATTTATTTCAGTTATTTTTTCTTTTGCACCTTGGGTGTCTATCACCTTAACAGTCTGAACTCCCACAAAATGATAGACAATAACTACAAAATGATGACCGAACCGCCAACCACATAATTAAGGGATTGGGTGATGGTTTTCAATTAGTTTAATAGGAGAATTAACAACAACAATTATAGGTAAATTACCGAGTTTGATTAGTATAATTGGTACAAATTAAACGTACGTAGCCCTCTCTTGACGAATGTTGATTTGTCGAAAAATTTTAGCAGTTAGAATGTAAAATTATTGAGCCACAGGCACAGCCTCATTATGGAAAATTATGAGTGGTTGAGTATAAATGGTACATATGTTTGTACCCTTTATGAAGAGGCCTTCAGAAAAAAGATTATTGGAGCATCTCACAAAAAACGTACACTATGCAAGGCTAGTTGCATCATCATCATTTTTTTTTCTACCATATGCTGCTGCTGCTGATGCATCACTTTAATTGCAGCCTGGTCCGAAAAAGAGTACAGTTTGGTAGAACGGAAACAAGGGCAAAGCAATTGCTAACCTTTTCATATGGGCGGAAAAACAAAAGGAGAAGATTCAACACTCGATACAACACTTTTCCTTCCTTTTTTTGAGTTAACTGTATTATTTATACAAATGAAAAAAATATATATATGGACTCAACAAGCTTCTATATATGTATGTCTATTTGATCAATCTCTAGTCTAGACCCCAAAAGTCTTGTAATGTATCAGTATTTATAATCTCATAATTAGCTAGTCAGCCTTTATGATCATGAAACCACCTACTAAAACTTCTTATAAGACCCCTTGCCATAAATAAATAAAGCATGTTATTAAGACATGATGAGACCCTAGCCAAGTCCCTGCTCGGTTAGTCTTCTTGACTGGCCGATGGGGCCGGGCTCCCTAAATTAACTTGGCTAGAGCAATATACATATGAAGTTACCTACAACTAGTTAGTTATAGCTTCTAAGTCCTTGAAGGTCCAAGTAAACTATACTAAAAACCACTTAAAATAACCCAACTGCATCAGCAACGTACATCCCAGCTTAGAATGTCCAGCATTGTGTTACAAAAAAGATTCTTGGTCTTAATCTGTTTTATTGAATGTTTCATGATACTAATTAATGTGTGAGACATTTGATGGGATAGAGCACAAGGAGGAAATTCTTTCTTCCTAAACGTAAACATGTAAGAATCTCTCGTGTTAGTTATACTCTAATATGCCTCTTCATTGCATTCGAGTTTATTGGAGAAAGAACCTTAGTTGCTACAGTTCCTTCTAGCTTTAATTTGTTCATCCCGGCCTCTTTTCGTCTTAATTTCTTCTCCCCTAAACAGGCTAATTGGAAAAACACGATATCTAAAACCATATTCAAAATTACAACATTAATATATATATATATATATATATATATATATATATATATATATATAGTTGCAAATTGTATCCTTGTTATTTAACAATATATCCTGAACTTAAATAAACATAAAGGGGTTTAATTTTGTGGGAAGGAAAAAACAAAAAAAAAAAGAAAAAAAAAAGAAGCAAAGACATAGTAATAAATCAATGCGTCTCATGATCAGGAGGAAGCAGGCATTGAAGAACTTTGACCTGCATTTGCAAACAGCTTATGTAACTCTCTAATTCATTAACCATTTGTTCATCATCACACACCATCTCTTCTCCTCCTGGCATCAACCCTCTTAGGCTCCTCAACTGCCTCTCAATCATCATGTCCTCATCATCTTCTTTTTCTTCTTCTTTCATTTCCTTAGACTTTGAATTAGGGTTTCCGTTATTGAAAACCCTTATTGATGATGGACCTTCACCAATGCTTGTTATTGTTGTTGTTGTTGTTGTTGCATTCATACCATGAATGTTGTTGTCCCTTTGAAGCTTGGCTTTTAGGCCCTTGCTCCATGCAAAGCCTTGTGCTGAGAACACCATTGCCATGTCCACTTCATACTTTACAACACCCTTCAAATTATCATCACAGTCGCTGCAATCCTTTATCTTCTTCAATGCTGGAACTAAGTAGTTCACATAGTTTCTAGTGAACAAAGATTGTGCTACTTTGTTTGGTTCCGGAGAGTAAACACGTCTGCGTTTAGCTGCTTGGCCCTCCATTAAACTTTTGTGTTCTCAAGAGGAAAAATAAATTAATGTAGTACTGAAATTAGGTGTTAAAGAAAAAAGGAAGAAGAAAGGATTGTTGGTGATAGTGGAAGACGGCGTAGGGTATAAGGAGCTATATATATAACACAAAGCAAAAAGTAATTAAGCATTAATAGGACATAGTGAAAGTAATTAAGGAAGAGAATACAGTTGAGCTATTAGAGCAGAATGGAGGTATAGAACTAGCTTTTAAATAGTTCTATGGGGTTCAAGTTCACCAAACAAAGTTTCTTTGACATAAGAAGCAACCCTACAAAATAATTAATTAATTGGAGTGATAAGTTAGAAAGCTAGAATTAAGTTGTTAGAATTATGGAATATGATATTGACTCTTGAATAAAGGAGTAATTAAGTCGTGATATATTATATTCTAGCTAGTATGTTTGTAGTCTTTGTGAAAGATTTGGCGAAAATCCTCTTACTAAATAGCTCTTTAGGAAAAATGTTATGTGTGTCATGGAAAGAAATTTACGTGTGATTTTAAAGTACTATGTTTTAAACCGTATAATAAATTAATTATATTTCAATTTTTTTAGATAAATGACCTATTGTTATAGTTAAAATGTCTATGATCTAAAATATATTAAGTGTTACACTTAACAATAAAATAAGATTTTTTTTTCTTTTCTTTTCTTTATGGAACATATTTGAAGAGAGATTAATATCATCAATTAAGGATTGATTGAAACACGTTTTTCTCAATCAAATATTTTAGAGATATTTCTCTCTTCTAATTAAGATGTCCAATTATTATTTATAAAATGGTACAAGTAATTACATTACTCCATTTGATACTACCCATCCAAGCAAAAACTAATTCACTCGCACGCACAGAAAGAAGCCACACACACAACCCTAAAAACTGAGGCTACTGTGAGTTATATGATTATAGGGAGGTAGTGAGTGAGTGGTGGCAAGGCGCGCGCACAGAAGAGCACAAAGATATGTGTTTAAAATAAGTTGTGTTATTTGAACTTATTTTGTGTGAAACATTATCTCGATACACATATTATTTATTGTTAGATGTGATTTTAATGAACTCACATCATGTCAAGATTCAATCCAATAATAAATAAGTGGTGAGTTAATACAATATCTTATATAAAATAAATACAACTAATATTTTGAAAATGTTGGTAGAGTACTGATCTATTTAGAATAGCAGCACATGGCTTCACATGCTTCTTGCTTTACACAACTACCCACATAACAGAAACGGACTTTCTTTCTATATCTCTCTCTCCCATGTGCAACTAGAATACAAAGAAACCATGAACCCCACTTTTAAATGCCCTCACATGACTCTAGCCCCCCCTTTATTTGTACTATTTCCCCTTTGCCCCTTNATGAAAGCCTTTTCCTCCTCATTTCAAATCAACCAGCTCATCCCCTACTCCTCCTACCCCTTTTCCCCTTCTCTTTACTTTTTCTTCTTTTCAAATTGTTGTTATCCGTTTACTAGACACACCTCCATGGGTATGAAAGTTTCAGTGTTCCAAATTCCAAATTAACCTAGCAAGAATCTTAAATCAACCAATAATATATATGTATGCATTATATATCGAGTTCTGCTACACGTACACTAAAAACCATACATTATACATACATTTCGTATTTATATACATAAAGTTTGTGTTTTAACTCATGTAATGTTTGTGCACTTAATTAAGTATAGTTGGGAGTATCATTTACAAGTTTGTAATGTCTGTGCACTCGTTAGAATAAAGTTTGTACATTAATAATGATGTATGTATGAGTGTATGAAATTGGGTATACATATAGCATTTTTGTTATATATCTAATAAGATTATAATTAATTGAACCATACCCTAACCCAACCATGTCATTTCTTTTGAGCTCGGGCGGATAATGACCCAACTAATAATAATTAGATTAAATTGAGTGATCTGATTTAAGATTTTATATATATATATATATATATATAAAGAATTGGACACTTAGTATAATAATTGAATAAGGTTTGATAAACTTAATTTATCAAATTATTTATTAATTTATTGATTTTTTTTCTTCATATTTTGTCTTTAAAAATATCAAATATGATTTATAAAAGTGAATAGTTTGATGAATTAGGTTTTTCTAATACTTTTTATAATAAAGATGCCGGGTCAAATTTTACAACCTGAATTCACCAAATATAACCTTCAAGCTAACCCAATTTGTCAAACTAAGTCAAGTTACCAAACTAAGCACATTGTGAGCACCCTAATAAGATAGGATTTGAATCTTTTAAAGTGACAGCTCATTTTAGAGGGTAAAATAAAGAGATTCACTTTTAGATTAATAAAATATAAATAAGTCTCATTTTATTGATCTAATGATAAATCACTTTTTCGAGAATCTTTTTCCAATAAGATATATGAGACTAGCTATTACTATCTCCGTCCAATATTACATGTCATTTTTAACAAATACACACATATTAAGAAATTAATTAATTTGTATATACTCAAATAAAGTATTAAATGTTTTTTTTGACTAAATTACTCTTCAATAAGTGTTACAAAAATAGAGTTCATAGTAAATAGAGATATAATTAAAAAGATATTATTTAAAATTTTTTTAATTTAATTAAATGATAACTAATGTTAGATAAAGTTTTAAGTAAAAAAAATGACGTATTAGAGTGGAGGGAGGGAGTAGTTCATAAATTGAACATATAATAATCTCTATAGATATACACTTTAAAAGGGATACATACAAATCCAACAGGATAATTTGTCTCTATTCAAATGGGATGATTACAAAGCAATGATGATTAAACATGGAATAGTGTAAACAAAGTCAAATACTTGTCGTCATTGAGAAAAAAAGCGAAAAACAAAAAGTTTCATCAGATGGATATAGCTAACTTAAATCCATGACCACCGTGCTTATTATCTTAACCACTTGTCCTATGTGAGAATATCCCAACCCATTATTGATATAATGTTTAATATTCCAAAGAAGAAATCGAGAAACTAATTAAAATAATAAAGAATTAACCAATAAACATGACAACAGAATAATAAGACTATCACGGAGAATAATAAATGTATAAGAAGAAAGAGAGGTTAATTGTCCTTCTGCTTTGAGAGGATATGTACGGTTAGGGTTGTCAAACTAGTCACTTAACAAGTTAGATCTTAACTGATTTTTAGTATTTATGAGCCAATTTTTATATTTTTGATTCGTTCATTCAATGTGAATAAATGGATTAGTCAGCAAATTATGTTTATGTTAATACTAAATGGTCAATTTGACTCGCAGGTTAAACGAATCGGGTCTTAACATACTTTTACTATTCACAGACTATATTTTATTTATTTAGTCCGTCTATTTAACTGAATAAACGAGTTAGGCTCATTTTAAGAGTACTATATACCATGTACCTGGTGGATTATTCCAATAGTCTAAAGCAAAACTAATGCATGCCAACCACCCTTTTGAGCATTAATTTATGGGATATAAGTATATTATGTATGCATGTGCAGATAGTCCCAGAGTTCAGATTATTACTATTAGTTTGGGCACATGCTTCTGATTCTCATGGTTAATAATTGTCAACGACTTACAGTACTGCAGCTGATCTTATTCTACCTGGGGCAGAAATTTTAGGTTAAGAATTAATAACCATTTGTATGAGTACATATCCCAATAGCTGTGGATGACATCATTAACAAACATTATTATTTGATTGAATCAACTATTTACCTTAAATAAAGTGTCTCGTATTTGATCAATGCTAAAAAATTAACGTTAAAAAAGTTTTATTCTGCTAGTGAGTTGATGTGACTCAACTGCAGTCCAATAAACTTCAAATACTATTATACGAAAAAAATAATCAGCTCTGTTTTGTGTAAAGTAGGGTCTATAGCCATGTCAAAATTCAAAAGCAAAGCTTGCAATTAGCCTTGCCAGGAAAGAAATCCGGCATTAATATTAGTTGAATTAATGTTAAAGAATTAATGCGTGTTATTGATGACGATTCACGCACAATTAATGGAACGGTGTATGGTGGTGGCATCATCAGGGAATGTTGCGGATGGAAAAATAAACAACACAAGTGAGTATGACAATACATAAGTAATTCCCTTGATAAATTTGGAAAACATATATTGTGAAATTATGAAATGACACTATAACCTTAAAACTCTGGCTAATTTAATCTTGATACTGTTGTAAAGTATAGTTAGATATTTAGTATTTTGACAAAATAAAATAAAATCATAGATAAAAAATTGATTAGGAATAACCCTAACCGAAACAACAACAAATAAAGGGACAAAGAAGAGTTGAAATGATACATCAAAAATTGTGTTAGGTACTCTCTTGAAAGTTTTATGTCACATCCCAACTTAGGAACATGACTGACATGCAAAGGATTAATTCCCTCACAGAAATCTCTAGAACGTTTTTCATAAAAACATGCACTTTTAACTTTGATCAAAACAAATAAAACATTTCTTTTTCTAAATAAACATAAATTATTTTACATTAAACATAAATATACAGATAAAATACGCACTGGTCCAAAGATCCTGCCTATATATAATTTGAGCACTCTAAACATGACTTAATTACAAAATAAAAATAAACTAACAATTCCTATAGGTAGCTTCACCTCAAGATGAACTGCTGACTCTTGGATTCTGACGTCGCTGCACTGATCATAAACTCTATGTTCTGCTACGTTGCTTCGTAGCGTGTAACTAGAGGGGGAGGTTGAGAGATGAGAACTTTGGGAAGAGTCTCAGCGAATGGTCATCCGTACAGTGACATGGGACACTTTTGAAAAACATGACATGTAGATGCAATACATAATATATATATATATATATATATATATATATATATATATATAACAAGCATAAAACATTTCTATAATAATAACTAATACATAAAAGCATTTGAAATCATAATTCAGTTGGGAGTTTTCTAAATAGACATTCCGAGCATTATGGCTTTGCTATTCCTAAAATGTTCGAACTTTACGGTCTTGCCCCTAATCTACATGATACATGACACCGGGCCTCACGGGCTGTCATGTCTGGGCTTTAAGGTCTTGCCCTTAAATCTACATTAATCTTATTCTATTTTATGATCGTACAATGTATACTAGGGCCAATGTAGGTTGTCACTGATTTACAGTTCCATCATAGATACACTCCTAAGAAAACAGTTTAAAATACTTAACATAACATGATTATCATAACATAATCTTTTAACTGATACTGATAGCATAACATGACTTAATATATTTATTAAACGTTTTATTTTGGAAAAATAAAGGCAGACTAAAATCTCATGCTTATGGAGATTCCCAGGTAAGAAAGGTGTGTCACAATAGACATCTTAAGTATCAAGTCTTATCCTTAGCCAGAACCTTTCCTTAACATAAGTTTTCTCCTACCAGAATCTTTCCTTAACCATGTTCTTTTATTAAAAGAAACTAATCATACACATGCAACATGAATTTATTTAATGCAGTAAAATATATGATCCCATGTGGTTCTAAAATAGTTTCATGATTTTCTAAAATAGCTTCATAGATATCTACTTCATAAATAAAAAGTTTCTAAATAAATAATCACAAGAAAATAACTAATTAAATAAAAGAATAACTAACTTCATAAATGCATAAATAGAATAATAAATTCTACCCCTAGGAATTTATAAACCATGCATAAATAAAATAATGTTAAAATCAATAAATAGCTAATTTTAAAATAAATATATGGTGTAAAATAGACTGTGAAGAAAGTCACTCACCTTAACATGGCTGACCGCTAAAGAGCACTAAGCCGGGAGCTCCTAACATCCTACGTGGAGGCACTGCTTCCCCATGAACAGAAGACAAGAGGGAGAAAAGAAATAAAAGATAACTAGAGCAAAAAATCTCACAAAAGTGTGACCCCTCAAGCTCTTGAGTGAATTAGCAAGTCTAAACACTCACAGGAAGCCTCTATACATAGGGGGAGGAGGAGACTCCATTCTATCGCTCTAAACGATGTGGGACTAATTCCCAACGTGCTGTAGCGCTCCCTAGGTGCTGCAGCGCACTAGCACTTTGACTTGCATGTAGCGCTAGATGGCTATACGTCTCGTACGAGACGTGCCCTGTGACTAGCGTTTCACGCGAGATGCCCCCTACGTCTCACGCGAGACGTCCCCCCCCCCCCTTTTTTTTGCTTCTCTTCTAAGGATCGTCACAATCTTTCCCCCCATAAGACATTTGGTCCCCAAATGTTAAGATCTTCTTCCTTCTAACCTCCATGCTTCCGTTGCGCTTCTTTGATGTTCCATATCCACCCTTATGGCTACCTGCTTGACATATGCTGACTAGGCGTGAGGACTAGAAATGAAAGAGGACACAACTGACATAACTGACTTTGACATGCATACTGAGCTCTAAACATGGCTTACTCTTCTAAATAACCCTAGACATGACATGACTGAAATCCTATAGGCCTTATGTAACATTATGTCTTATATAAATAGGGCACCTACCATTTACACAATTGTAACTTTACTTAAAGACACTTGTTCCAATAGATACAGGGAAACTTACTGCTCTAATACCAATTGTCATACCCCAACTTAGGGACGTAACCGGTACGCAATGGACTAGTTTCCTTAAGAAAACCTCTATATATAAGGGGAGGAGAAGACTCCCTTCTATCACTCTAAACGATGTGAGACTAATTCCCGATGTGTTGTAGCGCTCCCTGGGAGCTGCAACTCGCCCAACACGCCATGACGCTGCAGCGCACCTACCACGCTACAGCGCGCTGGCTCTCTGACATGCATCTCGCGCGAGATGGCTATACGTCTCTCGCGAGATGTACTCCCCCCTTTTTTGCTTCTCTTCTAAGGGTCTTCACATTTTATTTTTGCCCTACTCAGAGCTATGCTCAGTAGAGAGACATCGATGGAAACCTCTCCAGGATTAGTTGTGGGTCACATAGGCAAGTTTTCGGAACTCTTAGCAACGAAGACTCGTTCCATAGATTGGAGTGTGTAATGGAGATAAGGCTAAGATGTGTGTGTGTTATATAGGCAAGACCCAAGTCCACATTCTTAGTCTAATATCACAAGTATTTAATGTTAAATCAAGTTTACTTATAAAGTTTTTGTAAAATCAAATTCAAGTAACGTGAGACTTTGACATTTATCATAATACACAGACTAAATTTAAAATACTTTGAGAGACCTAAGGCCTCGTTTGTTATGTCGTATAAGACCCGATAGTATTAATTAATACTGTAAAATTGGCTTTTGTCTAATGTTTAGTGTAATATAGGATAATATAACCTTATACAATTTTATCCAATTTTATCCTATGATTATCGTATTAACTTATCATATCTCCCTGAGGCCTGATTAGACATTATAGTATTAATTTTTTTTTACCCAATCTAAAAGTATTCTTACTTATCCCCTCATTCCCTTTTTCATTATCGTGTAATCATCATTCATCAACATTATATTCTCTTTCGCTCTCTCTTTCTCTCTCATGGCTTTTTTTTGTCTCTTCTTCAAATCTAATACCCTTTTGCACATATCAATTCAAAAACTACTCAGAGATCTTATGTTTATTTCCTTTTTCAGTTATCAATTTGGCTTAGAAATAAAAATTCATTTTTGGAGAAAAATAACCTTTTTCTTGAATGCAAAATTTGATAACTTTGTTTTGAATCATTTGTTTTTTATGATTTTCCATTTTTTTGTGTGATTAATTTTTCCTTATCATGCATGTAACATATATCTGACCAGTGATATATGGTGTTTCATTCGTCAATTTTTGTTTTTAACTACCATAATGCTTTTCTTTTATGAATACTGACAAAGGTAAATCATTATTATATATTGAAAATTCGGAAAAATAATGACTATTAGTCTTCCTAACAAAAAAAGAAAGAGAAAAATGTTTTTGCCATAGGCGATGAACATGTAATAAACCATTTTTTATTTTGGTGAAAAAATTTGTCTAGTTTTATAATAATTTGTCTTGGAAGTGCATAATATCATTTTAGGTTTATCTAATTTTTTCCCCAAAAGAGATTATGCATTAGAAAACGTTTTTTTTAATTTTTTTGGTTTCAGTATTAATTATAAACTGATACTTCAAATATTGAATATGATAAAATTATATAATTATATGTTGTGCACCAAATACATGATAATATATAAATTTATACAAGGTATTTCTTATATTACATTATCAAATTTTATATTATCATGTCTAATATTGTAGGTCTTATTATATACCATGTACCAAAAAAGGCTAATATTTCCTACCGATGCACATAAAGATTTTCAGGGAAACATATAATAATAAATATGCAAATTTGGTTATTTTAAACTATATGTAATAATCCGGCTACATACATATCTGAGTCATACAACCAATACAAGTTAAAAGAAAAAATAACAATAATAAGATACGATTGGATTTTGAGGGGCACCACATGGGGACTTGGCATATGTAGTTGGATTTTGTACTTTAGCCTAATATGGTGGTGGGTGTAGTTGAACAGTAGCATCACGTGCATACTAATACTATAGAGAGGGTTTCAGGAATGAGAGAATAGTAGACATTATTATTATTATTATTATTATGAAGTGGGCAACAGTAACAGTAACAGTAAGGGCAACAGCATATTCTAGGATTTTTTTCTCTGCTGTCATTACTGTTTAAATTTATTACGAAATTATCTTCGTTTTAAAACAATTTTCTAAAGCACCACTGTTTTGCTGACGGTGCAAGCGCAAACCGCGTGGCAAGCCACGTAGGATTCGGCAACGAGATTTGTGATTTAATCAATGTGGGATTAGAACTTTTGAAATACATATTTTTCAACAAATGACATAACACTTAAAAAGTTCTTGGATGTCACTTATTCTTCCTACATTTTTATTCTTCCTTTCTCCTCCATTGCTTTCTCATGCAACTTCATATTTCATTTATGGTTCTACTGTTTATTTATTCAATTTTTGGTGTACTTTGGTGCTGTCTCTTGTTGACATTCCAGACAGTAGAACCAATTAAATTCAAAACCAAACCAAAGTTAAACTTAAAAACCCAACATTTTAATGCCTTAAATTTAACCAATTAAATGGCAAAACGGGGAGCCTCATTTAGTGGCTAGGCAGAAAAATTAATACACAAAGGAAATTAGTAAATCGAAAGCAAAAAATTGATCGCGTAGCCTTTTAAAACACTATGGTAACCATCAAATTGTCATCCATCTCTTGGTCCCTTCTTATATTGATTATAAATTGATGCAAGTGGTAACCATTAATTATCGAAATTGTTAAATTGTTGATTTAGGTAATGACTTGAGGCTGCCCAGTGCACTACCCTTTGGTTGATTGGAGTTACAGTTACAGAGAAGAAGAATTATTTTTGGTTGCTCGTGGCCAGCAACATATGGGGTTGAAGAAAGAGAATCGGGGTTTTGTGTACAAGATAAAAATACCCATTGCACTACCCTGCTGGTTCGTGGTTTTTGAGTAGCACGATTATTCCAGCCACCTATAACTAAATGAATGAAAATTAGGCCCTTTTTCATTTAATTACCTCGAAAGAATATTAGCAGGGAATGGATATGCACATGTTGTGCTATTTGGGAACCTTTTTTTTATATATAATAAAAAACAAATTTTGTAGTGATATGAAGAAGTGACATCCAAGAAAGTCTTTATATATAAGTGACATCCAAGAACCTTTTAAGTGTTATGTCATTTGTTGAAAAATATGTATTTCAAAAGCTCTAGTCTCACATTGGTTAGATTACAAATCTTTTAGGTGTTTATATACCTTTAGTAGTTGTTGTATTAGTAAAAATAGTTGAGAAGGGAGTTGGGTCTCGTGCGCATGAGTCCAAGCGATTTGGGCTCTCCGAGGACCAAATCGATGTATTTTTTTTTTTGCAGCTTGCCTACGAAGCCATGTTTTTCGCACGGTGAGGTGAGGAGTGGTGGGGAGGGAGAGGTTATTGGATAGGCTGCGGTGGGTTGAATTCGTCAGCCTTGTTGCCGAATTTAGTGCAAATCAGTTTTTTTTGTTGTACTAAATTCGCCAACGCGAATTCGCCAACCTCGTTGGCGAATCCCGCATGGCTTGCCACATGGTCCGCGCCTGCCCCGTCAGCCCAAACAGTGGTACTTTGAAAAATTATTTGAAAACGAGGGTAATTTCGTAATAAGTTTGAATAGTAATGACAATAGACAAAAAAAAAATACCATATTCTACTAGTACTACCTCAAAACTCAAAGAAAGGCACAGATTGATCCACGGCCTCCAATTCTGGATCACAAACTTGTCCGTACGGACTCCACCTTTTTTTCGGTGCAAGAGTTTTGAGAACGACAACCCCATGCTCTCACTACCTCTCATGATGTGAGATGCCACAGAAATTCAGGACGAGGTGTTATTTGGATTATGATGCACTTTTTAGCTGTAAATCTTGTACGCCTATATAAAAATCAAAAGTGATAATTAAGAGTAAAAAAAATTATATCAAATACAATTAAAGGTGTAAGGAAATGAATTTTCACAATTAAATTTATTGTAAAAAAATGTTATTTCACGGTAAGAAATTTAGCTTAAAATTAACTTTTTTTTTTTTTTTAACTTCTATGAGGTGACCTAATTAAAAATGATCTTGGAAATTATGAAATGTAGCTTTAGGCAATAAAAATGTTACGTTTTACATTTAAAGATATATTTTTTAAGTGTAGTTAACAATAAAATGTAGTCTTAAAATCAAATTTTCATAATGAACTATAATCGTCAATCAAATTTCTTGTAGTATTTGTACTCATTTTGACTGAAATACTGTGTCGACTCATTTATTATTCACCATTAAATAAGATTTAATGAGATGCAAATGTCATTGATTGAAATCTCTTTCAATGATAAATGATGAGTGCATTAACACAATATCATATATAAAGCCCACTACATCAATCAATAAACAATAAAATATTATACTTAATAATATAATAATATATAACCAAAAGATTAATTAAAGAAATTTATTTTTAAGGGGAGAGGTTTATGGTTGACCTAATTATGCGAGCACTACACCTATATAAGTATGATACTCCATGTTGTGCAAAATTATAGTGATAATATCATTTTTCAACTATTTTCCTTAGGTGTCTAACCATCATCCGGAGTACTAGCCCCTCGCATGCATGAGAAGCCAACAAAATTATATTGTCATGCTCACTTTTGATTTGCTAATGACTTCACATGAATCTGGTTCAAGTGGCATATCCCCATACACGTGTGAAGCTCCACTCCTTGAATATCTCAACTTTTGACATGTTAGTTAGCTAACTCTGATGATTGGAGCATGACTTGTCGTGTTATGTTGCAGCCCCAACAAAAGTGGTACCAGTCAGTTTACGGTTTACTTAAAATGAGATCACGTCTTGATCATTCGAGTTTTCGCTTATTAGTGCATAATACTTTAATATTATATATCTGAAATATATTTTGAAAAAAATCAAGTGATGTCTTTGTTGACTATAACCCTTCGCTGCTTTCAAAAGTTGCCGCCGTACTGGAATGTAATTTTTGAATCATCGTATAGTTTGACTATATAATACATCATTTAAACATATAATTATAATGATCCCATTTTATAAAGGGATTTAGTTATTATAAATAAAAACTAAAATACCAAATTATTTCTTTAACTAAATGGGAGGGGTTCAATTCAATCTTTAATTTTGCATATGGAGTAACTTTAAATCACTGGATCACCTGTTGCACTCTTAGAGGTGCCTATAAGTTAGCGAATAGATTAATCACCGAGCCCACATTGATAGACACCCTAATTATGTATAAAAACAATATAACAACACAAATACACATATAGTTGATAGTTAGTGTAAAAAAATATCAAAAGTTGTATAATAGTCTAAAATGATTTAACTATATTTCGGATAAGGTGGCGGCTTCTCCGATAACTTGCGATGTAAATACTCTTTTTTACTATTTTTTATTTTCAATAAATTTTAAAACTAAATTTATCAAAAAAAATTATCATTTCATGGTTTAATATGATATATTGATGTATTATATGATCTAATATGATAAATTAATGTTTCTCAATACAATATTTGTGAAGAAGTGTATTATAAGCTCAAATGATCCTCAAATCTCTAAACGTCTTATAAGTTGACTCTTTCACTGAGTTTACTAGTAAAAAGTTTGTTAAAATTATATAAAACATGAAATAATGACAAAATTCACCAAGTTTAGTTTTAAAAATTATTGAAAATAAAATAAAATAAAATAGTGAAAATTGATATTTACTCGCAAGAAACTAGAGATACCACCTTCGAATAAGCGCTTACATGCCAGGGCTAGAAGTGAGTCAAGTCAGTTTGTAAGCTATTTACAACTCGATTCGTTAATAGTTCGATAAGTCGAGCTCGTGAGCTCATGAGTTAAGCTTGAGCTCATAATTTCAGCTCATTTATTAAATGAGTCAAGCTTGAGTTTACTATGTTTAGCTCGTAAGCTGGCTCAATTGTGTGTATGTGTGTAAGTTGGTGTTTTTATGACCATATGTTATCACTTATTAAATGTAAAAGACTTGATTTATATCTATTTTGAGTTATTTAATCAAGTTTAACTGGCTTGTGAGCTAGCTCGAGCCTAGAAATTTGGCTCGACTCTAAATGAGCTTGAACTCAACTTGACTCATTAAAAAGTGAGCCAAGTCTGAGCTTCAACCAGCTTAGCTCAGCTTGACTCACTTAAGATTATCAAACACTACCAATGTTCTTCATAATGAGAGTATGTACAATTTGAAATCAGTGAAACAAAAAGACCTAAAAACAATGATGAAACGGGAACAAGGTAAATTTTGATGATGCAAATAGGACAAGTATTTAGACCACAACTATGCTAAAATTGTCACAAATTGACTCATTTATTTTAGTATCCAAAAATATTACAATTAAGTTAATTTCATTTATGTGCATCATGTGAATTGTAATATAGCTTGATTTGGGTTAGTTTAATGCATGTCGAGTTGTTGGGTTTGATGTGAGTTCAATTTGATTGGGTTGAATATGGGTTAAGTCAGATTAAATGTGAGCTAGGGTAAGTTGGATTGGATATGAGATAAGTTGCATTAGATGTGAGACGATATGAGTTGGGTTTGATGTGGGTTGGTTTGAGTTTGATGTAGGCTGAGTTGGGTTGGATATGGGTTTAAATTGGGTTAAATGTGGGTTGAGTTGGGTTGGGTTATGCAAGTTGGGTGTGGATTGGGTTGGTTGCAGTTTGGGTTGAACATAGGTTGGGTTGGATATGGGTTGAGTTGAATATGGCTTGGGTTGAATGCAAGTTAGGTTGGAGACGGTTAATTTGGGTTGGATGCGAGTTGGGTTAGACATGAGTTGGGTTAGGTGGATATGAGTTAGGTTGAAAGCGGGTTGTGTTGAATGTGAATTTGGTTAAATGCGAGTTGAGTTAGATGTAGGCTAAATATAAGTTGGATTGAATGCAAGTTGTATTTAAAGTGAGTTGGGTTAGTTGGATGTGGGTTGAGTTGAATGCGGGTTAAGTTAGATGTGTGTTGAATGCAGGTTGAGTTGAGTTGGGTTGAATGTAAGTTGTATTTAAAGCAAGTTGGGTTGGCTGGATGTGGATTGGGTTGGGTACAATTTAATTTAGGTTGAGTTGGGTTGGATTGAATGTGGGTTAGGTTGGATGAGAGTTGGGTTATATGTGGGTTGAATATAAGTTGGGTTGAATGTCGATTGGGTTGAATGCAAGTTGTATTTAAAGCAAGTTGGGTTGGTTGGATGTGTGTGTGGGTTGGGTTAGATACGATTTAATTTAGGTTGAGTTAGGTTGGATATAGGTTGAGTTGAATGTGAATTGGGTTAAATGCTGGTTGAGTTAGATGTGGGTTGAATGCGGGTTGAGTTGGGTTGGGTTGAATGCAAGTTATATTTAAAGCTGGTTGGGTTGGCTAGATGTGGGTTGGGTTGGATACGATTTAATTTAGGTTGAGTTGGGTTGAAAGGATTGAATGTGGGTTAGGTTGAATGCAAATTGGGTTAGATGTGGGTTGAATATAAGTTGGGTTGAGTGTGGGTTGGTTTTGGTCGAATGCGGGTTAGGTTAGATACAGATTGGTTTGAATGTGAGTTGGATTGTGATGAAATAAAATAAAATAAATTAGTATTTACTATTTAGTAATAATAGTTTAATTAATAAATAAATAAAATCAATTTATAATAATATTTAGCAACCTATTTAACCTAAATCTAACCCAACTCAAAACGCATCTAACTTAACTCAACTCACACTCAACTTAACTCATATCCAACCTACATTCAACCCAATCCACATTGAACCCAACTCACATCCAACTCAACTCATATTCAACCCAGCTTAGATCCAACCCGCACCCAACCCAACATAATACACATTCAAATCAACATCCATCTAACCCATCCCGCATTCAACGTAACCTGCATTCAGCCCAACCCCACATCAAACTCAGCTTACATAGCCCAATCCAACTTAACCCAACTTTAAATCCATATCCAACTTAAACCAACCCACATCAAACCCAACTCATCTCATCTCATCTCACACCTAATGTAACTTATCTCATATCCAATCCAACTTTGCCCATATTCAACCAATCCAATCGAACCCATATCCAACCCAACTCACATCAAATCCAACCCAACATGCATCAAACTCAATTCAACTCATTCAACTCAAACCAACCCTAATCAATCCCAACCCAACTCACATCAAGCCCAACTCAACCCACATTCAACTCAAACACATTCAAAAGCTTGTGTTTGAGGTTGTCTAAAGTTGTGCATTGGTTACTAATATTTTTATGATTCATGTAAGTTCAATTCATCCAAAAGTACAATACTTTATCTCCATACAATGTTATTTTTATCTACTTAATGATATTGCTTCGATCATACAATCCTTTTATCCATTAGTTAATATTGCATTGATTTATTATTAATTCAATTATTAACTCCGCGGTACGTATTCTTGTTTCTCTAAAAAAAAAGAAAAGAAAAGAAAAGAGAATATCGTGTGTGTACTACAAAAGGCTTGAAGATAGTAAAAGCGGCCCAATCAACAAGCCTCTCTTTATGTTTAACCTCCGAGTTTGGAGTTAGTAAGGTCCTTTCATGAAATGAAGGAAAACCATGCCAAAGCTTTTGAAAGTATTAGCTAAATACGGTTATATGTATAGTTTGATTTCGTGTAAATGATCTCTCTAGTATATAAAAAATAAAAATAAAAATAGTAGTTATTAAGTTCCCCAAGTTGTCATCAGCTCAAAGTGGGGTAACATGGTTTGCTACCTCCACAAAACAACTAGGAAAGGTAGCGTATTCTCCCTCGGGGTAGCTTACTTCATTCTTAAATGTTAGATCTGATATCCTGAATTCCGATGGGTATTTCCTATGTAGGTAAGCAAATATAAATATAAATATAAAAATTAGATTGAGGTCAAATCAAGGTTTTGAATTTTGCATAGTAACGGAAAATAAATACCTTAAAACTCTTATTCCCATCTAAATAATTCCCAGTATTAACATGATCTGACACCATTGCCAACTGAATGAGGCATACAATCAAAATGGAATAACACAGAATGAGCAAAGCCCCCTAAACCATATTGAAAGCTTGGGGAAATGCAAGGACTGAAACTAACACTACTTTGCCCCTATATCCAACGAATCAAAAAGAAGAAAATAAGGCAAAGACATCATCCCATTCCAATGAAAGTACTTGACAAATTAAAAAGGTAAAAACAAACTGAGAGAGCTAATATCACAGGCTAACTCTCCCTAACCAGTAGTAGTAGTAAGCATTTTAAAGTAGTTAGGCCTTCTCCCTTCTCTCTTCTTTTGTTTCAAGTAATGAAGCCATTGAACTTTGGCCCTTTTGCTATCTACAGTTTTCGAGCGCTGCTCACACAGTGTAGTGCTGCTGGATTGTATCAATGTCCAGACCCTTCAGCTTCACCACCGACTCGACATGCCCTTTAAGTGTGTGAAGCTCACGAAGCCTGGAAAGCATAGGTGATTTACAAAAGAAATTTCATGTATTAGTCCCACCAAATGTAACAAAAAATGGAACATAATATAAAGATTTCTATAGTAATGATGATTGTAATAATACTAGCCTTGCAACTTCAGCTCTTCTCTTGGCCTGCTCAGCAATCTCAGAGAGTTCTCTGTAGCTGCTCTTTTCATTGAAGATGCTAGAAGTTTCTGGTGGTTGAAGTCCATGCAGGGTCCTCTGAGCAAGAGCCCATTGAGCTTCCCTCTCCTCTTTTCCATAGTCTTTCTTGGTGGTGAAAGCAGTCTGTCACACACATTTTCAAAAAAGAACAGTTCAAATCTATCCATAAAAGAGAAAATTCACCATTTTAGAAAGACATAGATAGCTAAGCCAAAATACCTTGTTTTCAAGCAGATTTGTCCAAGCCTTGCCGCTCAAGATGTAGCGAATGGCAAACTTAAACAAGTCAAGAGGAACATAGAAGACAATACTGTAGAGCCAGATGACTCCAGCCCAACCCCAACCAATTCCTTTCACCTTTGCAAAGCCCCAGTCAGCATACACTGCTATGATTGTAGCAATCTGCGAAGATCATTAAAAGCATAAAAATTATTCCACCCTTCTCTCATATTGTGTCTTGGAAAGAAAATGTTCACATTACATCCTACACCACGTATCAGTTGCGTGCCTAAAACTGAGAAATTAAATGGAGCATCTTATCCTTACCAGCTGAGCAATTATGAAAGCGACGACCAATAGCAATCCGGGGCGTTCAATAAAGGACCAGCTGCGGGAACGGGTGACAAATATCAGAGCCTGGCTAACAATACTGACTTGTAGATACAAAGCAGACATCATTTCATCATGAGTCAGGTGTCTAACGTTAAACTTGTCCTGCAAATATAGTCAAGGATGTTATAAATTTGACTCAAAACAAGAACTTTGAAAATTGGTTCATAATATAGGCCAGTCAAATATTCCTTACAGGGAAGAAGGTAGTTTCTTTCATTGCCCAGAAGAATATGACAGTCATCAGCGCCAAGTAACTTCCAAGAACAATCCCAGTGGCAAATATTTCTTGCAGTTTCCAGCTATCAGGCAAGGGAGATGGCTTCACTCTGTCCTTTGAAATTGTCATGATTGTTCCTAATAATGTGACCATTAGTGTGTCAGATCTCCAGAGTCAATCAGCATAGGCATCAAGAGAATTCAAGTCTAATTCAATGGAATATATACCGTCATTTAGAACGGCAATGATCAAAACCATGAAAGGAGAGAAGTCGAACTTCCAGATCAGTGCAATGAACATGAAGCCAAACTGCATTCAGAAATCAAAACAAACCAAACTGATGAATATCTATTCATTCCTTGTCATAATTAATTATATGTTATATAGTAATAACATCACTATCCACTTACCACTATACGAATGGTGATAGATACTGCATAGATCTGAAATACAGAGAAAGCAAAGCGAACGGAGTTAATTTAGAAACAGCAAGAACAAAGGAGATTTATGTTTATCAAGAAAGAAAAGAGCAACAGACCGTGTAGTTTTTCATTCTCTGGAAAATAGCTCTGCTAGTTAAGACCGCACTGATGATAACACTCAATCCAGGTTCTGTCAAGACAATATCAGAAGCGCTTCTAGCAGCATCAGTTGCATCAGCAACAGCAATTCCAATATCAGCCTTCTTCAAAGCAGGAGCATCGTTGACACCATCTCCAGTCATTCCACAAATGTGCTTCCTCTCTTGCAATTTCTTCACAATTTCATATTTGTGCTCTGTGTATAAATAGGATACTATGATAAGTACACCATTTCAAAGAGCATAAGGATAAAGTGGAAAGAAACCATAGCAGGGAACAACTGGTAAAGAGCATGAACCTGGAAATACTCCAGCAAATCCATCAGCCTTCTCGATCAGCTCTTCTACCGGGAGTGCGGCGATACTTGCATCTTTGTCTTGACCGAGCAAGGAAGCAGATGGGTACATATTTGTTCCCATTCCAAGTCTTCGGCCAGTCTCCTTAGCTATGGCAAGTTGATCACCTGGAGAGCAGAACAAAAATTTAGGGCATTAGGTTATTTACTTGAGGATGATTGGCACAACTGACACTGTCTTACAGGATGAGGCTTTTGTTTTGGGGAAGGAATGAGTGAGATTAGTTACCAGTAATCATCTTGACATTCACACCAAGATTAAGAGCTCTGCGAATAGTTTCAGCACTGTCATGTCTTGGGGGGTCAAACAGTGGCAACAAACCTACAAACTGCCATGGACCGCCAGCGCTTTCCTTCGTTCTCTCCGGAACTTCCTGCAGAAGCGGCACCGGGGGGCTTAGTGAAATGAAACACAAAATTTCTAAACAAACTTCAAATGCCAAGATAATTATAAAAACCTGTCTAGCAACAGCAAGTGAACGAAGCCCTCTATCTGCAAACTTGTCAATAATAGCATGACACTTCTTCTTAATATCTTCCCTAAGGTTACACAGGGTCATGATCTGTCCACCAAATAAAAACATATGTATCAGCATCAATGGTGCAACTATAAAGAAATCTCGCATCTTCTGAGGTTTGAACGAAACTGAATCAGAATATTACCTGCTCAGGAGCACCTTTGCTTGCCCTGTGCCAATTTCCCTCCGCATCAATGTAAGTCAATGCTGTTCTCTTGTCAACAGGGTTAAATGGGAAAAAGTGAACCTCTCTTACTCCAGCCCTTGCCTGCACACAAGGAACATAGATTTATTCAACATAAGCAGACACATCAACATTTCTTGTAACAAGGAAATCAAGGATAGTTAGAATTGATACAATAAGTAGATATCAAATTCGAACCTCTTTAGGGTCAGCAAGCATTCCCACAATGGCAGCATCAATTGCATCCTGGTTCTCAGTCCTGGAGGCCCTTGCAGCAAGAAGGATCACATGTTCCTTGTCCACGCCCTTCGCGAACACCTCAACCAAGTTCTTGTCAACACTGAGCTTGTTGAGGGTGAGTGTCCCTGTCTTGTCACTGCAAAGGACATCCATACCTGCCATTTCTTCGATGGCGGTCATACGCTTCGTGATGGCACCCTGCTGAGAGAGCCTGTGAGAGCCAATGGCCATTGTCACAGACAGCACAGTAGGCATAGCAATGGGGATCCCTCCAATCAAGAGGACCAACAGGTTGTCAATCCCATCTCTATACTTGCGGTGCTGAATCGGGTACATGACTACGATCTCAGCAAGCATACCAACGGCAATTGAACAGATACAGAAGTTTCCAATTGCTGTAAGAACCTTCTGGAAGTGTCCAACTTGGTTGGTGCTATCCACAAGGTGAGCTGCCTTTCCAAAGAATGTGTGGACTCCGGTTGCAATGACAACAGCTTCTATTTCACCTTGTTTACATGTTGAGCCGGAGAAAACCTCGTCCCCAGGATTCTTGGTCACAGGAAGGGACTCTCCGGTCAAAGCGGATTGATCAATCTTTAAAGGATCACCCTCAAGAAGACGAGCATCAGCAGGCACGATATCACCAAGTTTGATGCTAATGATGTCTCCAGGGACTAAAATTGCTGCTTCTTGCTCAGTCCATTTACCATCTCTAAGAACCTATGAGGACATGAGAATTTTTCTGTCAGTCATAAAATTAAACAGCATGCATCCACAGATACTTGAGATCAATGCAGGGCACAAAGTAAACACAAACTTGAATTGATTGTTACCTTAGTCTTGGGAGCAAGACCTGCCATAAGAGCAGCAGCAGCATTTCCAGCATTGTTTTCTTCAATGAAACTGATTGTGGAGTTGATCACCAACAAGCAAACAATTCCAACAAAATCTTGCCAATCCGGGGGCTTCCCATCACCGTTTGCAAGAGCAATTGCCATCACTGCTGCAGCTTCCATGACCCATGACAGAGGATTCCACATGAACCCAAGAAACTTGAGTATTTTGCTTTCCTATATACCATTCCAATTGTTACACATCAGTAACTGCTCTTGGTAACTATAGGCTAAAAAAGATATTAGACAATGTTATCATATACTATAATAATATAATATATAGAGGGAAGAACCTTTTTCTCCTCTAGCTTGTTTGGCCCAAATATTTGAAGCCGATTGGCTCCTTCGTCCGAGGACAAACCTTCTTTGGTACATTTCAGTTGCTGAAACACTTCCTCAATTGGAATACGTTCCTGTAAACAAGTGATGTTAGAAAACTGGATTCCTTAACACAGTCCCTGCATTCTAAGAAATAATGTTGCATATTGTGTCACATTATGGTTTCTAATTGTTTCTTTTCCTTTTCAAAGCTTTTAAGTGTGCAATTGCTTCTTTGTTTTTTGTCACCCTTGGCACTATATCACTATACTATGTGTGCAAGCTTTGTGTCCAAAGCTGATCTACTTTTTATTGTAAATTTTTTTTTTGGAAAATGATCCTCACTTCTCACTTCATAATAGAAAGTAAAAAAAAAATTCATCCTTAAATCAATAAAGTGAATTGATATATGAGTCATACTTTATTGATCTAATAATGTAAATTCTCACTTTTTTTCTTTAAAGTAAGATCTCACTTCAAATGATTCAAATAAACAAAATCATTTTGTTTTTTCAAATTCGAATAATAAGCAAATTTATTTCCCAAAATGAACTTGTAAAAAATTCCTTTCTTTATCGATTTTGATTTTTTTTTTTCAAAAAAAAATAAAATCGTATGACAAACATAAGCACATGGCCAAACAAGGTCCTAGGCCCCTGACTCACGGTTCAGGTACAAAAGGAGTCACCACCACCCCCACTAATTAAGCAGGGGAGGTTGCCCTTGCAAAACGGGCCAGCCAAATCACCAAAAGGCGTTGACTGAAGCTACCCTTAAAAGTGCCACCGTGTTAGTGTCAGACGGGACAGTACAACCATCCCTCCATGTGATCAGTGCATGTAACAGCTTGCACCGTCCACCCCAACCCATGTTATGTTATGACCCGTTTGGATTGCATTTTAACGGAAACAGCAACTTCGCCTAACGCAAGTTGACCACGCACTGGGTTACCCAATTCCCAAGAGGATTACCCGTAACTCAAAAATTATTATTAATGCCTCATTCAACTAGCATGAATTTTGATATATTAAAATATTGGGTTAAATAACATTATAGTATAAACAAATCAATAGTAAAATAGTAAGACTAATTACAAAATTAATAAGAGAGTAACGTTATTTATCCCTTTTTTATCTAATCTTTCAAGATCTTGACCATCTCTTAATTGGGACAAGACTTAAACTCTCCTAGTAATAATATTTAAAAGACATCTCCAACATAGATAAGATTTTTCTTCACAAGGGGTGTGTGAGCATCATATACACAATTATATTTGTAAAAAAAAATAAAAAATTGAAACCAGTAAATCAACCCTAGTTAGTAGTGGAGCGTGCGAATCTCCCTGCTCAAATTCAGGACATCTAAGTAAGGGGTCAACCCTATGTTTTAATAACAAAGGGCTTGTTTATATAAAATTATAAGTTGAAATCTCGATATTAAAAACAAATTAAAACAGGTTGAGGGGTAAATTGGGAAAATTAGAATGACCCGAGCGTTAATGAAGCAAAGAAATAAATAAAAAATGAAAAAAAATTGAAAAAGCTGTGGACCGTGTTCCCGTTGGTGTCAGATTTGGGGGGTTAGGGTCAGGACTCAGGGACCTTTTAAATGTGAAAGTTACTATAAAAACGGTTAACCGGAAGGGGTCAGGCAGGAAGATGCCCAGAAACTAGAAAAAAGCTAAACGTACCACGGAAAAAGTACTTTTAAAATTCTCTATACCAAACAAGGCGCAGACACAGAAAGAGACACATGCTAAACAATAAAAAAATAAAAAAAATGTACACACAACTTGTACAAACAAAACTGAATCGTATTGAACACTGTACACTTTCTGCCTCACAGTTTTTATTAGATCCACTCAAAAAAGGAAGGGGGAAAAAAAGAAGAAGCTGAAGAATCATTCATCTCTTGGGTTTCATAGCAAATGAAGTGATAAATGGAAAAAAAGAGTATCCTATACGGAGTTGGTTGCTTTTGGAATTAGACGCTGTCACTTTCGGAGCATGTTCCACGTTACCTCTCATAAGCTCAAACAACTTCTGATTCCTTAATTTCTCTCCTCAGTCAAACGGACGGGGGAGAAAATTAAAAATTAAAAATAAAATTTGGCAAACAAATAAGACAATAATAATAATAATAATCCAACCTTGTGAGACCGATCCTAAACAGAAACACCAACGGAAAACCAGATGATTCAAGTGAACCAAAAAGAAAATCTCAACTTTTTCAAAGAGTTAAAAAAAGAAGAAGAAGGAGAGGAGTATGTGAAGTGAAGGTAATATACCAAATCAACGGTCTCGTTCTTGATTTCCTCGAGGCTAATTCCCTTATCAGCGGCCATGTTCGTTCAGCTTGTTCCTGAAACAGAGCGCGTGAGAGAGAGAGAGAGAGAGAGAACACAGATCAAGGCAATAACAGCCGCCGTTAGGGACGAAGAAAAAGGGGTTACAGAAGATTCATTGAATCAGAGGATTCATGGGGGGGTGGAAAATGAAGAGCGAAAGAAAGGAGGCTTGTGATTGTGAGCTTCACCCACATTGCATACCTCTGTTTTTATACCGTCTTGGAAAGTGGGAAGAGGGCCGCACAATTTCACGCTTCGTTGAAATTTTGCAAAAATCGCAATTTGCAAAAAATTGCAATTTGCAAAACCCCTCTCTCTCCTTTTACCGGTGACTTGTCGGTTGCTTGGTGGTGGTGACGTTTGTGAAGGTGATACCTTGGGGGACTTTAAAATAATCTCTCACCCTAAACCCACTGGGTCCCACACCTTTGGACTATCGTTGAGTTGAGTTTTACTACTGTAGTTTAGTTGAGTTTTTTCTCTTTTTTTTTTTTTTGCCTATGGTTATTATTTATCTTTCTCTAATTTTTTCCTTTTCAGTTTTTCATTTTGATTTTGAATATATTATCTTTATTAGATATTTTGGTATTTTACTCTCACTTTCTGACCTTTTTTTAATTTGGAATATATTTCTCTCGTAAAAAAAATATATGAAATAATTTGTATGCTATTTATATCTTGCAAATATCGTTGATGTTATGGAAATTTATATATATTTCTTTTTTTTTCTTTTTATAAATTAATATTTTACTAGTTCTTCCATCTAAAATATCCAAAATTTAATTGGGGACATTCAAGGAGAGTGTTTTTGTTTTAGAGGTTAACGTGGACCTTGTTAAAAATTTGAGGGATTAATCAGCGCATTTATTTTATTTTGATTTGCTTCGCTTACAAAGGACTGGGGACGAGTAATAGCTGAAGGAGAATAATGAAATGTTGTTGTGGATCAAGGTTTCAGTTTGGTAATTTTGTGATTTTTTTAGAATTGCTGAGCTATTTGATTTTTTAAAAGTTGTTCTCATCAAGTTATCACAATATTATTTGGTAAAAAAAAGTAAATCTTAATAAGTAAAACTACAAAAGTTATTAAGATTAATGTTTGGTAAATATATTTTAAATGGGTTATTTATATCTAAAATTATTATAATAAATATAAATATCAAAGAGAGTAATAACAACTATTAAAACCTAGAAATATATTAATATTTTTAATATTTAAATAGCGAAAGGCACTTCTAAAAAATTACTTATAAACTTTCAAAAACACTTTTTGACATTTAAAAGTTAACAACAAAAATACATTTATTTTTCGTTTATTAAATACAAAAAAAAAGTTAACTTATGCTTTTTGAGAGCGGAAGTATTCTCTCACAATTTTACTACACGAAGCCTAAATGTAGTATTGGGTAACTTCCCCAAATGAATAAATTGACAATGTTAGCAAATTCAAATGCATCTAGTTCTAGACTTTTTTTTTCATACATCATTAATACCGAGGTTTAAATTTCTAACCTCATACATGCATATTACTCAAACTCATCATCGCTAGATTATCTCTAGTAACTTAAATGCATTTAGACCTTATTGAAATGTTAGGAATAAGTATCCAAACAAATAAACAAAAAAAGACAAAATTGAAATCTCGTCAAATTATCCAGGACAAAAATAGAGTTTTTTTCCTGATATCCTTTAACGAGTTTAACCTTTTTTTTTTCATTTTTTTGTTAAGCATTTTTTTTTGCTTATGTTGTTTGCGTAATCTTGAGTATAGAAGATTTAAAGTTGACACTCTAAATTAACGTGTCACTCATGAGATTACCGTTTTTGTTAAGCATTTTATATTCATATGAACATATAATTATTAAAAAAAATATATTAACATATAATTAGATTCATCATGTAAGCACATAAAAAAGGAAAAAAGATTCATCATGTAACGGATTAAATGCCTTCGGTGGCAATATGTGTGTATATATATAATAACGAGTTTAACATTTTCTATTCATTTTTTTGGAAGCATTTTATATTTATATTAACATATAATTAGATTCACCATGTAGCGGATGAATACAAAATTAAATGGTTATGTGAAAGTTCCTTCCAGCGGCAAAATATATGTATTACAATAATTTTAGGCAACATTTAGTAAGTGTTTCGAGGTAAAAATATCTTCAAATATAATGTTTAATTGTTATGTACTATTAATATAAAAGAGTTTTTTATTGTCATTCAATCATGTATTATCACATTATCAAAATTTATACTTACTATATAAAAAGTCTTACATATATTAACACATGATTAAATAATAGTGTAAATCATGTTACATAAGTAAAAATGATCAACTCTCTTATCCATATTTTAAAAAGTCATAAATATAAAATAATTTCATTGAATAATAGTATAAACTGTCAGTGCATGACAATTAAACTCATAATAATAAGAAGAGATCATTAATAGCAAAAAGAATAGACAAAAGCATCGTCTTAACAAGGAGAGACAAGCAAAACAAAAAAGAAGAAATAAAAGTGAAAATTTTATTATTGGAAACCTTAAAGATTTCAATACATATAGCATCGAGTTTTTTACTATATTGCCCCTATCAGTAAAACATATTACTAAAATATCACTGTTTCAAAACATATCACTATAATACACCTGTTTCAGACAACATGATAGACGAATATGGATTGAATTCGCCAACCTATTAGGTGAATATGAGTTAAATTTGTCAACCTGTTAGGCAAATATGTGTTGAATTTGGATTGAAACAATGACATTTTTATAATATGTTTTACTAACGGGAATAGTATAATAAAAAAACTCTATAGCACCCAATGGACAGATTATTTATAATTATTTATAAAGTAATTGGTGGGGTGTATAAGATAACGTTTGTTTATTGAGATAAAATAAAAATACTGAGACATGTGAATAAAAATATTGTTTGTTTATTGAGATAAACACACAAATTTGTGTCTCAGAGCAGAAAATTTGTATATTTTCTGTATCTCCATTTTGCGGGAACACGTAAACAAGACATGGGACACAAGATTTTAGAATAGGATAATGTATTTTTTTCTATTAAATTAATGTAATACGGGTATTTTAAGTCATTTAAAAAAAGATATTGATAATAGATCCAAGTGAAATCTATTTTTACTTTATGAATTTAATGATGAGATTTTTTTACTTTACCATTTAATTAAATTTAAACTAAATCAGGATACTAACATTCACATTCTGAATTTTAAAATTCTAAACTAAAACTTGGCATGGACTAATGAATATTTAAAAAATAAGAATCAAATTTTAGTTTTTGAATACAATTTAAATTAGATTTGAACATACTAATTAAGGCTAGAAATATACCACAACTTAAGTGTGTTCATGGCCCAATCTGGCTCGATGACCGAATCCAAACCTGAGCCATTTGAGTTCTATCCAGTCCATTTTTTTAAA
Organism: Nissolia schottii; assembly: GCA_003254905.1. Classification (NCBI taxonomy): domain Eukaryota; kingdom Viridiplantae; phylum Streptophyta; class Magnoliopsida; order Fabales; family Fabaceae; genus Nissolia; species Nissolia schottii. Next base: position 434,967 of record QANU01057090.1, on the reverse strand, counting down.
AAAATTAGGTTAGACATGACCAAATTAAAAATAATTCAATTGTTGTTAAGGGCGGGTCAGGAAAACTATTTGAGTTTAAAACAATCCTAAGTCCATCCTAACCTAGTGCATGCTTGCCTCAACCTGCATCATAATTTGAATCTCCATCAATTGAGTATTCTCACACAATATTTGAAAAGGATAATTTATTATTATGGGAGGGTGCCGATTGACAAAAACAAACTGATCAAACATCCTGCTTTTTTTCGGTGAATAAAATATATGGGAGAATTCTCTAAAACATGCTAACAAAGCTAGGGAACTAGAGCTGGAACCTGGAAGCATCTTTATTCTGCTTCATGGAAATAATGAACAAGTAAAAAAAATAGGCAAGCCAAGGCATAGAGATACAGTAAAACTAAAGGGAAAAAAAAAAGAAACTAAACCCTACAAATTGAGAAAATGGGATTATATATGCAATTTAAAAGTTTTTTTATATGTACTAAAAAAGTAATGAGGAAGGATTGACTTTTTAACAGTGTGGGTCCCGCAATATGGAAAGTCGTCGAACAGGAAACAGAGAAGGATAAAGGCAGGGGAATAGCATAGCAATAGGAAGCGGAATTCAGGTTTTCAATACACAACAATAATGGAGGGGGGGTGTGGGCCCCACCACAAGCATAAATACAGTGAACGAAATTGCTGTTCTCACTTCCGGCTGTCTGTTATATATTTGCTTTTGCTTGCCATGCCTGGTTACTCCCTAACTTCATCGAGAAAATATGATATTTTTTTTTGGAAGGATAATGAATTTTTTGTATTATTAAATCATGTGAGTAATAATATTTATTTTTATTTTATTAATTTAATTATAAAAATGTTTATTTTATCTTTTAAAATAAAATTTTTATTTTAAAATTTTTTTTCTCAACTTCATTAATGTGATCGCTTGCTACCTACTTGCTTTGGACAAAAAAAAAAATTTCCTCCTAAATATTTTGGTTATTATTTTTTTATTTTTATATTTCTTAAAGAGTTTGATTATCATGTATGGATAACACTAACTTTATACTATTACTACATAAAATTTAAGTTCTGACGATAATTTTGGCAATAAATTCTGATTATATGCTATTACTTTTTTTTTGAAAATCTCATCAAAAAATAACTTCAAAACTCAAAAAATATTACTCTTTCTACTGATTTATATAGGTGATTCTTTTTTATTAAAGGGACTTTTTGTTTCGCAATTGAAATTTATAAAAATATTTTTTTATTTTTAAGAATAAATTATAAAATTATTTGGTTGATAATACATATTTTTAAAGATATGCATGATAATTCTCAAAATATTCTTAATATATTTATTGTATTATTATTATAATTTTTTTAAAAATAAAACTACACTTTAAAAAATAAAAAATAAAAATAGACAATTATGAAGTTGAGGGATAATTTAGTGATTTTGTACATCTATTTCATTCGTACTCCATGATAATAAAATACTCCTAACCTGATATGAGAATAATAACCTACTTTAAATTTGGGTATTTGATATTGTTGTGAATGATTTGATCTCAAGAATCATATTAATATTCTAATAGCTAAGTAATGTTTTTTCTTCTCTAGTTGATGCGTCAGATTCACAAGCTCCTATTTTTTCTCTTAAACAATGTCAACGGTTCATATTAAAGCTAATTATTGAATGACTCAGATTGAGTCATAAAAACATTAATCATGAATTAAACAATAAGATGAATTGTACGTGTTTTGATAGAAAGAAGTAATGTTTACCAACATTATGCTACATTACCGAGACTAATGATCAACCGACGTTATGGTACATTCACTGGTACATTATTGTTTTGATAGAGTTAATACAGTCAACAATGGTTTATTACCGTTCACATTCCCTTAATTTTATGGTAGAGTTAATATAGTCAACAATGATTTATTACCGTTCACATTCTCTAGTACATTACCAATAACATTCTTTCTCGGATTTTTTAATTTTCTGCAGGGTTAATTGTTATAGTTTTCACATTTTGTTTTGTTCATTAACTCTCATTTTATACATTTTGTTCGTAAGTAATTCGTATGGGTACGAGGTTACCTGAACGGATAGGGAGACGCCTTGACGGAAGCTCTAAGACTGAGGGTGAAGGCTCCGAGCGGGTTCGGAGGTCTAGACGAGGGCTCCGTGCTGGTTCGGAGGCTCGGACGTAAGCTTCAAGCAGATTCCTTTCGGAGAGAGTGCGGCGGCGGGGTGTACCTGCAAAAGCACTCCGACGCTCAAGTAAGTACATGGATTAGGAGAGTTCTCTAAGAGGAGAATGAGAGGTACCTGGTGACTCGAGGGGTCGTGTGCTTTTATAGACGTGCTTAGAGTGCAAAGATAGAGGTAAGATAGAGATAAAGTAAGGGGGGTTTGTTTATCCGCTCCCCGGTTTACCTTTTCTCGCTTATCCAAGAGTTGGTTGCGGACTGGGGAGGAGAGGTTGCCGCTATCTCCCTCTTGGCCTTGTTGGGTCGGACCAGGTTCGGAGTCTTTGGGCCTACAACCTTTTTCTCCTCTAAGCGTCATAAGACTTCCTCTCTTTGGGTCGATCCAGCCAAGTGGAGAGCCTCTCCTGCTCCTTAGTGGGTTGGGTCATTTGGGTCTTTAGAGAACGTGAGCTCCTCTCCCTCTTAGAGGGCTAGAGCTCTCGGACCCGATTTTTAGCCCGTAACACATTTATTGTACTGTATATCTTCTTCTTCTTCTTCTTATACTATAAATGAGTCTTCATTTAATATCACCATACACACTCTCTTTCTCTTTCTATCTGAACCTTTATTCACTACAACATTTTTATACAAGTCATTTTTTGCATAACACGGATCTCACGTTCAAATCTTTACTCCCACTTACATGTTCATATACAAGTTATGGTTCATTTTCATTTTCCACTCATATTCTTCATTTTGTATTGACTTTATCATTATTTTTTTTGTATTTTTTGTGATTCTTATGTGCTTCGGTCATGCAAAATTTTTCTAGTGGTTGAATATTAATGATGGAAAGCACATTTTTAAATTAGTAGACGCAATAAAGGCTTTGAAGTTTTTGAGGTAAGCTTTCTCTGTTAACTAATGAAAAATAAAATCAGTTTTAGTCAAATTCTTATTTAAATTAACAATATTTTTCAACTTTTTTTAAAAAGTAAATTTAACCCAATTTTGTATTCACTATAAATATTACCCTCTCACTTTCCATCTCCCACTCTAACCATCTACTACTTACTTTCCATATCTCCTCTAATACTCAAAAAGATCTTTTGTTTACAACTCTCATCTATTTATTCAATTAATTCATTCTATTTCGTCTTTAATCTATGATTTTTTCACAAAAATTTATTAATTTACAACAAATCTTTAATGATCTTCAAAACTATATCTTAGAGGATTTTTTCAACCATCCCCTAATTTTTCCAACAATTCTCCCTCAAATTTTTGTAGAACCACCTCCTCCACCAGTTCTGTTCGACTTTGAAAAAAAGATAAGGTGTTAAATGAGACATAATTGATGTCTAATAAATTATTTTTTATACAATCACTATTTTAAATTTTCTTTACATTTTTTTATATGCAAATACGTTTTATTATCATAGATGTTTTCAATTGCATTTGTTAAGCAAGCTTTTTCCTCAAGGCCATCTATAATTCGCTTGTTCAATTCTTTTGGGAAAAGATACAAATGATTTTACGTTGGGGTAAGCAGATACATTGAGAGGTTTATTTGTCAAGAGGATGAATAAACTTTATAGAGGATAATAGGTTTAGCTGTGGTAGTTTGGTTAAGTTTATATAGTGAATGCTACTGATGAAAGAATTATGAGTGTTCATGTATTAAGTCAATAATCTTAGTTTATTATTTACATGTTTTATGTGATTGACTACATTCCATAATTTTCATAATGTTTAAGTAATCTAAGTTTGAATATTTTTCTATAAATTAGTTTTTCTTAATTCTTTGTACATTATATACATAAATATAGTTGAATTACATTATCTAATGGTTGGATAATATTTAAATATTTTTTAATATAGTTAAATATGTGGTCAACTCAATGAAGAATATAATATAATCAAGATACAAAGTAAAATTGCATAAGGAAAAAAATTCATGGGCAAAATAATTACTATAAATAAAATACTCAGATGCTTAAATAAATAATAAAATTTTATTTCATATTCTTTAACTTTATTTTAAACATTGCTTTCTTAGTAATTTGAAATAATATTTATGCCATCACTTGGTTGTAATGGCGGTACAAATCCCTTTGATAACACATGTAGTACAACTTTACCAAAAAATTTCACACAATAGATAAAATTAATTGTGATTTAAATGTCCAATGCATATCCTTAGAACTTGCACAAAGAATAATATATGAGATGATAAATAAATAAATATAATGGTGGTTAAATAATAGATTAACTTCTATCTGTAAATCAAAAATAAAAGATGATATATAAAAATGATTTCAGTGATTTGAAAAAAAATCTCATACATTCAAAAAATGAATAATTGTTAAGGTTGATAATTTGAATTTTTTTTAATTTATAATGTTTTAACTAAAAATAAATAAATACCATAAAGTTGAATGGTTTAATTAAACTCACGGAAATTTTGGTGAAGTCAAATCTTGAAAAAAGAAAGATCAGTCGATATGAATGAATTCTATAATATTTATTGCCTTTAATAACTTTTAGGGTAAAATTAAATCAGAAAATTCTTTTATTCCCTCTATAAAAAGAAGACATTCTCTTATGTCTTTGAACATCAGCTTTAGATTATAGCGCTCTCATATTGTTATCGATAATGGGAGGTGCAATTGATATGATCAAAGATCTAAATGTAACATCTGAAAGTAAGTTATGGAGAATTAGGGTAAGAATCATTAAATTATGGAATACTCTAGTGTTCAACGACCATCGGCAAATTCTAAATATTGAAATGGTGGTAATTGATGAGGAAATTTAGTTTCATTTATACAAATACTCTCTTAACTCTTTTTTTTTTCTTTACACTACACCCTTTTTTAAGTATTAATTTTTTTTGTCTTCCTTTTCGTACAGAAAAATAGGATACATGATGCTCAATAAGGAATTACGATGCTAAGATTTTTGAGCATGATCTAATTGAAGGTAATGCTTATTGGTTTAACTATATATCTGTTGTTAAGAACTCAAAAAATTGGAAAGTTGTTGGGAGTGAGTGCAAAGTCCTTTTTAAAAAACAAAACACAAATCAGACTTATAGACTATTCAAGCATATCTATTTATTCATTTGATTTCGTGTCATTTTCCACCATTCTAAAAGAAACTCAGGAGGACTCATTCTTAGTTGGTAAATCAATAAATATTCTAATATGTTTTAATTTTGAATTATGATTTTTTTCTAATTAAAAATAGTTTTTTGACTTATTTTATATTCTGTATTTTTTTTCCTTTTGAAATAGATGTTATGGATTTGGTTACCGAAAAAGGAGAAATGATTGAGTATTTCAAAGGAGAGTACATAACACTTGACATGGATGATCTTGAGCAGGCCTTACAATTGTTTAATTTTATTTTTTTTTCTTACTGAACACTTTTGATTATATTTTGAAACATGAGAACTTAAACTATGATGTTTTAATATGATTAGGAGTACCGAAAAACTGAGATGCTCGCTGTGGGAGGATTATGCACATCAATTTGTTTATTACATAGAAAATAACTCAGCATCTAAGTATATACTCATATTGCAATTTGGAAAAAATGAAAATGAAATCAGGTAGATGATGCTACTATTATTTATAATTTTATATAGATAGCTAAATAACTCTAATTGATATTTTTTCTTTTCATGTTTTGTTCGAAAAAAACATAGGTGGAATGTCTGTGACTATAACTCGATACAATTCGAAGTTATTTATCAATGAAGACTTTGAAGAAGTCAAGAAATTTAGAGAGAGATATTTTAATTTTTAACTTTTCGTAGAAAAATAAAGTTTATATAATTTTATTAATATTATTTTTTACGTAACTGTTTGCTTATTTTGTAGACCGTTGGGATTAGGCTCTCCTGCTGCAATTGAAATGACACAAATATGAACTATAATTCTTGGCGGGATGATTTGCTGAACCAATGTTTCTACAAGGCTCTGTGTTTGAGTTTAATGACATTACTGAGGTTTAGTAATATTGAGTAACAACAAATATTTTACTTTTCATTTAGAATCTAATGTATAATGGCAAATTTGTAAGGTTTTTGTGAAGTTTCTATATCAATTTGCTTTGTTTTTTGTTTGGTTTTTAAACATGGCTGATTTACAAAATCAATATCAACAAAATGAAAATGATAACTCTGATCATAAATTTCTTAGAAAAGACTTTGACAAAAAAATAAGTAATAGGTCATAAAATGATAAGATTTTTATCATTTCAAATAGATATAACCTGTGTCGTGAAAGAATAAAATCAATAAATTTTTTTACTATTCCAAAGGTTGTAATTCGAAATAACTTTGAGAGGAACCTTGCAATTCAAATTTTTTAAGCTGATAGTTAAATTGAAATTTTTTTCTATTATGCTTCATATTTTTACGTTTTAATTTTTTCTTTTTCTTTCTATTGCAGTATATTCCCAAAAATTTTGCCATGCAAACCTTTACAACAGGGCCTACCAACATACAAGTACATTGTTAAAATGGACAATGAAGCTACAATGGTCGCAAAGGGACCAGTGGAAAGTATCGTCGGGTTCTGGTTGAAAAAAATTTGCTAAAGAAAAAAAATTAAAGTGTGGTAGTATAGTTAATTTTTCAGTATTTAATAATTCACAAAATGTAATTTACGAGGTTGTCATTGGGTGGTATTGCCACTAATAACAAAGACATCAAAGAATTCAACGAATGCTTGTTGCAAATAGGAGGTGCCGTTACTGGTGATTCAAATGAAGGAGAGTCGAAAGTGCAAATTTCAAGTGATAGTCTCATAAACAGATTTGATTATGCTTTTGACGATTTGATTGATTTTGTCTTCCTTGATTTGATCGCAAATCTGTCATCAGATAACTACTTAAAGGAAAGAACAATTTTAGGAGTTGCATTAGAAGTTGTTTCCCATGTTAACAACTATACAATGTCTAAGCTCTTTGGAGAAGAGAAAGAATATTTAAGTTCTGATTCACTTTGCATAGAAGAAGGAAATATGAACTCAATGTTTTTAGTCCTAAGATTCTGAATGGTATAGATTGTTAAGGTCTTCCACCCCATAGACTGATATTGAAAGTTGGTCTTCTTGCCATGCTATTGAGGAACATAGATCAATCAAATGGTTCGCATAATTGATAAGTGTCATATTTTGGTAGTTTTAGAAGCTAAGTGGACACTTATATTGAGTAACTAATGAGAACTCCTTAACAAACTCTCCCATTTTGGTTTCTTATTGTTAAATTGTTAAGAATGGATACTATACGTGTTAAATGATGACTTGTATGTCATATTTTGATATAGGAATGAAGTTTGAAGAAAAACGGCACAAGGCAAGAAGAATGGAATGAGGAAAAGGAACTTTGGCCGCTCAACGCCCCCTCAGGGTCGCTCAGCGGCCCCTGTATTGCAACAAGGAGCAAAAAATCACTTTCTAGTCGCTTAACGACCCCTTCGATTCGTTCAACACCCTGTTCGTTATTTTTACTATAAAAGGAAAGTGGTTTCCTTCAGAGGAAGGAATCCAAAGTTGGAAAGAGAAAAAGAAAGAGAAGGAGAGTCAGGGCTTCGTCCAGGGAGCAAGGGGAAGATATTTCGAAGGTCGTCGCACACCGTCGCGTGGAAACGCACCACCATCGCTCGCCGATTGTCTTGCTTTCTTTGATTTCTTCTTGTAAGCTGGAAAGCATCCATGGTTATGGATAGCTAACCTTCCTATTTTTGGGATTTGATGAGTTTTATCGCTTAAATGTATCCATCTTAACTTCTTTTTATATGGATCTATGATATTCAATGATTTCAATGATTCGATCTTGCACTTAATGCTTGTTTTAGCTTAGCTACCTAAAACCTGATTTGAGATTTGATTTTGTGAGTGAAAACTACATCATTGAGTTGGATCTAGATCAAATCATCTAATATTCCTAATTGCTAGAAATAGAGTTAGGTTTATTGGTTGTTTTAACACCCGAAGCTATTTCAGTTCGTTTTGTTAATTGTGCGAGATATCGACAAGTAACAACGAGAACCGAATGATCTTATCATGCTAGACATAGGTGATTTAAGATAAGAACTAGTGTGAGGAAATCACGAATTAGATAGATCATAAGCACGAAACTATTGGATATATAAAAGTGGTATTACTTACGAATCAAATCCCAGTAGCTTTCTTTACTGTTTTCAACCTTGTTCAGTTTATTGCTTATTTTACAACTTCACGTCTTTATAAACTTTTCATTAAAAATGATGCACTAACCTATCTATTGCTTAATCAATAATACCTAAGAACGACATTGTATTACCAATTCCCAGATGATGACAAAAACCCTTCACTGTACTGCAATTGAATCCTTGCAGGGATTTGAAAGTGGAACGGTAAAATAGGAACAAATCTTTCAACAATAATGAAACTAGATTGCAAATCAAAAGATTGAGAAACCATATATTAGAGTGTACGACTCTTACAGGAAATAGGGTTGCTGACATAGTGTTGATACTAAGAATGAACCTTATTCCAAAGAATGAGACACTACCGATAAAGTTTTAAAGAAGGCAGTTTCCAATGATTGTGTCTTTTGCAATGACAATAAATAAGTCACGGGGAAAAACTTTGTCCACAGTTGACCTATACCTTTCAAGACCAGTGTTTACTCACAGACAATTGTATGTGGCACCTTTTAGGGTCAAAAACATGAAAGGTTTAAAAAAACTCTTGGAAAGACACAATGGATTTACATAAGGATGCACCATGAATGTCGTATACAATGAAGTATTTGAGAATGTTACTTTACAAGGTATGTACACTCAAAATTAACCCCTTTTAAGAACTATTTAAATTTATACAATTCTACAATATTACATTAATTTTTACATTTATTTTCACATTTAACAAGTCAAATAGAAATAGTGTCCCATGAATAAAAGTTAGTCACTCTTCTTGTTAAATTACTTTTTTTTTAATTTGATCCATAAAAAAATTATTATACATAATATCTTTTTTGATTATAAAATCACCTAATGATGTATTTCTTTATTACCAAACTTGTTATTATAAGTCCCATGCATAACACAGGCTATTACACTAGTAAATTTATAGGGAAATTATTCTTGCATATCTAAATTTAGCACCCTATAATTGTTTCACCACAAATCACTCAGCACATTTTTGCTCATTCTCTCAATTTTTTGCTTCATTTTTTGGGTCTGGTGTTTTGTTCTGTAATCATGTTCATCATGATTGTCGATGTTAAAGAATTCACCAGGTTTCATTGGCAAGGAGCTATCATTTACAGAGTCGATGGAAAGATTCGTCAATATAACGGAGGCGCCACCACCAATCACAATGGAGGAAGGTAATTATTCAATGAATTAATAAGTAGGTCGTTTATAATATGATGATTGTGCCATGCATAGGCAAATAATTGTGTCTAAGCATATAAAAAAGTTATATCTCACACATTTGGAAGGTTAGGTCTTGATTGATAAAACTGTTAGGTCTTGTATAATAAAAAGTTAGCGTTTATATTATTTTAAATGGTAAAGTTAACCATTGCATTGAGAAACCTACAAATTAGTGAATATAACATACTCAAACCTAACCATTTTGTTCTTATTAGATTCAACCATATAACATTTACAAACTTAACCATTACGTGCATCTCAACAACCTAACCATAGCTAGACATAACCACAACATATATAGACACAACAATATGAAAATGTAAACAGACATAGCCAACTAGCAAATATAGACATAATTATGATAGATAACGAGACATAACCTTTTATTATACTCAAACACAACCCTTTGGTGAAAACAGATACAACCTTTTATTATACTTACACACAACCTTTTCGTGAACTTAAAACTAACCTTATTAAACAACATGATCTAACCGTTCTTTAATCGAAGCAAAGAGAGAAAAAAAGTAGAACATAAAAAGTTTGTAATTGCAAGCAAAGATAGCAAAACGAACGGTGAAAATATGGACACAACGAAAGACGACCAAAGGAATGTTTGATGATGAACTTGTATAAAAAAACTCAAAGATGAACTAGTGATGGAGAAGAATCAAGAGGGAAATGAGAGCGTCGACATGATCGTAGGAGGAAGAAATAGTTAGGTTGCAAGAGCTTTAAAAGAACAAAGGTTGTGAGAGAGAGTGCAAAATTTGAATTGTTGTGTGTGTGACCCTTTTTTACAATAGGTGTTCAATTAACGGTTGACAAAAATCGAGACTCAAATTTATATTCTTTGAAACAAACAAACAAATGAATGAAATATTCTCAAGCATTCATTCCTAATAATAAGTAAATATACTTTGAAACAAATGTCCCTTAATTCATACACCCTTGAATTAATATATTTAAATCTAATTTTGCATCCAAGTATATTGATTTAAAGATATATCATTTTATTCTAAATTGATCTATATAAATGAATGAAAGAAATGACTAAATGTCCAATATGGTCCCAGATAAGTCACTGATAAGCCATCACTAATAGGTCAATTTGATACCTAACAAAAAAAATAAAGTTCAAGTTAGTTTTAAAAGCGAGTTAAGTTAATTAATCCTTATGTGTTTAGTCACATTTCATAAATGCGGTTAAACGCATTTTAAAATGCAATTAAATGTTTGACATGTTTAATTACACTTCTAAACACATGTTTAATTACATTTATGTAGTGTGATTAAGTATAAAGGAATTAATTTTGACCTATATTTATAAAGATAGATACT
>QANU01057090.1:413286-423946 GCA_003254905.1 Nissolia schottii | reverse complement strand
TTTTTTTTTTTCACTTTAAAAGAGCCAATAATCCTAGCCCAACTACTCCCTTTATTCATGCTTTTAGTTTTGCCTTTGTACTGCCCAATAGCACAATTGCATCGAAAAACATAGTGATAAGAGTCTAATTATGTATGACTTTTAGTTTTAATGTATCTATATTATAAATTTATAATAAGAGTAAGGTATTAATTTAACATAACAATGTAATCTTTCTTAATACATGATAAACATGAAAATTTAATCCAAATAATAGTAAGAATAAGGTATGGGGTTTAGATGAAGATGGGGCAGCCACTAAGGCGCCTAAGCATCAACCAAATATTTTCCATGGCACATATATGTATCCTTATAGTGGGCTTTCACGACTAACAAATATTTGAGGTCTATTGCATGCGCCTGCTAGTAATATCGCAATTTCTACGAAGATAGGAGTAACGTTTTTGTGTGGAGAGTTTAATTAATTAGTGCCAATTGTGAAGCTTCCCCTTTTATTTAGTCAGTTTCTGCTTTGGCCATCGTATGAAAACGAAAGTCAATGTGATGATTCATTTATGGACCAAGTACGTATGAACAACTTCCGTACATTAAATATTGAAAATTCATTTGCATTATTGCTTCACCAACCCCTTTCCTTACACCTTTATCTTAGCCACTCGTTAGTTACATCCTTGTCTTCTTCAAAGTTTACAAGTCAAAATGATAATTTCAGCTTACTTAATGCGGTCAAAAACAAAGAATTCCCACCCAAGGACTATTAATTTAATTTTCCATTTTTTTGAGGTTAAGTGAAACAAATATTAATTGTGTAACTAGTGATCAATAATCTTTTCATAAATATAGGCTACTAGATTTTAAAAACAAAGTAACGTGCGCACAAAACTCAAATACTTCATTCTACTCCTTCCATCTAATATTACATGTCATCTTTTATAAATACACACGTATTAATAAATCATTTAATTTGCATATACTTAAAAAAAAGTGTTTAACCTAAATTATTATTTAATAAGCGTTATTGAAAATAGAGAACTCATAATAAATAAAAATATATTAATTAAAATTTTTTAATTTAATCAAATAATAATTAATTTTAAATAAAATTTTAAATAAAAAAACATGTAAAAGTGAAAAATTACATGTAAAAAAAAAGAAGAAAAAAAGATATGTATAACTCATTTTGCCCCCAAAGCAGAAAGAGTGGAGAGGACAAATGATTAGTATTTCCAAGTTCCAACCTGACTGCAGCTCATCAATTATGACAAATTACAGCAAAGTCACCCCTTGACTAGCATCTAATAATCATATATGTTCGCATACATGTACAATATATAATTATAATTTGCTAATAATTTTGTCAAACGCGGACACATTAATTTCTTCCAAATAGGAATCATATTGATGCAAGCCACTGAAGTGAGGGCCAGGGTAGTTCCCTGCCTAATATTAAACACGTCACTTTTAACGTAAATATATAAATTTAAAAATTAATTAATTTACACAACCTTAAATGTTTAGACTAAATTATCTTTAAATATTTTTATTTTTTTTCATTATCATATTTTTTTAATTAAAGCACATGGTGAGTTATTATAGGGATAAAATTTATTAAAAAAATAACAATTAATACTTCGTTAATTTAATTAAATGATAATTAATATTAGACAAAATTTTAGATGAAGAGTGTCATATATTAGATGGAGTTCTAATTCTTACTGACAAATATGGAACTACAGCACCATGAACGCAGCAAGAGAGAAAGCTTGGAGATCAATGTAGAGAGAAAGAAACAGAAACTTAAAGAACAAGGAAACTGTGTTGTATTGAAGTGTAAAAGTAAAAAGTTACGGTTAACTGAAGGGCAAAAGCAAATATATATACACAGCAGGATAGCCATTCAGTTTGTATAACAAACTAGACAGCAGGACAACAAGTAACAGATTAACTAACTCATTTAATGCTAGCCTTCTAGCCTTTGTCTTTTGGTAGTTGTGATACCCCCCCACAAACTTGACTGTAAATGTCTTTAAGGCCAAGTTTGCCCAACAACTTTGAAAAAGGACCAGGTTGGAGGGGTTTGGTAAGAATGTCTACCGTTTGTTCTTGTGTTGAAATGGGAAGTAAGTGAAGTAAACCTGAGTGAATCTTGTCGCGAATGCTATGGCAGTCCATATCAATATGTTTGGTTCTTTCATGGAAAACGGGGTTACTGGCTATATAAACAGCAGATTTGCTGTCACAGAAAAGTGGCATCGGTTGTTGTAATGGATGGTTGAGATCGTGAAGAAGGTAGGAGAGCCATTGAGCTTCACAGCCAGCTGAGGCCATGGCTCTATATTCAGCTTCTGAAGAGCTGCGAGACACAGTGGCCTGTTTCTTGCTTTTCCATGAAACAATAGCATTGCCAATATAAAAACAGAAACCAGAAATAGAGCGGCGACTGTCTATGCAAGATCCCCAGTCTGCATCTGAGAAACCACTTAATTTTTTGTCAGAGATAGCAGGAAAGAATAAGCCCAAAGCAGGAGATCTTTTTAGATATCTTAACAGCTTGTTAGCAGCTTGTTGATGTTCCAACATTGGATTGGATATAAACTGGCTAAGTTGATTAACAACAAAAGCCAAGTCAGGCCGTGTGCTTGTGAGGTAGATCAACCTTCCAATTAATCTTCTAAAGCTTGTAGGATCTGCTAGGGGGGCAGATCCCTGCTTCTACAATTTTATTCCATAGTCAAAAGGAGTGGCAGCAGGCTTGGAAGCCAGCAGACCAGTATCTTGAAGAAGTTCCAAGGCATACTTCCTTTGGAACAAGGCAATCCCTTTCGAGCTTCTAGCAAGTTCCATGCCTAGGAAATATTTAGCATCCCCTAAGTCTTTAATGGTGAACTTTGTGTGTAGAGCAGTTTTGAGAGAGAGAATTTCAGGTAGATCATTTCCTGTGAGCAGCAAATCATCAACATACACTAAAACAGCTGTAAAAGATGAACCTGCAGCTTTGGTAAATAATGAGTAGTCTGCTTTGGACTGAGCATAACCAGCATTTAACAAGAATTCTGTGAGTTTGAAGTTCCACTGGCGGCTAGCCTGTTTTAGACCATAAAGAGATTTAACAAGTTTGCAAACCTTGTTAGAGCTAGAATCTGTGAGATACCCAGGGGGAACTTTCATGTAGACTTCCTCATGGAGATCTCCATGGAGGAAGGCTGTATTTACATCCAATTGTTTGAGAAACCAATTGTTAGCAGCAGCTAAGGCAAGAACTACACGAATAGTAGTCATTTTAGCCACGGGGCTGAATGTCTCTATGTAATCCAATCCTTCAGTCTGGTTGAAACCCTTGGCAACTAACCGAGCTTTGTGTCTGTCAATACTACCATCTGGCTTATATTTAATTTTGAATACCCATTTGCATCCAATAGCTTGCTTTCCTGGAGGCAAATCAGTGAGGATCCAGGTGCCATTGTTCTTGAGTGCTTGTAATTCATCTTGGATGGCTTGCTTCCAACGGTCATGAATCACTGCAGCCTTGTAAGTAGTTGGTTCTGTGTTTGAAGAAATTGCCAGGGAAAACTTTTTGTATGTTGAAGACAGATTATTGTAGTTAATGACATTAGAAATAGGATAAGGAATATTTGAAGATGATGGAAAGCTAGAGGTACTAAACAAGTTGCAATGATAATCCTTTAAGTGAAAAGGAATTTTCTTTTCCCTAGAAGATCTTCTTAGGGGAATGGTAGGAACAGGCACAGCAGAAGCATTGGACTCAGCAGTAGTGGATTCAGGGACAATATGCTCATCAATTGGCATATCAGATAAGGCTTGATCACAGGGATCTGAAGCAGGATTCAGACCAGCTGTGTGATTTAATGATGCAGAATTTGAAGTGTTTTGTGGAACCAACTCATGAAAGAAATGATAGTTTATGATAGGAGCTTGATGTGCAAGAGAATTAGAACTTGGACATCCAACCGAATCAGATACATCATGGCTAGATGCACCAATGTTTTGCATTTTGTAAGGAAATAATGTTTCAAAAAATTCAACATGCCTAGAGACAAAAATTTCCCTATTGCTCAAGTCATAAAGCACATATCCCTTAGTCCCATTTTTGAATCCTAAGAAAATACATTGTCTAGCTCTGCTGTCCAGTTTCTTTCTGCCAGCAGAAAGTGTTACAGCATAACATAGAGATCCAAAGACTTTCAAAATGGACAGGTCAGGTTGAGTACCATGTAAAACTTGATAGGGAAGTTGATTAGAAAGTTTTGAGCTAGGCAGTCTATTTAAAAGGAATGTGGCATATCCAACAGCAAAACTCCAAAAACAAGGTGGAATATTACCTTGAAACATCAAAGTTCTAGCAATAGCAAGAATACTTTGATGTTTTCTCTCAACTATAGCATTTTGTTGAGGTGTTTCTACACATGTAGTTTGGTGAATTATGCCACTTTTGTTAAAAAAATCGTGCATGGCAAATTCTTGGCCATTGTCACTTCTAATGATTTTAACCAAAGCTGAGAATTGCAGCTGAACCATTTTAATAAAATTCTGCAATAATGCAGCAGTTTCAGACTTGAGTTTCATGCAAAAAATCCAAGTATATCTGGATTTGTCATCCATAATTGTAAGAAAATATTTATGACCAAGCATTGAAGGGATGGAAATAGGACCCCATATATCTACATGCAATATTTCAAAACAATTATTGGAAACCGAGGTGCTAATAGGAAATGGTTTCTTCTTCATTTTTCCAAAATGGCAGGCTGCACAATGTTTATGTAATTGAGAGCTACTTACATCAGGAAATTTCATTGCAAGTAAATGCAGTTTATTAAGAGATGGATGACCTAGTCTTCTATGCCAAAGATCAGCCTTATTTACAGATTGATGAATCCTAACTGCATTAGCAAGTACAGATGCAGGACCAGTCCCAAAGCAGGCCACAGTGGGTGCCTTTGATTGTGGAATACTCATTGCATACAGGCCATCCTCAAGGTCAGCAATGCCAATCATCTTCGAAGTATTCAGGTCCTGTATAGTGCATTTGTTAAGTGTAAATGTCATAGAGCAGTGTATGGAAGCTGTGATTTTAGAAACAGACAGCAGGTTAAAATTGAATGTGGGAATATATAAAACATTAGTCAAGTAGAGATCATTAGAAAAGACTATAGTACCAGAAATGTGAGCTAAGACCCTACTTCCATCAGGGAGATGAACTTCAATAGGAGCTATGTTATGATAGTTGTGGAACATAGACAAGGAGTGACAGACATGATCTGTTGCTCCTGTGTCTATAATCCATTTGTCTTTTGCTAAAATGCATGATAAAATAACCCTATTACCTGTACTTTGTAGATTAGAGGTGGATATATTGTTGGTGACATGTTTAGAAGAATACAGGGCTTCATGTTGTTGTAAGAGAGCCAGGAGCTTCATGCTTTGTTCCTTTGAAAATGGGACAGGATCCTCATGATTTGATTCCTTTCTAGTACAAGCAGTGTCTGCATGGTCACCTCTATCTTCAGAATTTTCAGAGGCTGTCATCATGTTGTTAATCCTTGCTTGTGTTCTGTTGTTAGACCACTTAAGGTGTTCAGGATAACCAGGTGGGTAACCATGTTTATGGAAGCACTTTTCTATGGTGTGTCCTGAAGTGTTGCAGAAGATGCAAAACCTAGAAGATGTCTGTCCTCTTCCACCAGAAGTCCTACCTCCTCTGTTTGAAGGACCTCCTCTGCCTCGGCCTCTTGTACCAGATCCTGGTTTAAATTGCTGCTGTTTTGCATTGTCAGTGCCAGCAAATAATGTGAGTGAATCAAAAGAAGAAGAGCTGAGCTGCCTTTCTTGTTCAATTAGCAAGGAGAAGATGTCATGTATGGCAGGGAGAGGCTTCATCATCATAACCTGTGTTCTGATGTGTGTGAATTGTTCATTTAACCCTCTTAAGAACCGAATGGCATATTCATTGGCTCTATAACCTCTGACCACACCAAGGCCACAATTACATGGTAAACTGCATAAGCAACTAGGAATGGGAATGAAACTGTCCAATTCTTCCCAAAGAATCTTTAACTTTGTGAAGTAATTGGTGACTGACAAGTCACCTTGCTTAATGCTATATAACTCTTCTTGTAAAATTGCTGTTCGAAATAGGTCACCTTGGTGATACCTCCTTTTAAGGTCAAGCCATAACTGATGGCAATCATCTATCCAAATCACGCTTTGGTAGATTTCAGGACTCAGGGAATGAGTAATCCAAGAAAGAACATAAGTATTGCATTTGTCCCAAGCAGCATGCAATGGATCAGTGCTAGGTGGTTTCACAATAGAACCATCAACAAATTTCAGCTTATTCTTTCCTTTGAGAGCAAGCTTCATTGCTCGCTCCCAGGTGTGATAATTCTGAGGAGTGAGGGTAGTAGAAATTATAGATGTACCTGGATTTTCACCAGGATGTAGATAATATGGATCCAAGGTTGGATCATTGCTTGATGCCGTGGTAGTTCCAGATCGCAGCAAATTCTGTAGTTGCTGGATTTGTAGTAGAATGGCACTTTGATCAAGGTTAACATGTGGAGGAGATGAACGTTCTGAATCATCCATGACAGTATCTTGAAAACAAAATTCAGCAGCAAGAACTGCTAGGCAGAATCACAAGGACTAACGAAACAGAAAAATAAATGTGAAAGAAAACTGTCAAGGTGAGAATGATGGAGACCTTTTGATTTTGCTCTCACAATTTTAAACAATTTCAAGATGTAACCAAAATTTGATTATCACCGAAACTGCAGAGGAGCATTGCCATGACAATCATTGACAAAAATCACCAAATAACTGTTCTGGATTCAGAAACAGCAACTGATACCTCAGCGAAAGCCATGGAAATCAAGAAGCAAAATGAAGCAGAAAAAGAAACGAGAAACCTGTGATGAGGAAGAAGAGTGGAGCGGAAGCACGTTTAGAAAGCGAATGATACCATGACAAATATGGAACTACAGCACCATGAACGCAGCAAGAGAGAAAGCTTGGAGATCAATGTAGAGAGAAAGAAACAGAAACTTAAAGAACAAGGAAACTGTGTTGTATTGAAGTGTAAAAGTAAAAAGTTACGGTTAACTGAAGGGCAAAAGCAAATATATATACACAGCAGGATAGCCATTCAGTTTGTATAACAAACTAGACAGCAGGACAACAAGTAACAGATTAACTAACTCATTTAATGCTAGCCTTCTAGCCTTTGTCTTTTGGTAGTTGTGATACTTACCAAAATTGTGTGAATTCGATTATAAAATTATAAAATGGTACTAATTTTAATTATATGTCACTTTGCCACTTTAATTGAATATACGAGTATTAAAAAAATTTAAATGAAAAATAATTTTATTAAAAAGTCACTATTTAATTTGATTGAAAATTTTCATAATGAATAGAGATAAATAGAGTATTAAAAATTTATTATTTTTAAAATTTTAATATGTTAAATGCACAATTTAAAACTCAACAATAATTTTATTTAAAAAAATGAGAATGACAGATAATTTAGATAAATTTTTGTTGACTAAAGTGACAATTATTTATAAAGTAAAAGCTTGCCATAGCACATAAATTTGAGGGGTTTTGTGAGACAAATTAATTGCCTGTGAACAAATTTCCGAGACTCGCGCATGAAATTAATGAGCTAATTGATAAAAAAGCTCAATTGTAGAACAAACAGCTAAATTATTTGGATTGATTGCTCCGCATATACACTAACATGTTAGCATGTGAAGAGATACGTGACACTAGTGATCATGAAGGCCTATCTATGTGTCTCACAAAGAAATTCATTATTTGTTCACAGCTACGCTTTGTTGTGTTGGAATCTTAGTGCATACTATATATATTAGCACACTCCCTATTTAGTTGAGTATAATAATTTTAGGTCATCCTTTCATGAAATTAAACTAATTAGTTCTCTCCTTTTTTTTTCTCCTCTTCTCTTTTTAAATGGATTTGTGTTGGCGTGCGAGGTGCATGTATAATTTGCGGTAATTTTATATTCAAAATCGAAACTTGATAAATCAAAATTCCTAAATTAATATAATTGACATTAAATATGTCATGCACACACAATTAAAATGTAGAGGAATAGGAACCTATAGAGGAAGATGATGAGGCTGCCACGATTGAATTCTCAAAAACAATCGCCACATTTCTAAGAACCATTTCTGTGATCAGTTTGCTCTTGCGTCAATATCAATGGTTGAATTAGCTGATGCGAGTAAGATTTATTTGCTTTCAATCTATTGGTCGATCATTTCAGTGGGTATAAACCCTCCAAGAACTTAGAAACATGTATTTATTCTAATAAAATAGTGGATAATGAACTCATCTAAATTTTTGTAGATAAAAAAAGAATGGGACTACTGCATTATAAGGTAGGTAGTAATAGGAGTGTCACACTTTGTATAAATAGCAGTATAATTGACTAAATTTATTCGTGGTAAACCCATTCACATGGCCCAACAATATTTATCAGATTGTGAGAAATTCTTTTGATAGAAAAAATTGTGGGAGATATTACTCTCACAATTTTGGGATAAAATATTAACAATTACTCTCTTTTTGATAAGTGCGTTTTTTTGGTAATTAAACTTGTGTCATCATTCTTAGGGGGGGATCAAATAGCTTACAGCTTGTCCAACAACTTGTTGGTGGATAGTGAGAAATTCTTGCATTTACATAAGTTTAACATTTTATATTTGGACACACTTATGATGAAAGTGAGTTTTATCATCTTTATTTAAGATACTTTCTCTCACTAATGGATCCCATTATTTTTATTGTATGTGTGTTCAAATGCGAGGTGATAGACTTGTGCCTACTCAATAATTTTTCTCATATCATTTCAACTGATAAAATAATAATAATATGGTCTACTAATTTTTTTACATCCAGTTAATTATATGAATTTTGCTTACAAGTATTCTTAGGACACTTATTAAGAAATCCAAAATAATAAGATTTTATTTAAAAAAATAAAAATATGAAGTATTTAATGCATTAAAAACTTTAAAAATTTACTTTTTCAATGAAATATTTCCATTTTAAATTTCTTAACAAGTGGTCATAGGGTATGAAAAACCCTAAGGGAATTTGTTAGCAAATTAAACCCTAAATAGATTTATAATTAACACATGATAGATTGGAGTGAATGGATTCTTTTTTCTCTTGATTAGTGATCTTAAATTTGAGTATTGAGTATGAAAAAATTGGTATCGGGTGAGTCATGCCTCTCATAAGATCTCAAAAACTTGAACAAAATTACCCATAGTAGGAAGATACGTGTGGTTTACAAAAAAAAAAAATAATGAAAAAAGTTTAATGTTGCCATGCTCCTAATCAAGCAGCTTGCACACCTTGCATTTCACCACGTTTTCCAAATGCAGTAAAACACATTTGAGAAGTGTGGCAAAATAATACGTGGCTAAACTCATTTAAAGTTGTAGTTAACAGAATTGAAAAGCGTGACTAAATGAATTTTGAAAATAATATTATACACCATTAACTACATTTATAAAGTGTGGTTAAATACAAAGTGTCAGAAAATAAATGTTTGACAAATGATATGGCAGCATTAGCCTTTTGTCATGGCAATTTGAAGGTTTCACTTTGAAAATAGGATTTTTCTACCCAGCACTCTAGCCTTGAAATGATTTTCTTTTTCGCCATATATGATATAAGATGCATTAATGTTTTATATTAAAAATAAACAAAGAAATTTGTTATTTGAGTTTTAAATTTTTCTTTTATGAAATACAATAATATACTATTCTTACGTGTTAATTTGGTTTATTTCAACAGTATATAAAATCAATTTGGATAACTGTTTTTTAAAAAATGTTGTTAAATTTAAAATTATTCTTGGGTCAATTACGTCAAAGTTACTTATTATCGCAGCTAATTATTTGGAAGCATTTTAAAATGAGTATTTCAAATTAAATTAACAACCAACAATTTTTATTATAAAAATCCTTATAATAGAGTCTAGAATTCTTAAAATTGGGCGTTGACTCAATTTGAATTTGTTTAATTTATAATTTAAATTTTATATTTGCAATAACTATATAAAATAATATTTGAATTAATTTATAAATCAATTATTATATTTAAAATAAATTAGACAGTATTTAAAAGTATTTACAATAAAAATTATTTGATTTATATTTAAGCTAATTAAAAATAAAATCAATTCCTATCAAGTAGTGTGTGAATGATCACGATAGTAGTGAAATTAATCTCATTTATGAAAATTGTAAAAATAATTGGACCGTACTTATTCGGCTGATTAATTAGAATTCATTTGGTCAATAATCAGATGTCGGTCAACATATATACTATTCACTTCTTGGTACTTAACACACTTTAATGAAAATCTCATTAAAAATTGGCATTGATGCTAAATATATTTTATAATTTCCATTTTAGGTAAACGGATTAACAGGATATGATAAAGTAATATATTTTCCCTTTCCAATTAGCAAAAGGCATAATTTACTTAGTCCAAATCCAAAGCATGGTTGCCCTCATTCAAAAATGGACCAACCAAAGGTGGGTGTCCTTTGAGCCTCCCTTAATTCCAATTTCCCCCTGCTTCTCTGATCTTTTATTTTTTGTAATT